>JASSRZ010000051.1:6945690-6976389 GCA_032164315.1 Malacoctenus gilli | reverse complement strand
CTCTCTCTCTCTCTCTCTCTCTCTCTCTCTCTCTCTCTCTCTCTCTCTCTCTCTCTCTCTCTCTCGCTCTCTCTCACAAAGAGACTCTTTCTACACGAGACAGTTAATGCCCTTTAATAGTCCTCTCCTGCGCTGCAACAGGAAAAGGTCAGGAGTAAAATTCTCTCTGACACCAGAGATTTTCGCGGGGGTAATTTAAAGACATGTCAGGAGAGACCTTTGCCTGGTGAGAGGAGTAATGTTCCAAATGTATGACGTGTCTGTCGGAACGGTATTAGATGAGTAAGGCGAGCGGCGTTCTCTGAGTTGCGAGGGGAAGGATGAGCTCATACCTCGGCGGTTCAGGGAAGCTTAGGTCAGGAAAGCAGAGAGGACTCAGCATCACAGACTGGAGGAAAAACTCGGAGTGTGAGACGTGTGGGTAAACAAGACAGCGATAGGAATCGATACGGCACTGCGCACCTTGACAAGTGCAGAAACTTACACTGCCAGTAGGAAGAAGAAGAAGAAGAAGAAACCCAAGTTGCTCTGCAGCTTTTGAATGATGCTGAGATGCTCCGCAGCTCTTTTGGCCAGAGAGACTGTGCAGCTTGGACAATGTGCGCTTTGTTTCATCATCATGTTTCATTTTTTCCTGTAACATGAGAGTTCAACCATTTGTTTTTCTCTCAAACAGTTGGAGAAGATACCAAGAAAAATGATCGGATGAAAAACAAACTCGTATCGTTGGACGGGGAAATCAGAAAGGAGCCATTTCGCTTCAGTTTTGCGTCAAAAATGTGCTTCGTCTGCTCCGCAGGTTGTTTGCTTTGAAGCCCTTTCCTTATAGTTTGCCAGCTAATAGCTTTTGCAGCTAATGTTAGTTTAGATGCAGCCCCAAGTTGGTGTAAAACCCCACCACCACCACCACCATTAACACCCCCCCATACACACACACACGCAGAAGCACACAAAAACACAGTGTGATGGAGGCACTCTGCCAAGCCTCAGGGCTCTGCTGCTGCCACACCCCCCCCCCCCCGCCTTGCAAATACTCTTTTTTTGTTGCATCATTGCATCTTGATAACGCATCCGCTCCCCACACCTCCTGTTCACACACCATCGATTTACGCTCGGCTCTCTGCGCTGCTCCTCTGGCATTTATTTTTAGGTGTAATTTTTCTCTACTCAAACTATAAAACGCTGCAGCCCACATATTGATTGGTTGTTCCACAAACCACAGGGGAGTTCCTCCTCGTGGATGAACTGAGTTAGAGAAGCTATGAGTGTCATGTCGGGTGGGGGGGGTAGAGAGGAAGTTTATGGGAAAATAATGTGGGTGAATGTTGAGAAACTTCAACAGACGTTCGAACACAAACATGCGAGAGTGTGTAGCAATTTAATGCCAATAAATATCTGTCGCTGTTTATTATTTTGAGGAGTAGGCTGAATTCTTCGACTCTGCTGTCTGTGAAGTGGAGCAGCGATTACAGCAGATTAAACAGCGTGTACATTTAGCTGGAGGTTAAAGTAGGTAGAGAACATTTTCCTGGAGCTGCTTCTGCTCCACGCGTGATAACTGGCAGGCGCGAGGAGGGGAAGAAGCTTCCGTCTGATTCTCCCCAGCATCTTTGGGAGACTTTAGAGCCTAATAATATTCTATGGCAACATTTCCCCACTGTAGCAAAGAGCCCAAGGCCATGGTGAACCAACGCGCTGCAAAGGAGGAGTGCTGAATTGCATTTCACTTCCCTTTGTCCTCACGCGCCGAGTGAAAAACTCCACGGAGGAGGAGGAGGAGGAGGTGGCGGCGGCGGTGGCGGCGGCGGTGGCGGCGGCAGGCAGAACGGAGGGACGTGTTCACATCCCGGCGTGAAAAAACATCCGACTGAACAACTGGATGTTTGTCAGCGCTGCGCCCTGATCAAGCGCCATTGAGCGGCTTGTGAATGAAGTTGAATCAATACGCGAAGGCCTTCAACAAGAGTGGATGTTAATAAATGTCGGAGCGGTGGGCGGCCAAGGTTCGCGGTTCCTACCGGTCGCCTCACTCTCTCTCTCCCTCTCTCTCTCTCTCTCTCTCTCTCTCTCTCTCTCTCTCTCACAAAGTCTGCATGCCCCAGCTTTTTATTCTACTTAACCTCCTCCTGCCCTTACTCCATGTTTATGAGAATGTGTAGGCAGCGAAGAGAAAGGAAAGGCCGTGGGTGTTCGCCGTGTCTCGGTGTGGGAGTTTTCCTCTTTGACCCAGTGTGAAAGGAAAAAAAAAAACGAATCAAAAAAAGGAGACGCTTCCATGTTGTCGTCTGACAGCCTTTGAAGTGATCGGAGCATCACGTAAACATCGAATGTATTTCATTATTCTGAAGCCAACAAAATGTTTAGCTCAACCTCCTCTGTCAGGGACCGACACTCTGTCAACCGGTCTGCTGGCAATCATGTTCTTTCAAACCATCGTCTGCAAATGTTGGTTTGATTCTCTCGGAAATGTATTCCAGCATCACTCTGGGTTCAGAGCAGATCACAAAGAAGACGGCGGTCCTGACAGTAAAAACATGCAACCGCGCACACACAAGTTCAGATGCACGCTCTGCAGGTTCCACAGCTTGTTCAAAGTGAATGAAAGCAGCGGAACCCAAACAATGAGTCTCTCATAGATCGGAACATGTGGACTGCATAAAACCAGTTTCTTTTGTGTGTGATTGCATTGAAAAATGTGCTTTTTAAGCTGATTGGTAACTGAAGGACTACAGGAGGTGAATCAGGGTAATCATCAGGCCCTCCATCTTTTCTCTTTCCTTACCTACATTAAACATCGTTCCGACAGGACTTTCACCAGAATGCTTAATTAAGGTGTGTCACTCACCGTGTTTTTGTCTGAAAGCGCGCTCACATCTTCGATCATTAAGGGCCGTCGAACGCTCGGCAGCAGAGAGGGAAGCTCTCCAGAGTCCTAACGACAGCCTAGAAAACAGCCGGGCTTCCCTCACTAGAGGGCACCTTCACATCACCTTGCTCCCGCAGAGCCGGCGGCGTTTCAAAGGACGCAACTCATCTCTATCACCATCTCGGCTCCTCCTGCTGCTATCTGGGAGGTGCTTCGGGGTATTTAATGAAAAGGTGCTCTTGCACACTTCATAGAGCAAGGTGAAAGGAATGAGAAGGATTTATATTCCCATATAGGCAGAAAAATAAAGTTGGCATTTGTAAATACCTCTGTAAACTTTTGCAAGAACAGTTTTTGGAGATGAAATAGACGTTTGAGTGGCAGCATGAGTCATGAATACTTGGGCCTTCACATGAAGCTGGGTTGGCTTGGACACGGACTCTTGCACAAACTCGACATGTCGTCTTGTCACGCAGAAACCCAACAAGAGAAGTCCCACGTTTACTTTCCCCTCCGTGAAAACAGATTACAATACAAAGGGGGAAAAAAAACATCTCGTCCTCTCCTTGGCAACAACCCAACTCGCAATCTTTTGTTCTAAAAACGCCCTGAAAGTGTGACCGAGAGTGTTCTCGTGATGTTCCCAGCGGGGCGTTTTCTAGACGTGCCCATGTCGGGCGACTGTTCTCTCAAAAACTACCTCACAGAAATAGACAATAAAGTCTATGCCAGGGTTTGTTTACGGTCGCCTGTCAAGGCTGACAATCATCCAAATATTGCCAGTGATTTGATGTTTACGGACCTGTAAATGAGCTCCAATCAGTGAGAGAAGTCTCTTGGTGGCTCCACATGCGGCGCAATCTCTTCAATTCGACTTTAATTCGGGGAAAATGGAACAAATGTTTTCGTTGATGTGCAGTAAAGGAGCAAAGTTTAACTTCCCAAACTGCTTCTCGTGAAAAGGAATCTGTGGATGTTCTGTATCTGTCAGGGCATTACCCCCGAAGAGCTGACATGACAGTATTGTTCCCTCAGTCTGTCTCGAGACGGAGTTTTTGCATGTGTTAACATTAATGAGATCAATGGAGGGATACAGATCCTCAAAAGTGTCACTTCAGGCCAGAAAAGCCGATTTACTCCCTCTGGCTCATGATGCTTTCTTTTTCCTGGGAGGAAGTTCACCTTCAGATCTGATCTGCTGCTGCAGCACATTTGACAATTGAAAGAATGGGATTGGGAGCACAATAGGGAGGCGTCAGACAAAGGGGGGTGATTAAAGAACATTTTCTCCCTTTGCTGTGAAATGAGGAATGCTGGCAGGTATTTCAGCCCAAACACAGGAGGCTTTTTAGGAGCTACCAGGCTGCTGGAATGCGTAAAACCGTCCTTTTATCCTCCTTTTTCGGAGGCGCTTCGCTCCAATCAGTCTGCCGTCACATTACTGGACACGTCCATAAAACTAAAACCATCATCCAAGCACCATGAGCACTTTATGACCCCAATAAAGCACATATTTATTGTAGCAGGAGTGCAGGGACTGAGGTCCAGCCACAATCCTGGCTGATGAATAATGTGTGCCCCATTTGTGCCTCATTAAACATACAGCTCGCTGTCATGGCTGGGAGCCCTGCGAACCTGAGGGACTGAGAATAGACTTGAATTTACACAGGAAGTCAAGTCTCAGTGTAATATCCGAGATGCGCCGAGATGGATTCTGTGGGCATATTTAGAATTAAATTAGTCAAGCGGGCGATTAAAGACACGGAATGTGCCTTTTTTTTTTCCTCGGAAAAGTACCGACAACTATGTGAGCCATGAAGCGCTTGAATCCCAGCGGCTGCAGGAAGGCGCATCACAGAGAAATCTGCTGCAACGGTGTGGAAAGTCATGCATTCACGAAAGTTTAGAGAGAATGATGAGTGATGCGCTTTATCTTTACTTTTCTGTGTGAGGCTTTTTTTGCATTCCTGGCAGTTTTTTTTGTTGTCTCCTATTTAAAATGTCTGTCGGTTCATCCATCCATCCTCCTCTGGCGGAATCGACATCGTTTCTCACACTTCTTGGCATTTTTCTTACTGATTTTTTCTCTTAAAAGTGTGAAAAATGGATCAGAAGAATGTTCGTCTGTCTCTTGTCAAATAGCACGTCACATACTTTCCTCCGTTTGCAGTCTGAATCGCAGGAAAACATCAACACTTCTTCATTCAACAGCTCTGCCGTATTAGACTTTACTTTGGAAACTGCAGTTATCTCGATGTGAAGATTTGCATTTTAAAAATGTTTGTCTAATTGCATTAAATTTCATGAGCAGCTTCAGTTTGAACTTGATGGTAATTCTTGTTTTGGGGAGTCGTTTGCTCTCCAGGACGACTGGGTAGAACAGCAACGAGGCACCTTTTCAATCCACCATTTACATTCCAATTACGTTTTTATCCTTCATTACCAACAGTCCGTCAAACAACACGCTGTAAAACAAGGCCGTATTTCTACCGTTTGCTCTCATGCTGCTGCTGCGGCGGCGCTTTTTTTTTTTTTAATGTACCGGCTCTCATTTACACATGCGACGCACCGCGTTCATCGAAGCAGTCACGGGGCTCCGCAGCGAGATTAATCGGAGGCTTTCGTTTAAATGGAAATGCTTATTAGTGCTGATTTCTCCCCGGGTGCCCGACGGAAGTCATTTTTCATCAGACTGAAGCCCACCAATGAGCCTGCAGTGAGGGCTCGCCGTCTTGGAGCGCAAGCCTCCAGAGGAAGTAGGGAAAGTTTGTTGGTGAGGAGAACGGCGGGCGCCACCTGAGCAGCAAACGTTCTCACGCGTTGTCCCCGGAGGTTGTGCTGATAATGTTGCCTCCTGGTTTGTTATTTGGCCGCGTTCATTTGACGACAGGAACAGGCGAAACCAGCAAAATGATGTGACTTGCAAAAAAGCAGTGGAAGCACCTTCGTCGCTGGCGGTGTGACTCACTGCCACCTATTGTTCAGATCGCTCTCGCCTAAATGCAGCCTTGATGTTTTCCCTGTTTTTTTTTTACTTTTTACTGTCTGGTTATGATCCTCAAACAAGACAAAGGGTCAAGAGTCCCAAGCGCTGATTCACTCACTGATCTCTCGGTCCGGGAATCCACAGCTGGATGTCAAACAACAGGATGTGAGCCGCCGGTACGAACCCGTGTTTGTTCAGAGAAAATACCATTTCACTACAGGACCCCCTCAAAGGGGAGCTCGGTTACACACAGCTGCCTTCAATTGATTGTTGCCCCTGTGTGGCTCACAAGTACAAACACAAAGAATCCCAGGGCGACCCTGTTGGTTACTCGGCTGTGTCCCCGCGAGCACACAGTCGCACACAGCCTGTAATGAACAGAGCATCGCCACAGACTTCGCTAAGCTGCTTAGACGGCTCCTGTGCGGAGACGGCTGATGCCATCCAGAGTATCGCCGCATTCTGTCTCAGCAGATTGTCCTCTTGGCAGAAAACTTTGCAGTGTTTCCTGTACGGGAGTCGCTGGAAGCTGTGATATCTGCAGACCAGCATCTGTGAATGGCATCACGTTCAGAGGTGATAACGCTAATAAGAGGCCATTTTCTTTGCGAGTAAAGATTTTGCCGCTTTCAAAACCTTGGAAAATTATTGTTGGAGCTGCGAAATGTTAGAAAAAATACACAGCAAGCTGTGTTTGCATGCAATTGGTCTTTGATCTGCTGCAAAATGTTCAGCGAAATTGAACATGTGCTATTTAAAATCGAAGTAAATCAGGCGCACAATGTCTGTGAACAACTGACAGTCTTTCCTGATGTGTGGTTCTGACTTGACCAGTGGAAGCGAAATCGATAATGCACAAATTCAGTTTGACTCCAAACCAGTTTTTTTTTTCTTTTTTAAGTTTCCATCTGTTTGTGTCTCCAGCTTCCTCGTCCTCCTGCTCCTCTCCTTCGCCCTCCAACAGCAAGAAGCGAATACAAAGGGTTTCCTCGTGTTTAGTGGAAGAACACAAAGTCGCCCTGCAGTCGGAAGGCACTGTGTATGTGTGTGTGTGTGTGTGTGTGCAGCTGAGTTGGAGATGTGGGCGGTACAGTTTGGACTCTGGGTCGCCGGTTTTTATCTCCCAAACCTTATCATGTGCTTCTTGTACTCATACTCCAGCAGGACAGTGGGCTAAAGATAGCCCCCCCCCCACCCGAGGTAACCGCTGTGCCGAGCTCTTCTCCCCGCGGCTGATCAGACGGCAGCCGGGCTGCTCTCTGCGACTTCAGGGGGGGACAGATCCTTCCCGCCCTCCTACACATCCAGCACCATCAATCCCGGCTCGGTTGTGTCGATGCTGAGCCGCTGTCTCACAACCAGAATAGCGGGTTCGGCGAAGGTGGGTTTTTATTAGACCGATCAAACTCATTATGAAAACATTCCCATTAAACACGCCGTCCTCCCAGTTCAAAATAAAAAAAGATGGTGACGATCAGCATATTTTTCATGTGGTGATTTTCCCTCCACCCTAAAGTTCACCATCCTGCTTTAAATCGTCTTATTACTAAACAAAGTTCAACAGCGCTTGACTTGGCTCTCGTTTTGGAGCCAGATTACTTTAATGACGAAGAGCGAAATGAAATAAATGCCTCCTTTAATGACAGAGGTCCCAGCAATTGCCACGAGTTGTGCCTCCAACTTAATAAATAATGAACATTAAAGGGTCTCATACAACCAATTTCATGCTACATCAAAAGGAAACCCCGTAGTTAGTGAGGTGAAGCTGACCGCTGGTCCTCGCTAATACAAATCTAATGATTTATCACACTGTTATTGAAGGTTAAGCAGCTGCAGAGCAGTTTCCTTTTATTTACGCTGCCCAGGGACATCCATGTAGGATCATGGATTCAAAATAAGAGCATAATTATGAGTTATTCACACGTGTTCTGTTATTTTCCGGCAGATTTGCTCTGAGAAACACATTCCAGCCCAGCTACCACCATCCGGAACTCCCTTCATATGCATTTTGTGGGAGTAATGTGTTGCTTGGAGCCTCACGCTTGTTTGTTCCGTTTTAAATAGTTTAAACAAACAAATTTAACTCGGTACATGTGTACTGTTTGGCAAGTCGCTGCCAAGCTGGCCTCCTGTTACATCATGGAGTTGTGTAACTGAGAAATTATCAGTATTTAGCGTGTGTTTTTTTCAGTAACTATGGAGTTATTGTGACAGACCGACGCCGTGAATGGTCCAATGAAAAAAAAGTATTTGTTTATGCTATGAGGTCGTTTATTTATATCCAGCTCGATAGCAAATCGCACTTCTGATACAATTTTTCACCTGAAGAGATCGATCCGTCTCTCTTTATTACAATGTTTTAGTGTTTCTGCAACAGTTCTGGTATCCAAACTTCGATGCCTGGGGTCTTTCACAACCCCCCCCCCCCCCTTCTGTGAATCTCATCATGTGTGCAGCACACCTCAGTGCAGTGGGAAAAGCGAGCTCCAAAGGAGTGATTCACAGCCCTCGCATCCCTCCAAAGGGAGCCGGAGCTCCGTCTCCGCTCTTCCCCACGGAGGCAGGAGCTTCCTTCAGCTCCCACAGGAGACCCTGTCTGTCACTCCTCTCTGCGGGACCCCCTCGCTCTTATTGCAGGTTAGACTCCGCTCAGAGTGCCGTCGCCATGCATCGGCGGAGTGACACGTCCTCACGCAGCAGTGTCATTCACACAGTGGCCCCGGTTTATCACTTACATCCGGACTGTTACACTGGACAGCTTCTTGTCCTGCAGTTATTGTGGGCACCGAAGGCATCTTCCTGCACAACACAGCTCCGGCACACCATCATGCAGCCAGGGTCATTTTTTAGGTAAATGGAGTAACATATGTAGTAGTGATTAACCAGTGGATGTAGCCCTATATGAGTAGCACTAAAAATACAGCCTAAAAGTACGAGCTGAGTGATGTAATAGAAGAAATATTCTTTCTGAATCCATGAAAGAGGCAACCGAGAAACGAGCCAGAGTCCAGGTGAGTTGGCTCTCTGAATAAAGCTCCGACCATTTACCTTGTCAACGCTCACAAGAGAGACGGCGAATTAAATTTTGACGGGAGTTCTCGATTTGATCAGAATCTGAGCCTGCTGAAAGAAGCAGCCCCGAAGTGAAAAGGTAGGAGGGGGAAAAAAAACCTGCCAGACAAAGGCACAACCTGGGTAAACGTCTAAAAATACAACAAATGGTAAAAGAGAGAGAGAAAAAAAAAAGGAGTCACAGTGAAGCGGTGCCAGCCGTCAGTTTCCTGACAGGCTGCCATGAAGGCTGCAGCCCCTCATACAAACTCCGCCAGCTCTGAAATGTCACAGTATGCAAATGCTTCATAATTTCAACTAACTGCACTCGCACGTTTAAACATTCGACCTGATCCCCCACAGGTACAAAGCAGGGGGGAGAGGGGAGGAGGACCAAAAACAAGTCCTGGAGATTTAATTTAGAAAAACTGGCATTAATCTGCAATCTGGTGTTTTAAATTATTATTTTGGGATCATTATAGCGGGACCCGTTGAAACACAGACTGGCTGCAGAGAACCAGTCACTAAAAATCAATCACAAAACATAGATAGTGGACATTAGATACTTGATCGGCTGTGTGAGTGTGTCCTTGTTTGTTTTCCTGTGTGAGTCTGACCCACCTTGAAGGCCGGAGGAGCGCTGGAGCGACTCACTACACCATCTTGTGGTCCCGTGTGGTGTTTAGAGCCTCATTGAGATGCACCTCAACGGTTCATAGACCAAACAATACATATTGTACTTGTAAGAACACCTCAATGATGACAATAAATACAAAACCAAATCCAGATTAGAGTCATGATGGAGTTGAATAAACAATGTGCAGACTGTAAAGAGGCAAAATTACAGGAGACAGACGTTTTTCTTTCTCCCCCGAGTGGTCTCAGAAAAGTGTTCTGGTCGATGTGCAGTGAGACAACTTTGAGAACACAGAGTGTGAGTTACGCTCTGAATCACTGAGACAAAACGTTCAAGTATTTCAGCCCATTTATCAGCCGATCTCTTTTGAATCCCACTGATGTCTTGAGTTGATTATTTCACACAAATACGGACGAGCGAAGTGCGTGAAAGAAAAGTAGCGTTTCAGAGCGGCTGCTGAGATGAGAGGCTTTTTATCTTTGGAGCCAAATCCATGAAGAGTAAAAAGAAAAGAGTCCAACTCTCTAACTGCTGCTAAATGAAGCCCATTTATGCATAAAAGGTGAACTTAGATTTTTTTCCCCCCTCCTTATTCTGAGGAGCGGTCGGCCAGACAATCCTGACATCAAGTGGCCGCGTGAAGGTACTCCAGCAATTTGGAAGCAAACTGCTGCAACCAGTCAGACAAATGGCTTGTTAGGAGCCATTAGGAGGGTTTTAATAGCAGCCATTATGCCCGGCCTGCTATCAATTACAGAAAGTAGACTTGTGAACAACAGTTTGGAGCCGTCAGTGGCGGCTTCCCTCGCAACAGGTCAGCGTTGAGCTCCGACTGGAGCAGCCGCTTTTAAAATGACTACCCTGACCTTTGAAAGGCAAGAGAACAACAGCAGACGCTGATTGTTTAAAGGCCGCAATAGATACCTTTGACCAAACATCCTGCAAGCCGGCGAGACATGAAGAGAGACGAGTAGAACAAGTTTCTCGGTGTGCTTCCTTTAGCTGCTTTAACCCGCAGTAACCTGGCCTGAGAGCAGGCGCGTGGCGCGGCTCAGTATCGACTCAGTTGGCCTTGGATCTGACTGGAAGCCGCCTGTCATAACAGTAGGTCACATGTTCCCAGCAGAGGCCGTTTCATAACGTTTTCGGTGTTTTGGAAGGTGTGTCGGCGAAGCGTGGAGGCGTTCACACAGCGCTGGATCCAAGCTTTGGTGACGGATGCTTTAGGTGGACTGGAAAAGGTCTCGCTTGTTGCATTATTTTCAATTTATTCTTTGAAATGATTCTTCTTTGAAACTACTTTCATGAAATATGTTTCTGCGAGGTTCCCCACTCATCAAATAAAGTGAGTGAAATAAAAATGAAAGTGCTGATGGGAAAGAAAAAAAAAAACACCCTGGAAGAGCATCCTCTCAATTGCGTTCTAATCTACAGCAGTTTATTGCAAACCCGCTTCGAGAGGGGTTCAAGGGCAAAGCTCGCAGCTCATTTATCACGAGGCCGATGCCGAAACAGGCCCAAAGTCTGTGACACGCTCCCCATTTAATGTAACTCACCCTGTTGGTAAAAGCATGTCCTGTTTGGAGGGTGAAGGTGGCGGGGACACCTGCCTCTGCGGGCCAGGCTTCACGCTGTTGACATGGCTCCTGACTTACTTATCAGACATGTGAGGAATGCACGTTTGCCGGGAACCACTGGTACTTTTTTTTTTACTCAAAGCGCCTCCATTGTTTTCACCTTGTCACGCTTGTTCTGCAGAGAGAAGGAAACGCCCTCGCGGCAGTGACAAAAAAAAAAATTGCAGCACAAGGAAGGAACTCAGAAGAGGAATAAAACACACACACACACACCCACACACACCAGCGGCCACCGAAGGACGCGACAAGATGAGTGGGGGAAAGTATCAAGGTAAGAGACAGCTGTTTGTTCCATTAGTAACGTGGCAGGTCAGTGAAGACTGTGGGAGGGGGAAATACTCTCAATACATCAGCTCATCCATGGTAAAAAGCAACTCCGTACTGAGTTCATTTCCTGCAAGCCTGAAAATTGGGAGTCATGACATCCGTTTTGTTGTCGGCTGGTTCAGGTCATGTCACCAGGCTGCCGAGTGAGACGAAGTGAACACATCTGAACAGTCAATCAACATTATTTACATACACTGAACCAACTGAGGAGCAAACTTTATCAGTCAATTCATAGCTAAATGCGAATAGTTCAAAAAAGCATTCATGTGTTTAAAAATTTTGCTTTAGGATATTAAAAAAACAGCAAAAAAGTATCATTTTTACTGGTTAAAAAGCCAAATTATCAACGGATTTCATGTTTTTCTCCCTAATGTAGTTGCACACATGACTTTTGGAGCTGTTTTTTCTTCAAACAAACAACCTGTTTATTTCCTGCAACACGTCAGTGCACAATTTAATTAGATATCCGAGAAGCCGAAAAAACGTGGACGGACGTGTCGAACATTAGCGGATCGTAAAAAACCCTTTCACTGTCCAAAGATGCCTGCAGTGCCACTCCCTGGAATCCAGCTGTACATCCGTCCTTTCTCGACTGACACTTGTCAGACCGAGTAAATCTTCAGAGTTTCTCTGCAGGCCGGGAAAAACGTAAGAGGAGACGGGATTCGGGCAGGCGTCCTCCACTCGTAAATGTGACAGTGTGAGATGATTTATTCTCTGTCATCCTTGTAAAGTGTCGGGAGAAGAAACAGTCACACAGTAAACGGCAACTATCCCCAAAGTGAGAATCAGCTTTTCTCCAGTCCATTTCCCTTCAAGAACGCCTACATATGATTTAATCTGCAGACCGACGAAAAATGTGGTGCTGCCTGACGAGACGGATACCACAGCCTCCTCAGACCTGTTTGGATTACATAAAGTGACGGACAAAACACCACTTATGCAATCGCCTGCCCACTGCGGACACTGTATCCTCACAAGTTGCCCGATGGTCTCCAGTTTTCAGGAGCGAAGTCAACTTGGAGTTGGTCTCCGTCTGGACTTTGCAGCACGCTCGAACAAAGCAGTGAACGGTGTATTTCTGTCTGACAGGCTACAGTTGGGCCACAGATCAAGACGAGAGGAGGCTCGTTCTGGTCGGGAAGACCGGCGTGGGGAAGAGCGCGGCCGGAAACACCATCCTCGGGAGGGAGGCCTTCGAGTCGGACCTGTCTCCGTCCTCCCTGACGGCCCAGTGCCAGAAAGCCAAGGGAGACGTCGACGGTCGGAGGGTGGCCATCATCGACACCCCGGGGCTGTTCGACACGAACTTCACTCAGGAGGAGGTGTTGAACAAAATCAAGATGTGCATCTCTCTGTCCGCCCCGGGCCCTCACGCCTTCCTGGTGGTCCTCCAGCTGGGCAGGTTCACGCAGGAGGAGAAGGAGACGGTCAAGATGATCCAGACCACTTTTGGCGAGGAGGCGGCCAACTACACGATGGTGCTGTTCACGCACGGGGACCAGCTGAAGCAGCAGTCCATCGAGGGCTTCGTCTCCGAGAGCCCCGAGCTGAGGACCCTCATCCGGCAGTGCTACAACAGATACCACGTCTTCAACAACGAGATCAAAGACCCCAAACAAACCAGCCAGCTCATGGACAAAATCGACAGCATGACGATGGCCAACGGCGGCAGCTACTACTCCAACGCCATGTTCATGAAAGCCGAGGCCGCCATCCAGAAGGAGAAAGAGCGGATCCTGCAAGAGATGAACGCGGCGAAGCAGCGAGAGCTGGACGAACTGAGGGCCAAATACGCAGGGAGCAGCTTCCACCGCGAGGAGACCAAGCTGCACATAAAATACGAGAACGAAGCCAGAGTGCGGGCGGAGAGATCAAACGAGTTCACCGCCGCGCCGGCCATTGCCGTAGGGGCGGCCTGTGGCGCCGCTGTGGGGGGCTTGATTGGCATCATTGGAGGCCCGATCGGTCTGGCGGTGGGGCTCACAGCTGGAGCAGCTGCTGGCGCTGCGATTGGTGCAATAGCAGTGAGAGTGTCAAACAACTGCCACATACAGTGAGGATCATCATATGGATGATGTATTCAGCTCCTGTGTGTAAGGACCCACAATGCAAATGACTTTCAATCCAAGAGGACTTTAAGATTCCAGATTGAGTTTATAATCATAATGTACTGTATAAACAATGCAACTAATAAATAAACCTATCTGAGCTTTATTTGTGTCCTGGAGCTTCATTTCTTATATAATGTGTGTATATGTAGAACAAAGATCTTTTCTACATCAAGAATACGACAGTTCCAACTGGCCACATTCGTTCTGTAGGTCGAGCAGTCAGTAAAGAGTCTGCAGCCAGAGAACTAATGCCAATGATGTCGCTTCATTTTTTTTCCGCAGGATCCCGCAAACAGAAGAAGAGCGACGAGCTCCGAATCGTGATGGTGGGGAAGACGGGATGTGGGAAGAGCGCCACAGGAAACACCATCTTGGGCCGGAAAGCGTTCGAGTCCGAGCTGTCGCCGTCATCCTGGACCGTCAGGTGCAAGAAGGCAGAGGGGGAGGTGGCGGGCCGACAGGTGGCCATCATCGACACGCCGGGGCTCTTCGACACCAACGTCGACGAGGAGGAGGAGCTGATGAAGAAGCTCAAGACGTGCGTGTCTCTGTGCGCTCCGGGTCCTCACGTCTTTCTGGTCGTGCTCAGGCTCGGCAGGTTCACCTCAGAGGAGCAGAACACCATGGACGCGATTCAGAACACCTTCGGGAGGGAGGCCAACAAGTTCTCCCTGCTGCTGTTCACTCACGGAGACAAACTCAGGAGGCAAACGATCGAGACCTTCATTTCAAAGAGCGAAAAACTCCAAGAGCTGATGGAGACGTACTACTGCCGCTACCACGTCTTCAACAATGAGGTGGACGACCGGGAACAGGTCGTCAAACTCATGGAGAAACTGGAGAAAATGACCCTGGACAACAACGGAGAGCACTACTCCTCCAAGATGTTCCGACGGGCCAAAAAGGCCTCGAAGAAGGAGAAGCGAAGACTTTCGAAGGAGCTGAAGGCAGAAGAGAAGCAGCGGAGGACGACGCTGATCGCCAAGGCCAAGAGTGAAGCCAATCTGGCCGGAACGGCAAAGAAGCCCGAGTGCGTTTTGCAGTAGTTTGATCGGGACAATCGTGGAGTTCGACTTGGTTCACATGAATCATTCAGTAAGGTCGAGTCATTTTCGGGGTTTCATGTTATTCCAGCTTGAGTGTTTCATGGCTCTAAATTAAAGGTCACTCTGGAGGACAGGGGAGACTTTGGCGATTTTCACAGGCCAAAAAGTCGCTCGACTGTGAATACCTCACAGAAGCGATACAATCAGTGCTTTTCTTGCATTTCTGTTGTATTTTATGTGACACCGTTTGTCTGAGGAGCCAGCTGGGTGGGCTGCCTGTGACCTGATCAACTTTGCAAAATATCTTATCACCGATTCTGGGCATTTATTCCTAAATGGGAAGAACAGTCTGTTCTCCTCCTACTGCTGCAACTGCAATGCTCGAATCTTGTTGCGGAAGGACGCAGTGACACCTGGTGAGCAGTGCAGCTTATTAGACAGAACATTTAGCAGTAAATCCACAAATGTCAAAGTAATAAATATGTTTAAGAAAAAGTCTTGTTTGTCAATAGTTTATCTTTGCCGGCCAATTGAAAACATGCGGAGTAAATCCTGAAGCATTGAGACTTTAAATCAAATCAAGACTTTGCTGTGAAGGCTCCTTTTAAACAGTAGTGTTGAGTTTATCTGGAAAAGATACAAATTGACAAAAATTAGATTGAACTATTGAAAAAAGCCGCATTTGTATCAGGCTGCTGGTTCACCAACACAATGTTAGAAGTGGAACCTATCATTTAAATTCAACCAATGTTAGAAAAAAAAGAAGGATGAGAGGGAAAAATCGTTTTGGTAAAAATTTAATTCATTCAGTCTGTTAATTCTTTCAAGTTCTTGACAAAATTAACATCTGAAACTGACCTTTTTTTTCAAAGTCCAGTTTCTTTCAACTGTGTCGATTCATTCATTTAGAAGCCTCTTTTTCAACGTTTTTCAAACGTTGTTTGATTTCACACATATTTTACAAAAATACTTTATGAGCCAAAAAAGGGTTGATGTCAAGGATCAGTGGGCATGAGAAGTGATGCACAGCCAGAGATATTTCTTTGAGGATTGTCTGCTGATTGATCGACATAAGCTGGGTTCCCCTGAAAGTACATAAATATGAGGGGGCCTCGCTCTGTGTACACAGAATAGGACATGGCAACACATGCCTGCAGGGGGCAGCGGCCGCTGTGTTTCACCGGAGGAGCGGCGGCAGCGTTTCTCCTCAGTATTGTTCTCAGGCCACATTATTCAGCAGCCAATCTCTGATTTCATCCTCATTCCTTCTGATCCATTCAATGTTGTTTTTAACCGTTTCCAGCGCCTGCTCTCTGGGCATCTTCCCAGCACCGGCATCTGGCGTGAGACTGAAGAAGTTCTCCATCTAGAAGCACGCAAAAGTCACATCGTGAGAAAAAAAGCGCATCAAACTTTATTCATACATCACTTTTCTGATATCAGCAGAAGGATTCAAAGTGCTTTCTTATGGATGTCACGACCCCAAAAATTCTGACGTGTCTGCAAGTATTGTATTGACCACAGAGGTCCAAATATGGAGGTTTTTTGGACTGGTTTCCATGGGAACACAGGCGTACAAACACATCAGCCGATTGGAAATAAAACAAGTCAGTCCTAACCTTCCACAGCTGGAGCTCTGTGTTGTAGGTGGTGCTGATTTGGTTCGGTAGGCGGCCAAGGTTCCTGTCGTTGATGGTGTACCTGTTACGATGAGAGACAATATCATTACCATGACAACAAACAAAGTGTGTGAGCACACATGTCATTTCACACCTGAATCAATGGTCCAGTCCCAGGACAAAAGGAGATTATAGATGAACTGAATGTACGTCGAGCACTGCGTTTTGTGGTTTCTTATCAGGACACTTCCTTATTTCAGTCCCTGCTAAAAGCGTTTGATCTTTCACTGCTGATACATTATCGCTCGCTATCTCGTGATAAAGACGGGGAAACATCCACAGTCCCGCTGTGTCAAAGCTTCCCTGAACGACGCCTGAGAGTCGGCTACATGAACGAGGATCACTTTCTGCCGGCGTGTTTTCAGCTGCTGACCTGCCGACCAGGTAGTCCCAGTTGAGTGTGGTCCAGTCCCAGGCCATGCTCTGGCCCAGCGGGTTGTAGGACACGTAGCGCACCACCGTGAACAAGTCCTGGCTCCTCACCACGCTCTCGTTTTTAGTGGCCTCCAGAAGCCTGTCGGGAGGAAGCACAGGGGACTTTGTCTGGATTCAACTCACCATCACAGAAAGGACCAAGTGAGAGCTTTAAGTTAAATCCATTAACTCGATGCTGCAAATGTTCAGAATAAAATGAGTGCATCTCCAATCATCAACTTGGGAAAAAAATGAACTAGCATAAACCGCAACCTTGTGATTAGGTCCTCACTCAGACGCGTGTTTTTATATGTTTGTCCTTCGAACAAGAGGTTTGACTAACTTGTAAAGAAGCTCCACGTTCATCACGGAGGCCAGGCCGTAGAGCAGCTTGTCTTTCTCTTGGGCCAGCGTTGACTCTGTGTACCTCTGGAACATGACGTTCCACTTGGCTTCGGTGCCGGAGTTCTTCATGCCGTAGCGGTAGACCAGCAGTCTCAGATTCACCGCCACGTTGCTGCAGGTGGACACATTTCGCCGTCAAGCTGACTGAGAGATGGAGGGACGGATCTGTTGTGGGACGCTTACCTCAGAGTCCCATCGATCCACCTGTTGAAAAGGTTGGTGGCCTCATTCAGGGCGTTGGTGTCTCCCATCTGACAGGCGATGCCGAGGACGGTCTCCCTCAGTAACCTGGACAGCAGATATTACTCCATCTTCCCCTTTGCCCTCACAGGTTAATCGGCACACCAACACGGAAATAAAACAGAACCCAGCCCTGATTGAATGTTAAGGGTGATCAGCTGGGTGCGCGTGATTCCCCGTTCGCTATCTGACGACGAATTAGGAGTGGACCGAGTTATCTTTGGGAGGTGTGTGTCTCACTGTTGCCACCGTACCGCTCCGTTTGTGATCCTTCGTCGTTCCACCCGAGCTGCGCTGAAATCCCACTGACGTAGTTGCGAAACAGTTTCTGGGGGGAGAAAGAAAAAAACAAGGAACCCGTAATGAGTGATGACAAGAACGACAGAAAAACAACAAAGTCAAGAACAAGAAGTGGAGCGAGGACAAAGAGGAGTTGGCGGCGAACAAGAGCGCCACGAAAGACAGGTTTTACTCGTGATAACACGTTTGTTTCTTGTCTTCGTTGAGTAGACGTGTCGATGACTTAGGACAACACATAGACACCAAGTCCTAAATCTGACCTGAAACTTTGGGTAGAGGACAGTGTTGCTTGACAACATGTCGCGGACGTAGCTGATGGACGAAGCCACGCGTTCCCACGCGATGTAGTCCGTCTCATTCACCAGGTACTTGGTGAGATTGAAGGCGTTGCCGTAATCGATGACGTTGGCCCTGAGCAGCGACACAGACCGTTTGGCATCGTTCAGTTCATTCAATGACTCCCGCTCTGCAGTTCAGCCCGGATTCTCACCTTGCGAGCGCAAAAACGTCGTCAATGAAGCTTGTGCGGTCAGCCGCGTCAAACTCCTGTTGGAAGAATACGACCACAGTCAACACAGAACATTAGAGGTGATTGTGAAGCAACAACGGACACAGGAATGTGTTTCTGTGTCATTTTGTGGTCTGATTCATTTTCTTTACACTTTGCACTCACCTAATCTTAATTTGAGGCATCAGAGGGCAATTATCATCAGCTATAAATTTATAACAACTGAATGAGATCTTTATGCGATCGTTTTACCATGTGTTGGGTCTGGAGCTGTTCACTAATGAGGGTCCACATGGCGCCATCGTGGTTGACTCTGTAGAATCCGATGTGATCGTTGTTAATCTTCAACAGGCCGTCCACTGATTGCACGTAATTAATGATCAGCTCTGACGAAGGAGAAAAGTTAGTGTGTGAGTACCAAAACAAATATATCTACAAAGATAGCTCAGTGGGGTCGTCGTCGTCATCATCATCATCATCATGTGATTCACTTCACTTCACGTCTGACTGGACACTCGCTCTTCAACCTAACCGCTGACACATAACGCGTCACGTGTTGCTTTGAGACTTGAACTCTTGGACCTCTCACGTTACCACCTGCAGCTGCTGAGCTGATTGTGGGCAATATAAACGTCTTGCAGATTTCCTGCAGGATGTAAGAGGAGCACACCAACCTCGGCTGCTGCTGTCAAACATAGCCAACTCGTTCCTGTTGCTCTTCACAGAGTGCCATTTAACTGGAATCGTCCACTTGTACCTGCAACAAAGACATGTTGTTCGTAGCTGCACTGCACAGATTCACAGATATCATTTAAATCCAAAGGGCTTTTCTTTATTGTCCTGGAATCACTGTGTTAAACAGTGAACACCAAGAATGTTCAGTGGTAAACTAAGTGTGCTTTATTGTGTGAAATATCACAACTAATCCGTTGGACATTTTCCACACCCCAATGTGACTCTAAAGAGCAGAGTCCCGTTCTGTTCTGGCTGGATTATTCAGAGGGCCACCAACCCCAGAGGCGTGCTGGGCTGAGTGGGATCGGCGTTCGGGTCCAAGAGGAAACGCTTCTGGGTCAGTTTGGCCGCGGTGTCCGAGACGGTCAGGTCCACCACAGGGTAGCCCATCTGTTTGGTCCAGGTGTCCATAACCTCTGCCACTGGCAGCCCACTCACCTGAGAGCAGAGAGAGGGATAAGCTGCCTTTCCTCGAAAGTGTTTATTGAAAAGTCTAAAATGAATATCACATGAGGAAACGTTCATTTTTTTGGTCCTATTTCTTCTTTTGTTTTTAGATTTTAGCCACTGAGCCCAGATGTGGTTGAGTTTGGTTGACATGAGCCTGCTGCTGTGAGCCTACATAGAATAAAAAGGCTCTCTCATCCCATCTACCCACAGTAGCTTCTTGTATTTATCTAACCAACGACTCGCACCTGCACGGACTAAGTACGTGAAATGAATGTGTGTGAAAACAGAGAACCTGTGAAACTTGTTACGCTGGACGTCAATGAGATCAAAGCTGACTAAAGTCTTGTGAACAACCTGTTTTCTCCTTGGATATTCGTCCAAGTTTAAGAAGAAAGAAGCACAAAGAGCTGGAACGTACGCTGGCGAGGGATGCCCAGAAGTCCGCCGTTTTGGCGTTCTGGAAGTGGAAGTCCTTCAGATATTTCTGGTGAACGGAAAAAAAAAACAAAAGCTTGTTTTAATCAGCCAGCGAGTGGATTCCTCCGTCAGGCCGCGATCACAAAAGGAGACGAGATATACGTGACTTACTCGACAGCCGTCTCTGAACAAATCTTTACCCATCCAGTCTTCCAGCATCCTGAGGATGGACGCTCCCTGAAACAGTCAAACACTCTAAATACTTTTCATGCAACATAAGTGTTTTGTTTCAAAAGCGACGTGTGATGATGTGTGTCGGTGTTTCTGTGAGGCTGTCTGGACCCTCTGAGCGAAAGCCTCACCTTGCTGTAGGAGATGGCGTCAAACACGGAGGTGATCTCTGCAGGGGTCGACACGTTCACGATGATCGGATGCGAGGAGAGCAGGGCGTCGTTCACCATGACGGGAAGTACATCACTTATGATCATGATGTCCCGCTGTATAAGCACGGGGGGGTGGGGGGGGGGGGGCACAAAGTGACTTTCAGGACCAAGAAACCCGGAAATCGGCGCTGCGGCGCGTCTCCGTCGGCTTCACGGGAGGACTCACCATGCCCCAGGTGGGCTCGGCTTTCTCCACGCCGATGTACTCGAAGAAACTTGCAAAGCCCTCGTTGAGCCACAGGTCATCCCACCAATCCATAGTCACGATGTTTCCAAACCACTGGAGGGACACACAAATGCTGAATCTGCTTTTTCCACCAAAGTCTCGACTTCTTGTTCCTGTGACCGTCTGGAAGCTAATCAGGCTCTTCCATCAGTGTCACTTGTTTAGGTTTCACCTGCTCCCTCTCACCTTCTTTATATTCAACTCCATTATTTGTTGTTGTAGCTTTATTGATTGGTTAATAGTGAGAACCATCATGTAAACAGGAAACGACTGAGAACAAGAGCAGGGAACCTTTAACAGACGTTTACCCACTAAAGTCCACATGTGGCGCTCCTGACAATGTGCCGTCAGGTTTACTGCTGAGCATATATGAGATCATGGGACCCTGTGAATGCTTGACTTCAATTGAAAATGAATTATGAGCCTCGACTCTTATCTGTGACTTTGATCAGTTCATAAAACTTTACAGAGTGTCTCCGCGGCTCTTATCTGTCATCACTGTAAAACAGCTGATAGGATGAAATGTTCCAGGACCATAAAAGGCCGGAACAATAAGCGCGCTCAGAGTATTGAATATTTGCAAAAAGCTCTGGACTCTGGAATCATTATCAAAGTTGTTGCTTTGATTGAATCTAAAATGATGTGAGCAGGTTGTAACACCTGGAGCATAAATCGCGCTGAAACATCAGGAAGCTCGTCACACATCCCAGGTTCAAGGTTCTGTTGTTCAGTCCCACCTAAATTCATTCAACATTTTCACAACATTTCTCCCGCGTACACGTGACTTCAGTCGACCATGACCTTTAAAAGTTAAACTACGATCACCGAAGCGAGTTTATTATTGGGTCAGCATTTTTCTCCTTCATTTTCGAGAGGCAAATCAAATGACTTTGTGCCATTTAACCCCAATGTCCCGCTCACTGGGAGGCAGAGAAGTCAATGTTTTCCTCTCCTGTGTGCAAGAAAAAGATCAACTCTGTTGATAAAGATGGAGGTGTGTCGTCTACCTGGTGAACGAGCTCGTGGGCGATGACACTGGCCACCCTCTGCTTGTTGTAGGAGGACGACTGGCTACTATCATACAGCAGGTTGGTCTCCCGGTAGGTGATGAGGCCCCAGTTCTCCATGGCGCCAGTGCCAAAGTCAGGTATGGCTATTTTATCTGCACCAGAAGCAGCACACACAGTCCACATTGGTCCCGAGACTCTGCGCACCCTAAACACAAGGCGGCATGCTCCCCTCAAGCAGGAAAGTGCTGATGAGCTGAAATCCAAACATTACCCAAACATTATCTGCTGCTCAGCGACTGTTGGGCCTCTCTGTGCAATTATATGACTAACTACTACATCAGCAACGGGGCTCATGCTGTCATCTCACCAAAAGTCACAACAACACAAGTGAACCTGCGCAGCGTTGGAGCAGCTTCCCTGTATTCTGCAAGGACACTTTAGAGCAATGATGCAACGTGGTATACAGAGTAACATGCAAATAACTACATTTATGTTGCATTTTTTAAGGTCAAAGCAACAACACGTTGAACAGCGCATTATAAACCAACAGTGTTTTGCAAGTCACCGAAAATGTGTTTTTAGTTAGATGCTGACACATCCCATTCAACATTATTTCCTCACACTGGAATTACTTGTTACTGCGAAATCCCCTAGTTACTCAAACTCAAATGACCATTGGGGTGGGTGGGTGGGTGGGTGGGGGTGGGAGGCTTCACATACCGAGTTTTGAGATGGAGTAACTCATGTTGAAATATTCCTCAAAGTAGTCGAAGATAACCTTGGTTGTGTCGGCTGCATATTTTGCTGTTGCTATCTGAGCTGGTTGTGCGTATATTCTCAACTGCAAAACAAACACACACACACACACACACACACACACACACACACACACACACACACACACACAGAGTCAAGAGTACTGTGGAGAGTGATGGACAAGCGTCTGACAGGCCTCAGTGAACTCACCGGGATTCCACTGGCAGATGTTCTTTCCTCAAAATCGAACTGGTGCACCGCAAAACATACCAAATAGGTACTCATTGGAACTGATTTCTGGAAGGACGTTCTCAGTTTGTTGCCCGGCAGTTGCTCAGGTTCACCCTGGAGAAACGGAACAAAGGGGCGATTGATTAATGTGAACGTCTCCGGGCCTGTAAAAGTGGGAGTAACGCCGGTCAAAAGAAAGCAAAGGCGCGCAAGCGACTCTTCTGCCTTCAGTAGTCAGAACATGTACTCTGAGCTTGGCTTCCTCTTTGTCTCTTTGGGGGCTTTGTTGGGGGGGGGGTGCTCGGTTTGTCCTCGCAACATTAAAAAAGGGAAACAGTTGGACTTATAATGAAATTAAACAATCTGAATTTGTAAATCACCACATCTGCCTTCAATTCCTGTGATCAGGTCCTGAAAAATGACAGGATAAAAAGGTAAATGTGTATTTACATACAGTTATGGGATGTGATTATTTCCCTCATCGTTTGCAGTGGTGATACATACCAGATTGTGCATTCATTCGCTTTACTATAACGGACGGTTTAGGGTTAAGGATGTATCGGTCCTGGTTTGACCTCTCTGTCCATGAACTGGTTTCTGTTGAGCATCATTACCTCCTGCGGCATGTTGGACAGAGCTTTGTACTCGGCATCGTGGGTGATGGAGATCTTGTAGGTCGCTTTCTTGTTGGGTTCGTCGAAGCAGGGGAAAGACTTGCGGGCGTCCGTCGGCTCGTGGTCGGTTGCAGCAATCTTCCTGGTATTCAAATGGAAAGAGCGGATTAGCTTTAGTTTGAGGCGCGATGCAACAGAGTTCATGTGACGGTGATTCATTGGGGAGCACATGGCGGGTGACATCATGGTTTGAGGAAATTGGTTGAGAAAGTTTAGGTCATTTTTCCGTAATCCAAACAGATGTCACCAACAGAATCCACTGTAGCTGACAGAGAGCTGCTCCCAGCTGCAGACGGTAAACTCTGCACAGCTACCTTCAGCTGATGAGAGTTTGTTGGACAAGAAAAGATGCTCCAATTAGAGCTGACTATCAATCCTGAAGAAGGAAACAAACTTTCCATAGCAAAAGATCATAAATGTAACTGAAACTTTCTGGTAATATTACCCTAAAAACTGCATTTATGTCACTTTAGGTCCTAATAAATGGAAATAATGGCTCTGCTGACCTTTATACACAGCTTAAACTCACATCTTTGAGCACGGGACAGTATGTTTCATCAACACCATTTTTTTATATTGTAAATAGGGCTGCACGATTAAGCCCAAAATAATAACCTTTAATTAATTATTATTTTGATCAATATTGTAATCACGATTATTGATCACGCTCATTTTCCTTTACTAACTGTACAGCATAGAAGGTAGCACTAAAACAGCATACTTTTGCTCTCAGAACGGCCCTAAAGATGGTGGCCGTAAGGGATGTGCGCGCTTGTCAATTGGGCAGCTTAATGAAGTCTTAGCCATGTGTTCGCCCCCTGGTGGTTGGAAGATTACTGGTTGGGAACGTGTGTGATGAGCGATGCACGCAGCAGAAATCGCACAATGAATGTAAATGTCGCTGACGATCAGGTCCATTTAATCGTGGCCACCAAACTCGTGATCACGGTCAAAACACAATGAATTGTGCAGCCCTTATTGTTAAGCCAAACGCTGTTAATTCCCACACAGCCTGATTGGTCGTTCAATGCCAAATACGTTTTTTGATCAGAGATTTTGGACTTTCTTTAAGCAAACAGGAATTAAGTGCTGCTTTTCAATTGCCAATATTATCTACAGTATCAAGAAAGTTGCGCCTCTTTCACAATTACCAAGTTCTGATCTGTGTTTAAATTAAAAAAAAACAAACACATGAAGGAGAAGAGAAACAAGCTGCAAACATCTGCAAAACAGACTGCTGCATATCAATGGGGTGGGCAGGGTGCGAGTGGGACCCCTCAATATGTAGGTGTCAGGCTTCACTCCAAGATGTTAACATTCCGTCGTTTCAGCTGAAAAAAAACCACCCCTGTGAAAACACTAACGTGGTCTTTAGCTGGTCTGGGAGCAGAAAGCAGGACTCACTTGGGGACTCCCCCGTCCGTGTAGACGACCCGGTAGAATCCCACCACGGAGCCGTTGAGCCAGCCGTGGAAGTCCAGGCTGAGAATGTAGTGCTCTCCCTCTTGGGTCTCCGACAGCTCCTCGGTGGCCTCCACCACCACATACTGCTGGGCGTTGTACTCGAAGCAGCGCTGCACTGGCACGTCGACCTGCCCTCCTTGGCTGGTGGTCCTCCTCAGCCGAGGAGGGGCGCTCACGTACGTCTCCCTGATGTGCAGCCACAGATGCTTGGTGCGCCTGCTGACCCGCAGCGAGATGTCCACGGTGCCGTCGTAGGTGTCGTCCGTGAAGTCGGGCTCCAGGTGCAGGTCATAGTGCACAGGGGTCACGTAGTCCGGCAAGCGGAAGTCCTTCCAGTCCCCACTGGAGTCAGTGGAAGGCGTGCAGGGCCCCCGTTCGGGCGGAGGGGGCTCGGTGGGCATGGTGGTGGGGGGCGGCGTCGCCGCCGGGGTCGAGCTGCCAGAGGAGAGGCCCACCCCGAGGCCCACGGCCAGAGAACACACCGCCACAGTCACGCAGATGATGGCCACATGCTTCCCGCGAATGCAGTAGGTCTTCTCCTCCTTGTCCTGTTCAAAACTGTGCACCATGGCTGTGCGCCTCTCAAACGTCACCCCGAGCGGATGGGGCTTTGGACACTGCGCGCCGGCTGACCGAGAGCCAGAGCCGCAGGCTGAGGTTTAAGATCTGCTGCGTGAGCCGCTCCAGACCAGCCTTCGCCTCTGTGGTGCGGAGGGGAGGAGAAGAGAGGAGAGGAGAGGAAAGAAGTGAGGAGAGGAAATCTGTCAGACAGCAGAGAGAGAATCTCACACATCCAGTGAGAGATTTATTCGGTCCCCGGCGCCGGCAACACGCCTCCTCCTGTTAAACATCGACGATCTGTAAATCAACAGCCCAACTTTTTGTTGCGTCGTTGTTGTGACTTCCACTAATACCGGTAATAAAACATGAACCTGAAGGTTGGATGGTCATGTTGTGTTTATGGAGACTCGCAACTTTTTTTTCTTTGCGTGTGAAAAATGTTTTAGTCAAGAAAAAAATTGATTGTTTTAGTTAAAGACAGAAAGTTTGGAAGTTATTCAAGTGTGAGCTGTTCAGTGATTGATTTTGGTGTATTGTCATCCTCTGGCTCCATGAGTGTTTTGTCAACACAGTGTAAGTGATGGGAAGTAAAAAGCTTGACAGCAGTCATAGAACAGCAGTGATTTTTCTTTAACGAGTGTTAAATAGAGAGAAAATGACAACAAAGCAAACAAAAGTTGGCGAGCCAAACATTAAGGTTTAGTGGTGTCATCTGACAGTCATTTCTGGACTGTTGGGGTGTTGCTCCCACTCTCTGCCCGCCATCACATAACGTGATGGAGGTTATAAACTCCTGCTTATCGTACTCTTCCGTAACCCACCAGTGGATGAAGTGGGCTCTTGGATCCTGCGTGGGAGCGCTCGCCGTCCTTCTTTCCCTGCAAACTTTGACCACTGCCTCCATGAAGTCTGTTCTTCTCCACATTTGCTTCATTCTCAGGGTCAAAAGTCAAACGTGGTTTTGCAAACAGCACGCCTGACCCTGAGCGTGACGCCTTTTTTATTGGCTTTGCAGTTTCATTGAGATAAAACTCTCGTAAACGTTATGGCGCCCTTATCCTTGAACTCCACTTAACAATTGGATTACACAATTGTTTCTTTTTACACCACCAGGGAAAAGGGAAATAATCAGACATTTCCGAAGCCCTAAAAACACAACACACGATGTTTCATCAATACATGAGCTCTTTGTAAACACATAAATCAGTTTATCAGCCCTAAAATACATGATAACAGCAAACTGTGATGAGAGATTTTCTACAATATCTAATGTACTCTATGTTCACGCTTGAATAATCAGAGACTAACTGTAGGGACAGTTTGTGTGGTAAATTGGGGGCAGTAATGACAGACTTTTGTTTCTTCCTCCTGCCCATTTGCTCGGACCGACGTGTTACTGCAGCCTGAATGTCCCAGTTGTTGCTTTTGAACCAGCTCTTGCGCAGTCCACTGGAAGTTTGATGAGGGTGTGAACGCAGAGCAGATGAGAGACTTGCGGCGGGACGTGACAGGCCGGCAGGATGGAGGAATTCCTGCTGCTGTTTTCACACCGTTAAGCAGCCGCTGGCTGGTCCTGCGCCAGTGGAATGCCCAACACAACACTCCGACATAGAAAGCAAATTGGAGAGTGACACAGTGGCACTTTTACTATATGGACTGAACGCAAAGGGGCTTCTTACAGTTGAGCGGTCAGTAATGTTGCAGATTTGTCCCTTTAAATCCGTGGTTTAACATGCTTGGATTCAGCAACAAACAGTTCTTTTCTTTGCCAGAAAGTACTGAGAATCTGTGAAGCTGAGTTAAAAGGCTCCATCTTCGCTGTGGCCCTTTACCACCATCTACTGGACTTTTAGAAATAATCACTGCATTGCTTTACATGTGCTGCAATGTTTAAAAGTCAAATGATTAAAAATGCTTCAGGATTAAATTTCTTTAAATGATTAAAAAAAAATTTGGATTTTATCTTCTAACCGTTTGAAAGCCACTTAAAAATGATTTGCACAGAATCAACGCAGCATCTGCATAAATAAATGACGCAAGTATGAATTTAGAATTTTAAAAGAATTTAAAATGAAAGACTTTGACTATTAAAATATTTTAAAATATTTCTCATCTAACTCTATTTACTTATAAAAAAAATTTGGACACAATCAAACTGTGATTAATTGGTTTTTTTTTTTTAAATGTAACAAAACTTACAGAATGTGATTGCCTTGATTAAAATAATTTAAATAAAATGGCCAATAATACATAACACATCTGAGCTACAAGTTCCACAGCAAGGTGTATTAACAGTAGTGTGAAACTGATTTCCTGCAGAGCATCATACAAGTGTAGCTGACAACAGAGCATCTGTCGCGTTACCGGTGGGTTCAGGTACCGACATAATTGATGTCAGGATCCTTCGCTTTGTGTCTGGCGAGTTAGTTTTGCGCCTGTTGACGTAGTTGTCCACTCGACCCACTTTGAACTGCAGGTTGTTCGCTTTCTGCACTCTGTCGTTGAAAGGCAGGCGGATGTTGGTGAGGATGTTGTTCTCCTTCACTGATGAGGACTTGGACGTGGGCGGGGTCTGGATCGGCTTCCTGTATCGCGACGACGACTTTGATGGAGTCTTTTGGGACTTCTTCTTAGAGGGAGACGACAGTCTTGTGACGCCCATCACCTTCAGTTTGATCGGGGCTTCCGACGTTCCCGCCATGTTCCGGGCCTGGCAGCGATACTCTCCAGCATCCTTGTATGATAAACCATTCAGGCTGATTATGGACCAGCGGACCCCCACTCGAGGGGATTCCTGCATAACTGGAACATAGAAAAACAGGTGTAACCTTTCAGTTTCCAGTAAGACATAAAGTAAATGGTGTGTGTGTTCAGTTAACACGTACTCATAAAAGCATATCACTACTTACAGCTTTCCAAAA
The DNA here is from genome assembly GCA_032164315.1 of Malacoctenus gilli. NCBI lineage: Eukaryota > Metazoa > Chordata > Actinopteri > Blenniiformes > Labrisomidae > Malacoctenus > Malacoctenus gilli. The sequence goes on along the minus strand of JASSRZ010000051.1, from coordinate 6,948,291 downwards.
TCCTGGGCAGCTGTTCAGAGCTCTCAATGAAGCTTTTTTGGCAGCAACCTGAAGAGAAAAACAAACTCCATGACTCAGATCGTAATTGGACGTTAAAAAAACACAATGACCTCAGGGAAACAGGAATTCACTCACCGGTGTAGGCAGAGGTTTTGATCCAGGTCAGTGTTGGTGTTGGGTAGCCCGTTGCATCGCAGCGAAGGATGACATTGCTGCCGAGTGGAGACATGACCCTGGTGGCTGCGGGCTGCACCGAGGGTCTCATGCAGCGCGACAGGTCAGCCTGGGTCAGCAGCATCCCTGCCTGACCCAGAGACCTGCTGCACATCAGCAGCTGGTCCATGAGAACCACGGGACTCCCGAGGGACGAGGACAACGATGCCAGCATGGAGATTTGGCAGTCGCACAACCAGGGGTTGTCATGCAGACCTGGGCATCAAGATAATATGACTTTTTGTTATTGCATACAAACCAAGTATTAAGGTGAGCCTCTTCTCTATGATATGGATTTAAAGTGCCTTTCAAAGTACCATCACACAGAAACCGTTCTTTTCTTTAATTTAATAGTTGTACAGCTGTCACTTTCATTACTGCTTGGCAAGTCTGTCACTTGCAATATGGAGGAAGGCTTGAACCAAGTGGTCACTGGTTTGATTAATTGAGGGAATGCCCAGTTGTTTGTCTGATTTATCCCCTGAATACATTTCAGTTGTTCAATAATTAACATAAACTTTTCAGTCAAGGTGACAATTTCATTCCAAAATCGAGAGTACCCAGGATCCTTCTCCGAACTGTCACCCCCTCCTGCCCTGGAAGAGGAAACCAAAGGTCCAACATTTCTGCAGGTAATATCGTCAGCCTACAGAGAGGAGAGAGGACAAGACATCAATCGTGTTTCATTTAATCCAGTTTTAAGACATTTAATGTTTGAAAGTGTCTCGGTAAAGCTTGACCGCCCTCTATGAGTGAAATTAATGGTGCCACCTATTGCTAGATAGGTCGAGGTAAGTGATGTTGGGGAGGAACAGTGCTGCGTGGGCAGGAAGGCTGGACAAACGGTTGTTATGGAGACCCAGAGTCTGGAGGCGGGGCATGTCTCTAAGTCCCTCCCACGGGAAGGATGTTAGGAGGTTCCCATCAAGGCGCAGCTCCCGTAGAGCCTTCAGGTTGACGAAGCTGCTGGGGTGGATGGACGTGATGGAGTTGTAGGTCAGCCATAAGAAACGCAGCTCCGACAGGTTGTAGAAGGCTGCGCGGGGCAACCTGGAGATCGGGGTCTTCTCCAGGCGGAGTTTGACCGTGTCAGCTGGGACGTTCACAGGGACCGCAGATATTCCAGGATCGCTGCACTGCACCAGCCTGCCACATCACACAAATACATCAGAAGTGGTTGAGCTCAACCATAAATGATGTAAAAAAAAAAAACCAAACAAAACCCATCAGAAGTCATATAACTCTAATTTCAGCTTAACAAAACTTTCATTGTCAACACAAACAATCCTTTTTAGCACAAAATTCCCATAGATGGTAGCTAACAATTACATGTAAATGACAGCTCTGTGGCAGGTCAGTGCTGCTCAGAGTAAACAGTTATTGTCTTGCAGAGACACATCACGTGCACCCAGACACAGACAGCATTACAATCAGCCTCACGGCACCTGAGCTCCGCAACTCCAGTGTTCCCATACGTGCAGGCACACGAGGCTGGACAGGAGCGGACCACCGACGGAAGAGACTGCAGAAGGTGCACAAGCACCAGCAGATACATCCTTCAGCAAACAAATCCCAAGCAGGTACTTGTGTTTGATGTCTCCATATTCGTCTCCAGTGTGAGTGCAGTGGCCGGTCCACGTTGCAGAGTGAAACTGAATCCCAGATTAGCTGGGATTACACCGTTTACAAGCGGCATGTAATCCCACGCCTCACTGTCAGTTACAAATCACAACATCAGGGCAGACTCCAGGCGGATTGGGCCTTGGAGACATTTTAACCTCCCTGACCTGTGAAATGAGTCCATAAATATCACAAAAAAGGACTCAAAAGCATTAAATCAATGCAAAATATAAAAGAGTCATTTTAATTTAAGTTAAAACGTAAAGTCAGACAACTGAGCACAATTGTTTAAAATAAAGACATAACACCTTATGCAGGTTCAAGTTTCATTAAATAACTTTCACAAAGAGAATTTATCACAGCTCAAATCTAATCATAGTGAACACTTGCAATACAATATCTTTGTTGTCAACAGCTTTGTGATTAATGTTGTTCTTACTTTCAGCTTTGTTGACTATGCAGATGACTTGCAAGTTCAATTGCTCCCATGTGGCCTCCAGTTTCCCATGACTACACCATGATCTGGTACATGTCACACTGTTGAAACCGGACAAACCTGTTCATCATCAGACAATCTCAGCTGTGTGTTTGCTGAGTTCAGATTGTGTAAATACTGTTACTACAGTCTTATACAGATGATGTGTATAATTCTAGCAAGTGTCATTTGAAGGGACTGCCGAAGGAGTAATTATGAGAGAGAGAGAGAGAGAGAGAGAGAGAGAGAGAGAGAGAGAGAGAGAGAGAGAGAGAGAGAGAGAGAGAGACAGA
>JASSRZ010000051.1:6897430-6944259 GCA_032164315.1 Malacoctenus gilli | reverse complement strand
AGAGAGAGAGAGAGAGAGAGAGAGAGAGAGAGAGAGAGAGAGAGAGAGAGAGAGAAGCCAGACGGAACTCGGAGGTGTGCGGAGATTATTTTACTCCGGACAGTAAACAGGCGCTGCACCTGCGGGAAGTGTGTCGCTTCATAAGCCGCGGCCGCTCCGGGGCTTTATATCAGATCCTACTGTCACTGAAACACTTGTGCGGCCGATGTGTGGACGCCTTCCCAGTGACAGAGTGGCCGTGTGCTGTGACGGACTGCCGGGGACACACTGAAACGGGTCCGGACACTCAACTTTCAACTCACTCGCATGTTCGGAGTCCTGAAAGTTACTGTCAGCGTACGGGCGTAGACATGTCCGCTGGACCCCCACCAGTAAGCGAGCACTATGTTTTCCACCGACGGGACCTGGAGGAGTTCCCGTCAGGGGAGCAGGGAGGACGGCATGCCGGCCAACCGGTGCCCGGTGACAGGCAGACGGCACCGCAGCACCAGCGTCACCGGGTGAGGACCACAATAACAAGCTAGCTGTACTTGTGTTTGTGCCTATTATGCTAACAGGGCCGAGAAAGATTCAGGAAGTCTTCCTAGAGCACAGTGTGAAGTCCGCAGGCGTTAAAAATCCTCGAAAAAAATCGATGTTTTGCAAATGACATTAAGTCTAGACCTAAATTTATATTAGAGTAAAAGATTGAAAGCGTTTCATAAAGGTTTTTTATTTGAGAATTGCAAGTTGGTAAGCTACAGTTATTAAAATAAAAGGTGTTGTCATATTAATGTGGAATAATTCCAAAAAATATAGGACTTTTACTGTGTTGGTGCATTCGTGTATTGGAAGGATAGTTACCTTTTTGGAAAGTCCAACCTCCCAATTTCATGTGAGTTGGAACTGTCAAGAATAAGCTGCTTTTATCTTTATTTTAAAACAGAAAGATTAGTTGGCATTTCGGGGATTTTCATCAGCACTGATCACTTTTCGAAGCTATGCTATTTACGTTGTCTGTATCTAACAAAAGTGAACCATGTTTCTGTGCTCAGGTTGATGTCAGCCACTCCCGAACTCGACCCCCCAGTGACCCCACTGCCAGGTGGCCCCACGTGGATGATCCCACCACCAGAGAGCCTCAGCTGGACGACTGCGAGCGGATGGGGACTCTGTTTGGAATGCTCAACAAGTGCCTGCGGGGGATGGGCTTCAGCCAGATGTACTTTGGGGACAAGATCGTGGAGCCGGTGGTGATCGTGTTCTTCTGGCTGCTGCTGTGGTTCCTGGGGATCCAGGCCTTGGGCCTGGTGGGAACCCTGTGCATTATCATCATCTATATCCAGAAGTAACGTTTCAGGAACGACAACGGAACGTGCCGCTTTCTTTGCTTCGTGCTGCTTTCACACGTGGGACTCATTCCATGCTGACACAAAGGTTTGGATTGATGTTGCAGTGGATCAATGCTTTTTGGGAGTGGGCTCTACTTGTGTAGTGATTTTTAATCAACTTGTGGACACTCAGTATTTCTGGTGGTCTTTCAATTGCGTTTACTCAAAGAAGTTCTGGAGCTGCTGACTCTGTTTGTTGTGGAGCTTGACAGCAGCGTCCTGCTACCTCTGCTCTTGTTATCATTTTGTGATGTTGAGTGCCAGCTGATTTAGAGGACATAGTGGCAAATGGTTAAGTTCTGTTGGAGGCTACAAGGGAAGTCCGACACACACATCTACACATATCACTGTGTGTAATGAGTCTCTTGAAATATGGAGATTTCTACACTCACACAAGTGTTTTGTCTGTTGGTTTTTATATTTGTTTGGTGGTCTGCAAGTGCAGCAGTAATCAGTCCAAATGAAAAGCCGACTTGCGGTATTTACACTGGTAAATCTTTTTTTGCTGTTCAATGTTTACTTTGTGAGATGTTGAAGACACATTTCTGACAAACAGCCTCACAACTTACGAGTTTGATCAACTTCGTTCTCTCTTCAGAAAGAGCAGATAAGGAAACAAAACCCCTTTACTCTGGATGCAAACTTTAAATCTGACGTCTTCCTCTCCATCTGTGCTAGGATGGCAGACTTGACACTCGCAGTCGCTGCAAAGTGTTTGCTTGACCAACTGCTAATCACTTTCACGCCTACAGCTCAGTGGTCACCAGCCAGACGAGAATGCAAAGCGAGAACAGCGAGGCGTTACGTATTCAGAGGATTTGACAGCGAAGTCGAGCTTTGAATCCAATTCAATGGCTCCACGCTCAAGGAACTAAGATCTGTGTCATACGGAAATATGATCAAGGGTTTGTTGCTCAATGTCAATGTCATTTTTTTTACTCTAAACTTAGGGTAGATGAATCTGAATGTAGCGTTACCCTCAGGATATGTGGCTGACAAAGCAGGCTGAAGACAAATCAAACCAAAAACTAAAGATAGTCTCATCTATTTATATTGTTTCTCACTGTATTGATGCAAAAACTGACAAGCAAAATATAGCAGCGTAAAATCAACAGAGAACTGAAACACCTTTTACAGAAGCCTTACTGTTTTCTGGTCTATTGTCATGGTGGTGTGTGTGCTGCAGTCTGCACTCCATCACTCAATATTCCCCTCATGCAGGAACAGTATTTTGAGTATCTCTTATCTTGAACTACACCAAATCTGTCGATTGATAATCTAACTTGATTGGAAATGCATAGTTTAGGTGACTGCTTCCAAGTAGGACACTTAAAGATGGTGACATGCGCAAATTTTGTGGCACATTTAACACCAAAAAAGGATGCAAACGAAACACGAGTTTCTCCTTGGTGTTGTAGGAATTTAGGGAACCTAACTTTGCCAAACTGCATGGTACTGTATATGCCGAGTCTGCAGAGGCATGCAACAAGGTTTTATTGGTTATTATTGTCATGATTGTTTTAGCTGCTGAATAGAAACAAGTCTAACCTTATATTACTCTGGAAAGTCTTTGTGTGATCAATAGATTTTATATATTTTGGGTTGTTTTTCCACTTTGTTTATCTCTGAGCATGTGTCAGCCATGTGTAATTTGTTTGCACCTTTAAAAGGGGAGCAGAGCTGACTGAACAACAACAGTATAAACACGACATTGAAGGCATTAAGAGAGCTTGTCAATTTTTTCTGCATGATGTGCAAAACTGCAGTCCGACAATGGAAGGAGAAAGTTAATCATAGTTCCAGAACGTGTCCTTTTTTAAGTTCTTGAAAAGATATTTTGCAGTGTACAAACTACTGAGTGTGAGTTGTATAACTGTCTGAACTTTTACTTCATTGGTTGCAATTTCATCTAATTGAGCATTATTTCAGTAAATATATTCAAATCACCTGGAATCAGATAAGTGACGGTACAACTGTGTTGCTGTTGATGTTTTACTCCCAACTTGAGTTGTTTACACTTTGCATTGTAAAATTCAAAAGTTCAAATGTCTATTAAACTGAGTTTAGGGTAAATTGTAATCTGGGTTTTCCAATGGAAACGTTACTGATGGTTGGAGGTGTGTTCACTGCTGATTTCGAGGACAGTTTGTTCCAAGTGTAACTGTAATCAACTTTGATTGTCTCTGACATTTGCACTGACAGATTGATTCATTCCTGCAAGAGAAGTACTGAATCTGAGCGAAAGATGGGTGATTAAAGGTGACGGTTCTTTGTCGAACTGCTGACACATATTATGCAAATATCTTCATTTCAAACCTCTGCCGGGGGAGGGGGGACTATGAACACTCATACAGATAACATTTTCACTTTTACTGCGACAGAACATGTTCCGACACCATACAATGTCATGTTAAACTGAATGCAACTGACCTCTCATAAGTCAGTAAGAAGATTTTGTGTAATATCCATTTATTGTTGGAACAAAACACCAAATCATCATGTGATGGGTGCAGGTACAACTTTTGTCTCAGGGCAACAAATTAAAAAGTTTTCACTGGGTCTCAAGTGACTAACAACAAGCACATTTCATGTGTTCATTGCTGAATAAATCCCCCTGTCATTCAGGAGCAGCTCAGAGTGCAGGTCTGTGTGGTGTGAAGGTGGGTTGGATTTGCATGGAGCCGTCACGCCACCAGTTTATGGCATCGTCAGTGCAACCATTGCATCCTTACAGTCAGAAAGGCACATCCACTCCAAAGCTTTTCCACTGTTAAAACTTGAATCACTCCTCGACAGTCGGCCCTTGTGTATGCATTACAACTCCCATAGAACATAAATAAGAGAATATATTTACAGTATGCACATATTTACAACATATATCAAGCAGTTTTAAACTCAGCTACTGCAGTACTCTGTCTTCATGAAGAAGACTGATCTGAATTCTTGAAGAATAAAAGTCAGTTCATGATGTGGCAGATGAAACCTGCCCTTCTGTCGTAAGGGGAGTCTGCAGAACTACAAGAGCAGGTGAATCAATACATTTCTTAGATCCTGACAGATGTTTAGCCTCCTGTTGTGAAATGAAGAGAACAGGAAGGTTGCTGAGGTGTTCTGCTTTGACAATTAATTTACTGTATTTACAAAAACACTTGGATGTTTAAAAATTGACGACTGAGGTGCAACAGTCTCCCAAATACAGGTGGAATAAGGATGAAGAACCATATCATTGATAAAAGACATTGGATCGGGAAGGTTTGAGAGGCTTTAACAGCAGGTATTTTTGCTGATGACAAGGGCTCAGTGGCCGTTACCCCCCTCAGACAGGATGCGTGTGGGCTCTGTGAACTTGGCGGTGGCGATGTAAAACAGGGCCGGTCCCGGAACCAGGGCCAGCAGAGGCAGGTCCTGTTCCAGCTTGTCCAGTCGGGAGATCGAGATGATGCCGTATGCGTGCAGCAGCCAGTGGCTGAACAGCACCACCAGACGCTTCTTCTTGGCAACCAGGTTCTTGAAGGACTGAGGGTGGGAGACATCACGGTGGTATTAGCAACACAGAGGAGTCAGAGGCTGTTCAGACATGCATGGTTCTTTACACATTTCTCAAACCACCTATTACTGACAACAAATTTTTGAAGTATAAAAAAAGAAATGCTGTGACTGCAGCTACCTGTATCTCAGAGGCAGACATGTACACAGCAAGTGTAACCAGTGACAGGACCAGGATGATGTAGGGAAAAGCGTAGTCTGCAACAAATGAACACAACACATGTTTCATATATCATCAGTGGTGGAAAACCATCAGAGCAGCTGTGGAACCGAGATATCACCTTGATCAGCTTGGAACAAACGGACCAATGTTACATAGTGAGCATAACACAGTTGCAGCAGATTTTACCAAACAATTCCTGAGTGGCTCACAAGTTCACTCACTGTTGCTTCAAAGTCATACTCACAGAGAAGTCCTCCTCCGACAGCCTGCAGAACAGTGAGGATGGGGAAGAAGTAGAGTGCAGCGTAGATGCTCTTAAAGCGATCAGATTTGCCAAGACCACACGCAATTTTCTTCACCAGTAGAGGACGCAGCATCATCATCAGCACCAAGCAGAACGCGTAGTAAATCAGCACAATGGTGTAGCTGGAAACAGATAAGTATAAGGTACACAGAGGTCCAGTCTTATTTTATTCAATATAAAAGCATATGTTTCCAAAGAATTGTTTTAATTCTAGAGGAGAAATACAGATTTTCCTGTTGTTAGTACTCACAGAGGGTACACAGCCTCCTGTGTGCAGTGTAACGTCTTGATGTAGTCTGGACTAGGGTTGTACAGCATGGTGTACCAATCTGACAGCATCTGGACTCGACACGATCGGATACTGAGGTTTCCCACCGGCTCGGTGACCAGCAGAGTGACCACAGCAGACAGGCTGCACTCCAGCATCGCCGTCACATGCTGCAGCAGGGCACTGGAACTGGACACAACAGCACACCAGTCAACATTTAAGACACATAAGCCCCTGTCTTCATCATCCTCTCACAAAACCAACAACACAAGCAAGGATGTTTACCCATTCCCATGTTGTTCAAATAAGTGCAGATTGAACTCATGCCTCACCTTTTCTTTCCAGAGTACCACTCAATGAAGAACCAGTGGAGCACCAGAGGTAACATGGCCATGAAGCCGAGATAGAGCCAATCATACAGCTCGGGGGACTCGGTGCAACGCTCACACACCTTCTGTATGTTGGCCCGCTCTCCTCGAGGACAAACCTGCAAAAACGCACTCGTGATGGTCAGATCTTGTCACATTTCCAACACGAGTTCATATGGAAGGTTCACTGTACATAACGGAAATTTTACCATGGCCATCAGAAATGCAAGTTGATTTTATAATGATAACTCCACGTCATCTTCAATATCATGAACAGATTCTTTGCCAGACAGTAAAATTATGGCTAATGCTCACCCCACACTCTCCTTCCACTGATCCGTTCACCATCATCCTGCCACAATATAGGCCCGGACATGTTGAACTCATGGCCACAGCTGCAAGTATAGAGAGTGCCAACAGTCAGCACTCAGAAAAAACACGGACAATGATCTTTGATAAAGTAACTTGGTAATATATAGGAGTAACGTTTTCTGTCAGTCCCTCACTGATCAGTGTGGGGCAGGGAATATCAAGCGAAAGAATTTATTTCGTAGTTATACGAACATAACTGAGTCACTGCCAATAACATTGGGTAATTAACCGAGAAAATAGGGGGGAAGCTTGAAAAGGAATTGTAAGAAACCTTCGCAGTTGACATGCACATTGTTGTCAGCATGTTTTAAACTGTCACGTAAACAGTGAACAGTTAATTTAAACGAAAGCTAACCAGTAAAAACAGCAACACCATTCACTGTTTGCTAAGCTAGCAGTCTCGCGCTAGCGTAATTAAAAGATCAGCTCCATCTTTAGCATCAAAAAATATAAACGAGAGACCCATAGAATGAAAGTCGAACCTACCCATTTTGAACCCAACGAAGTCACCACTTTATTTGCTCGTGTCAGTTCTTCCTCGTCTCTATTGATTGGGAAATCCAGCGGCAGCGGACGAAATATCGGGAGCACCAACGAATCTTTTCTTCTCGTTATTTACGTTGACGTTTGGTCGATCAGACGCGACAGTAACTGAGTGCTGCCCCCTGCCGGAAAGTGTTCGTTCGCGATAATGCCGTATGAAGGCAGAGATTGGAAGCATTTTATTCCTAAAAGGAAATGAAGACGGAAGTCTTAATTACAGAGAGTCGGTAGGAGAAGCAGCGTTTACAGTTTTTAAAGCGGTTGTCAAATTTCACCAATCAGAGATTTTTGGGGGGAATCGGCACAGCGTAAATATTGGTAGTTTGACCAAAAAAAGCTTTCCAAACTAACGGGAGGTTTGATCATTTTGTATTCAGGAAGATTATTCTGCACTCCACACTGTAATGGGCTGATAATATTGTTAGAGTGTAAGAGAGTAACAGGCTTTCCTGCCAACTGTACGTTTCACAGCTGACTATGTTTTCTCACAGGCACATACAATGGACGAAAAAAATCGATCAGCCGTTACCGTAGCAACCGGGGAAAACGTCACCCAAAGCACGTTTAAGGAGAAGGCGTGGCTTCCGAGAGGGGAGAGGGATAGAGAGATGGTCGCAGGAGAGACGGTACACACGCACATGCAGAATCCAGTCCACACCTGGGATTTGTGAGGCAGCTGCCGTCTGGCTTAACAAATCTGAAAAATGGGGACACCGAGAGGCAAATGGCTGCTTTTATTTCCCCCCCTGACATAAACGGGGTGTGTGGACGCTGCTGTTGCACCTCCGACGACCACCCGTCTGGCGGCGAGTAAAGGCGAAGTGGACCGACTTAGGCTCCTTGTTTTTTGGGGGGTGCGGAGGATTCCAGAGGCCCGAGCGGAGCAGCAGCCCGCACGGACGCGGAGGAGAGCGAGGAAGAGAAGGGGGGGAGGGGAAAGGATGTGCTGCCCCCTTGGAGCAAACAACGACCGACAGGGAGCCGCTGCTGGTTTGCGCGGAGGAGCACATTGTAAGCTGATATTCCTGAAAGAAATTGAGCATTTCACACAGTAAGAGTGTGCGTTTATGCTAATTTGGTGCTTTTCCAGCCTGACTGCACCCCTCCTCCAACATGTATGCAGGATGTAAACAAATACCAGCAGAGTGAGATACTACACCATAAAAGTGCAGAGTGTGACTGTGGTGATCCAGCATTCAGTTGCTTCAGAGCCTGGCGTTTAATCGTGTCATTTGGCAACACTGTTTCAAACATTAAGCTGCAATTGTGAATTATGCAAATGAGAAGTTACATTGTTTGCTATGATGCGGATATCCTCTGAAAATTGTGTTATTGTCCCCTTGATCTGCAGCTGCACCCAACCACAGCAATTATAAGTAGTAATCTCATAAAGATGACAAAATATTTGTGTTTTGTGATTATTTCAAACATAATGTCAGCCATGAACAAAATTAAGGTGAAACCACTAATAAAAAAACAACAGGTAGTTCTACTCTGTCGAACAAACATTCAATTGTGGCCATTTAAAACAATGATTTCAAATGTATAATATTTCTTTACTTCCATTTCTGTTGAATGAGCTTCGGTCTGAGGCAACCATACAGTGATCTATTAAAAGCAAGTGAGCTTTGGCGCAGGGAAATCACTGTGAAGTTCTACAAATTTGACAAAAAAGTTTACAAGCAACAAAGCTGCCACTAGTTTATATCCGTCAACTTCCCCCTTTGGTTTCCCACTCCTCCACTGCTGGATCTGGTTAAAAGTGAAAGCTGCAGATGGATGAGTTGCCAGCTGCGGTTCAGACCCACGAACCCGGTGACTGTGCTGTGAATGTACGAGGGATGACTTCTGCTCCCGGGTCTCGGTGCCTCGTCCATGGATTCGCCCATTAGCAGAGCCCTGCGGGGCGGCAGCGGAAACTTCTCGGCCGACTCCTCGGGCCAGAGCTTTGTCCACCAGCTGGGCACTGCCTCACCTGTCGTGCCAAGGTAATTGACTCTGTCTCTTGACTATTTGCGGTCAACGAACTCCAACAGACAAAGCAGACATTTTTAAAAGGCATTTATTAAAAAGACTGGATTGGAATTTCTAAAATGTAAATGACGAAGTAAAATTCAAGGGTCTTTTCCCCTCTTGTAAATTCTAATTATATGGTGAATTTGTTGTACTATACTTAATTTGTTGTGTTTTTGGGGGGTTTTCTGTAGGGTTGTTTCCATAGTGACCAGCCTGGTGACCGTCACCACAGAGGCCACAGTGCCATCCACAGGAAACCTCTCGGCATTCAGGGACCAAAGAGGGAGCGAGTTCGGTCAGAGCCAACAGGCGTCCACCCCGTCGGTGCTGAGCGCCGCTGACCACAGCTCCGTGCTGCAGGGAATCCTGGTGGCGGCTCAGGCGCTGGTCCTGCTCTCCATCTTCCTCCTGTCCAGTCTCGGGAACTCGGCGGTGGTTATTGTCATCATCAAACACAGACAGCTCCGGACTGTGACCAACGCCTTCATCATGTCACTGTCGCTCTCGGATTTCCTCACCGCTGTCTTGTGCCTGCCCTTTTCTTTTGTCATGCTCTTCAGTAAGGATGGGATGTGGATGTTCGGAGACCGTTTCTGCGTTGCCAACGGCTTCTTCAACACCTGCTTTGGGATCATCTCCACTCTCACCATGACTCTGATCTCCTTCGACAGATACTATGCCATAGTCAGACAGCCGCAGGCTAAAATCGGGCGCCAGAAAGCGACTCAGTTGTTAGTGGCTGTGTGGTTAACGGCGGTGATTTTCTCTTTACCTTGGTATCTGTTGCTGCGAACGCCAACACAAATCCACAAACAAGGTTTCTACCACTGTATGTATGTGTTCCACTCTGGGACGTCGCGCATGGGCACCACCTACAGCATCTCTCTGATCGTTGTTTGTTATTTGCTGCCTTTTTCCCTGATGTGTTTTTGTCACTACAACATCTGTAAGACTGTCCGGCTTTCCGAAATACGCGTGCGGCCGGTGACGACGTACGCGTACTTGCTGCGATTCTACAGTGAAATGCGAACGGCCACAACTGTTCTGATCATGATTGTTTTTATAATTTTTTGCTGGGGGCCGTACTGTTTAATGGGGCTGGTCACGGCAATAGGCGACTTCACGTTCAACCCCGCCATGGACACGGTGGCCATCTGGCTGGCTTGGGCCAATGGAGCCATCAACCCACTTATTTACGCCTTGAGAAATCCCAACATATCCATGCTACTTGGGCGCAGCAGAGAGGAAGGCTACCGGACCAGAAACATCGCGGCCTACCTCTCCAGCCACACCCAGAACCGCGACATTCGCTCGTTCAACCAAGCCGAGAGGATACGGGACCGCTACGTGAGCCGCGTTGGGATGACTAATAACAGCCGCCTGTCCAGCTCGAGTCCCGGGAAAGCAGGGGCCGGAGGGGAAGTGGCGATGTGGGCCTGCAAGAACCCTGCCGTCTTCTTCTGCAGGGATGCCCACCATGACACAGCAACTCTCCCCTCGCCAAAGATGAAGACAGCCGACACGAGTCTGTGACAGTCAAGCTCTCCGACTGTTTTTCGTTCTGTTTGTTGGTGTGGATCGTTTTTATAATAGCTTGTATTACTTGTATTCGTCACATTACATCTCGTGTTTTGGAGAAACTGTTTATACTGATGAACTAAAGTCTTAATAGTGGAAAACAACATTCGGCCATATCAAACAATCCCCTCAGTTATCAGGCGTGCGCAGTGGAAGGCATCATGGAAGGTGGATTTATTCTTGTGCCACGATTGTCTTCATATCATTGTAAAATATGAATGAATCTCAACTTGTAAAACTAAGAACGACATTTACATCTCAGTGTTTTATAGTTCATGCATGGAGCTTAAACATGCGAGTGCTGTATGTGTCACTTGGCAGTGGACCCCAAACATTTGTTGACTCAGAAAGGCTGTGGACCGCGAGTCCAACTTGTGACTCTTGTGACCAAAGCATTTGTGTGAGTCCCTGCTTTTAATGAGGCCCCTGTTTTATGGTTTTTGTTGGAATATCTCAGAGTTGAAATTTCAATGTTTCATTCAATCTCAGTCTCGTTACTATTCTCACTTGATCAGAAAGAGTGAGACTGCTGACCTGAGAAATCAATGAAGCTGTTGTTTTAACATAGCATGTAGCTGTTTACTTCGTGTGTTTGGGGCTTCTCACAAAATCCAAATCAATATGACTTTATCTAAGGGTTTTTTCCTGTGTTCAAAATTACATGGTGGCCACCTCCAGCTAATTTTGTGACACCCCCAGCCATATTGCTCAACACAGCTTAAAGCTCCAGCAGTGTTGATAGAGCGATTGATGGCCCACAGCAGCTACGTATTTTAACTGCAGTGTTTTGTCACGAAGGAGGTGCACCGGAAGTACCTGAGCAACTACAGAAGAAGAAATTGAGTAAATTGGTTCATTTGCTGTTAATTTTTCCCCCAAGTTGGAACTTAACCATCACACTGCAAGTTTTCATCAAGTGGTCAAGGTTTACCTGCTGTCGTATTTCCGACCGCTCGCCTCCACTGTGTCTTGTCATGTTTGATTCCAGCACGATGACGTCGTGCCGACCCAGCCGGATACTGTGGCTGGCTTCAATGCATGTTGAGACCCTGCTCGCCTCTGGAACCAACTGCAATAAATATGTTTACAATCCAACATGAGCTGAACACAAATCAAGAGACACTAAACAACATGCCACGTAAAAGTCAGATGAGTTTCCCACACCCTGAATCCAGCAAAAACTCCTGACTGTCACCACCGACTGGGGCGAGTCCAAGAAGACACTGGAGCAGGAAATATGAGGTATTGACACAAACATTCAACTCTTCTTTTAGTGGGGTCAAACTTTTATATTTCTTTTTTTTCCAGACAAAAGGTTTAGTGAGTGCACTATCCAGTTATTTTCCAGCTGTTGCAAAATTTGCTTGGGCATCTTTAAAAATGATTCCACAACGTTCTTTGCGTTTTTGTTTAAATTAAGTCACAGAATAATTATTCTTATACTACTATTTTTATTATTATGTTTTTTAATACTGATCTGAGAACGGAAAATCCATTGACCAAAACATACACGGACCTTGTAGGCACAAAGCAGCTGTTTAACCGTCATCCAGACACGAACAAAACCCACTGCCTCACTCAAACAAAAACGTAACGGTCCCAAATGAGATTCACGCTCAACCAAAACCTCATATATGCGCCACCCAAATAACCACACGCTTCTAAAAATCCCGGACAGATCCCTAAGAAAAATCTAAAAAATTGCAGGACAGGTAACAATTCAAACCATCCGACAGAGGTTTAAAAATGAACGTCGACAACTTGACAGCCAATCAGCGTTCAGCTCTGTGTTTATAAACGCCGCAAACCCGGTCACTGCCTCAGTTGTGTTTATGTTTGCTGCTATCCACTATGTCCGTCAGAAGCGCTCCTCTTCAGGTAAGTTTCTCTGTATAGAGAATCGTGTTCTACACCCACTCTTCCAGTAAGGTAAGCTTTGCGACATTCTCTCGTGTTGTTTGTGTTTTGGTGTTGAAATAAAGTCGAAGGTTAAATGGGTGTTTGTGCAATGCAGTATAATAAAATGGAAGTTTTTGTGGTCTGTTTGCAAACAAAAGTGTTTGTAGTTTTAGTAGGAGCTATGGATGAATTTATCAAAGGTTTTATAGTTCATGCATACCCAAAGGCTTGAACTTTCAGACAAGTTGTTGAGGCAGGGGGTCTGAAATAACACTTTGTAATGCAAAGAGGTGAAGTGGCGCTTTCCTAAAAATCAAAGGTTTTCTGGTGGGTATGTTTGTCTACTTGAATGTGGACAAAGAGTCAAATACTCACGGTAACACCAATGGTGTGGGTGTCAAAGAAAGCAAACCAATGGTTTATGGATAATGTGTTTCTTAATGAAATGGTTTGCTGGTGGCTTGCTGTGTTTCGAAAGCAACCGACAACTGTGACCGTAAATGGTTTGGGTAAATACCCAAAGGTTTGAACTTTCAGACAAGTTGTTGAAGCAGGGGGTCTGAAATAATACTTTGTAAAGCGAAAAGGTAAGGTGGCGTTTTCATGAAAATCAAAGGTTTTCTGGTGGGTATGTTTGTCTACTTGAATGTGGACAAACAGTGAAATACTCATGGTAACGCCCATGGTGTTTGCAATAAAAAGGTAAACTGGTGCATCGATGAAAAGCGATGAGATCAAAGGTTTTCTGGTTTAGTTGAAAGCATTGTCTGCTCTTTTTTCGAACAAATGGTGGTTGAAAATGATGGGAAAAATTAACTCTCTCCAATAGTAAAGTATGCTTACAGGTTTATAAACGGCTGCATCAGTCTTTGGAGGCACCATGAAGTCGAGTCAAGCTGATTTTCTGATGGCCTGGATGATGAGTACAAGAGTGCCATCGTAACCGATTCTGTTGCAGGTTATTTTGACCAGCTAATAACTGTTGTTAATTCTTGTGGTTGTCTGAGTGTGAGAGCAGCATCGTAACCGAGGCTCTTACAGGTCATTTTATTAGCTCACAACACGAAGTGATTTGGTAATTTGGCAACTTTTGGTAATTCTTTTGATTGCCTGGCCCGTGAGGGTGAGAACAGCATCGTAACCGAAGGTCACTTTGACCTACTCGCAATTGTTTGTCAATCTTTTGTTAACCTTTTCTTAACTTTATTAATTATTAACATTTGTTAGCTATCTATAGATTAGGTTCATTAAAGGCCTTTTGACCAATTTTGCTCTCAAGCCTTTACACACACTTAATGTCATCCGCTAGCTTTCCCCTGCCATAACTCCCTTGTCACTTATTGCAACATGAATGCAATGTTTTCTGGTCTGTTCGATATTTATCTTGCCAACACACCTGATGTTTATACAAAGAAATGAAATGCGTTATTATCAAAAAGTCTGAACACTGAGACTTTTTGATGAGGCAGGGGGTCTTTTTGGGCAATGCACAAAGGTTAAAAAAAAAAAAGTTATATAAAACTTCATGAAAATCAAAGGTTTTCTTGTTTGCTTGAAGGTGTCAATGGTCATGAAAGGGTTCTCGATACAAATGAAATCCATGACAGACATATATCTGTGGTTTTCAGATGGTTTGCGTTAGAGTCAAAAAGTCTGAACACTGAGACTTTTTGATGAGGCAGGGGGTCTTGTGCAATGCACAAAGGTAAATGGGAGTTTTTCAAAACTCCATGAAAATCAAAGGTCTTCTGGTCTGCTTGAAGGTGTCAATGGTCATAGAAGGGTTCTTTATACAAATGAAAAGGACTAAAGCATTCTTTCTCTGGTTTTCAGGTGGTTTGAGTGAAACTGAAAAAGTCTCAACATTTAGACTTTTTGATGAGGCAGGGGGTCTTGTGCAATGCACAAAGGTAAGTGGGAGTTTTATATAACGTCCTGAAATCAAAGGTTTTCTGGTCTGGTTGAAGGTGTTAAGTGTGTGGTTTTCAGACAAGTGTGCGTTCAGGTGGATAGATGGATGCATAAGTCATCTATCCATCAGGTTCTGGTAACGGAGGCTGATAATGCCTGCAATATGTTGAACTATTACTATTATTTTTATTAATAATAATAATAATTGCATTTCTGTTGCTGTGTCTGTCTTCCCATGATAGGATTTAACCAAATGGGTATATTTCAACTTGATTTCAATCAAACCTCGAATAGTCAGTCTAACAAACCGAGCTAGAATAGGTAACTCCGCCTAAGTGTGTCTTTTCGATGCACTTTGCCGGTCCCAAGCCCGGATAAAGGAGGAGGGTTAACCTTTTAGGTGCTTTTTTTCAAGGAAATCTACGATTTTATATCGACATTCTAAAAGGCTATAACTTGAAAGTAGTTTGAGATAAAGGTATATTGTCAATGACGAAATTGTTCAGTATGACTCAGTCTGTGATGGCAGTGAAATTATAATCAATTTTGCATATATGACATCACAAGGTGGCGACCATATTGGAAAATGTTCAATTTTGATATCAAGGTTTCAAAACGCTATAATTTGAAAGTGTGTTGAGATAAAGGCTTACTGTAAATGAGAAATATCTTCAGTATGAACCAACATTTAGGATGGAAGTAGATTTTTCATCTAATTTGATTGTGACATCAACAGTTTGCAGCCAAAATGTCAATTTTCTTAAGATTTAAAAAGGCTGTAGTTTGAGAGCAGTGAGGATTGCGTTTCATTGGAGAGCTGCAGTCCTGGACCGTGAATGCTTTTTGTCTGCATGGAGGAAATGTCATCGATCTTTGAAGACTGTTTCTATAGTGGGCAGCATACAACTGAGAGGGGACAGAAAACCACAGCTCACTCTTCTGTTTGCATCCATCCCTCCATCCCAGAGGTCCCTTAAATGGGATCTGACTCGCTTCTTTATCAGATGAGCATTGCTGGGAGGGGCCCACATCTTTATGTCTTTTGACTTGATTAAAGCTCCTTTTGAGTGGGGCTCACTTTCTCTCTGCTGACACTAGGGGGCTCTGTAACCCCAGTTTGTGTTCGCTAGGGATTTGTGCTGAGCTGAGCGAAGGCTGAAGGCTTCAGGCTTCACCTGGTGGGTAGTTTGATCATCATTTTTTCATTTTGCAAAGCTGAAGTGGCGGGAAGGCTGCTACCATGACTTTGGCTTGATGAAGGAGGGGATCAGGTTGTTGTTAGGTGTTTAGTGTTTGTCTCTTGAGCTTTTCTTTATTCGGCTTCCGCTGAAGTCACCAGACCCATGATGTGACAACTGTAGACTTTGGAGATGTAAATACTGTAGTTATCCCAAATAAGTACAACTGATTAACGGAGGCTTCGTCCTCAGACTCATAACCTAAAACTTCTGGAATTGAACCAGCTACTGATCAAACACCTGCTGACGTCATGACATTTTTTTTCTGCTGTCCTGATGATACTAATCAGAGTAGAGTTTTAAAAATAAAGAACCCGGCAACAGCCAAGAGCCAAACTGAGCTGGAATGTCACCAGGCTTCATAACACGTAGACACGCACAGATGCATTGCTAAATGATCTGAAGATATTTATTGCTCGCTTTCGCCCCTGATGATTGAGGGAGATAATCTGACATTTTTGTCACTTTCTGAATGATTCGAATTTAAAGCCACTCAGAAACTGCCGTAGATGCCTTCAGTTTGTAGGAGCATTAGCCTCTTTGATATAAAATGGTTCAGCCCAACAACTTGATACCTCCTTGGTCATCTCAGTCAAAACTGTGGGGAGAACAGTAAGCAGTTGTATGTCCCCTGAGCCAGTCAGTGTCTGTTTGCTGCACTGAGGGACACCTGGCTTAAGTGCTGTGAAAAGCCACTCTACAGGTGCTGTGCGAAACCTTTTTTCTTGTGTTGAGGATTGCTTTGATAACCTTTGGTTTCTGTTGATCTTCCATCTAACATTCCTCTCATTCATGCAGCGTGCACAAACACACAGATCACACAATCTTCATCAGCAATCAAATGTGGAGAAAAATGAACTTTAGACAATCGTATGCCTGTGAAAAAGAGCAAAGTTTTAAAAGAATCATCGCTGGAAAGGAGATCAGACAGCTGGAAAGCTTTCCTCATGTTCAGTGTTAAACATGTTTGAATGTCCATGACTGCTGCTGTTTGTATTTGTATCAGCAGCCTGCTGATGAAGTCGTGTTTAAGAGGACTGTTGTGTTTAGAACAGGTTGAGAAGGAGTGAAAAGCAGAAAATTTGCTGATGCACATGTGGGGAAAAAAATACCGATTTTAGGAGACAACTGTGTCACTGCACTCTCACTCCCTCCACATGCACACATGCAGTCGTCCTGTGGGTGTGACTGTCCCCATTAGGAATGCAGTACTGTGTGTTTCCAGTTACTCCACACGCTGACATAATATATACTCTCGGCAAGCCTGATTTCAGTTTCTCTGTAACTTCAACTCGGAGCACAGGAGAAGAAGAGAGACTGAAGTTCTCAAAGGGGGCAACAAAGAAGAATACAGAGGCAAAATTACACCAACCAGCAGTGTTGGGAGAATTGAAAGGAAGTCAGTGAGGAATGGTGGTATGTCAGAGTTTGAGTGTTTCAGTCAAACTTGCCAAACTGCAACTGGAAGAGTCCAATTCAACTGTCAGTAACTTTTCTTTGACTTGTGGAATACAGTCGGGACCCAGTTTGGACGCAGACAACCTGTGAGTGGCTTGTGACTGTGGACAGTGTTTGAACAAGGCTGAGTTAAACTTTTTTTGGTGGGATTTGTTTGTTTTTGTTTGTTTTTTTTTTTTTTGTCAATCTCTCAAAGAAAATAAAACATGTGAAAGTAAAACTGAGAAGAAATCTGTATGGACGAGCAACCAGCTGTCAGCATGCTGAAATGGAGTTGGATCTGGAGTGAGATCAGAGTGACTGATGCCCCACATTCTGCTGGAAAATGACATGTCACTGCGTTGCATCCAAGTGAATCACAAAGGTAAGGAACCCCTGATTATTCCTCACCTGTTTGTGCGCATCTTTGAGATAACATTGGTGTCATCAGATGAGCAAATTTTAGGACACTGCTGATAACCCAATCACATGAGATTCTGCTTGAGCCTCAGTTTCTGACTTGGGCTCCAACTGCTTTTTTTGTAACTGTTAATCGTGAGAAAAGATTCTACATATTGCAAACAGTACATATTTCTGCTTCGGCAGGACAAACTCTATCAAACATTGACCAAACGAATCGTCGTGTAGGGAGACCGCGAATCCACCCACCCGCTCCGGGGGCGAACTTTGACCTCAGAGTGGCAGAGGTCCAAGTCAAAACCCACGTTTCCAACAAAGATCTATAAAGTATTGATTAAACCCTGTGAACTGCATCCATCTGTGTGCAACATGTACAGACCCGCACAGCGCTGGTCACTATCTGCCTCCTGCAGGAAACATCGATGCGTTGTTATGTAAAAAAAAAAAAAAAAAAACACTTATGTGGAGAAAGCAAGGGCACATGATGAACTCTGTCACACACCAACATCAGTGAGAATAATGTTTGGATGCAGTTGAATCTGGCCACATCAACCGTATAAGTGTGTCAATTTTGTAATCTTCTGTAATCAGAAGAGTTGTCAAAAGGCGCCCTTAAATAAACACTCAGGCAGACTGGATGGTGATCACTTTGAAAGTAACACAAGAAAAAGCAGCTACTGGGACACATTCTTCCTGATGTAGCCTGGGGTCATTTGGGAGTTGCAGGTCTCACAACTTTCTCACATTCACTTCAAAAAAGAATCCTTCAACCATTCTCTGTGAAAGTCAGAAATGATGTGAGTAGAAGATTGTGGTCTCCACTCATCCCTCATGGGGACCCTCTCTTTCTTCCCTGACGGTGGATGAACTGAGGGTTCACCTTGAACGGTTTGCCCACCCACCAGATAAGTGACACAGTTACCTTCACGTGCCTATTTTTGGACTGTCGGAGATCGGCATATGCACAGGAAATCTACTCATGCGACGGAAGAACTTACAAACCTCCCATAAGCAGCTCCTCTTTCTAGTTGAGTATCGTTTTCTGCTCAACTTCAGTGTTGTAGATTAGTGCAACTTCTACCTGCTGAGGGTGTGTCTGTGGCTCCCCGGTTGTCAGGTGAACATGCCTGACGTGACAGTTCTGCCACTCCTGAAGGGCCTGTCAACCTAGTCTGAACTGAACACTAGCCTGTTGTCTCTGACTGGCACAGGTGCCAACTTTCAGCCTCGTGCCATCAGAGTGGGTCATCAATCGACACCTCCAGAGCAAACACACACGCAGTGTCGAGCAGAAATCCTACATAAAACAAGAACAACAAGAGAGCAAGCAATGCTGCATGAAATGCATGTTTGAAGACTTGAAAAAGACCCAGAGACCCAGTGTTTGCCACGATTGAAGTACAACCACTTATTTCACCTAAAATGTAGGTTCTTTTGGAAACGCTTTCGCAGGTCAAGTTGTTGCAAATGCATCAGTCAAACCCACAACCATTACACAGCTCCTGTGATGCAGAACACCAAAAACCCCTGCAGTGTCATAAATCAAAGCCTTCAAAAAAACCCATCAACATCAGACTGCCTTGGAAGCGCACTGAGCCGCGCCTTGTGACTCAACTGGGAGAACAAGAATTGTTCCTCTCGCGACTCACGGTAATCACACCCACCATGCAGACGCAGTTGTGTTACTAAATACTCTAAATGTGCGTGTGCCTGCCTGCCTGTCTGTCTGTACATATTTTATTGTGTTTGTGTTGATGGTAAAGAGCAGACCTGTTTGTTGAGCTGGAAATAGTTTACCTTCCATTTGTCTGTGTTTGTGTGCAGGTCCTTGTTTTGCCACCCTAATTGGGTGAAAAGTCAGTCCAACAATTTTTCCAAATAGACAAACCTATTAATTCATTAATAAATAACTGAACTCATAATAAATGTTGAATGCCCTTCATGCAGGGAAACATTTGTGAACAGCGACCTGTCTATGTTCCTCTGCTTCCAGTCTGCTTGAGGTGAGGACCCTGCTGTAACCATGGTGTCCCGGCTGAAGCAGCCCGAGGGCCGGGGTCTGTCCTCCATATTCTCCTGCTGCTTCAGAGAAAATGACCAAATCACTCGCTCCGAAAAGACCGGCAAAGCCATGGCAATGCTGGAACCCACTCTGCCAATGCCCCCCGCTCAGGAGCTCAACTCCATGTTTGCTGAGCTTGTGGTGCGTAACAGGGTTCATATCTGTACTTCTGACAACAACTTGTCGGTGTCTTTACACACAGCAAAAGGTTTGAATCCCTTCTTTTGTGTTTTCTTGCCCCTTTCCATTTGCTTGTCCTCCAGGACGAGCTGGACCTGTCCGAGGAGCACAGGACTGCCATGTTTGCTTTGCCAGCAGAGAAGAAATGGCACATCTATTGTAGTAAGAAAATGGTAAGACAATGTCAACTTGTTTGGCTAATGTTGAGTTGGCAAAACTGAAAAGTGCTTTCAGAACTAAAAAAATGTTTTACCTTAAATGATGTCCAGGATAGAAGTCACTGATCTGGAGTGTCACAAGTGACGCATGCAAAGAGAAAGAAATGTCAGCTTGGGAAGGAAACTCAAACATTGTTTATTCTGTCATTCTTTTGAAGTGTTGCTGTCTTACTCACATGCTCTGTAAGCTTCCACACGATGACTAAGACATACCAGCAGAAGCTGTCATGTCTACATGCTGAAACCAAAGCGCTTTACCACCTGGGTGATTCACAGGAGACACCAACATATCTTCACGCTAAAAAAGTAAACGGTCCAAAAAACCAGACTTGTTCAGGAGTTTGACTCGTTGTTGAATGTGATTCTCACTTCGAGGGTAATTTCCTGGCTTCAGCATTTGTTTTCCTGTGTGTATTGCAGGAGGCAGAGGAGCCAACAGGAGCGAACAAGTGGCCAGAGTTTTACATTGATCAGCTCAGGACCATGGCTGCAGTGAGTACTGAACTGAGACCCTTCTCCATGAGGCTGCCCCCACTTCGTCTATGCATGCATCAACATTTTTCTTCGGATAATTGAAAAAAAAAACCTGTTCTGCCTTTTTGTCTTTTTTTACTTGCTGCCTGATTTTAGTGATATAGTGAAAGGTTGCAAGGTTGATCAATGTCTAATCTTTCCTTCCAGAGGAAAAGTCTTCTGTCGCTGGAGGATGAAGACGATCAAGGAAGACAAAAGATTGTAGAAGGCCTGAAAACGGCATTGAGGACACAGCCAATGAGGTTCTTTATACTTTGATTTCAACAAGTTATCTTTTACAGTGTTAAGACTTCCCCCAAAAAATTCATACCTTAACTGGACAAATTTTTCCTGGTCTCCAGGTTTGTAACACGCTTCATAGACTTGGACGGCCTCTCGTGTATCTTGAACTTTCTCAAGTCAATGGACTACGAGACCAGCGAATCTCAGATTCACACCTCACTGATTGGCTGCATCAAAGCTCTGATGAACAACTCTCAGGGCCGAGCTCACGTCCTGGGACACAGTGAAAGCATCAACATCATTGCACAAAGCCTCGCAGCGGAAAACATCAAAACGAAGGTGTGGCGACTCAAATTCAGACTAAATGCTGTTTTTTGGTTCGTTTTCTAATTTTGAGGGATTTTTGAAAGCATTGTTGCGGTGCAATGATAAAACAGAAACGCCAAACACATAATTAGAAAGCCTAACATTAGAGAATTATTTGATTGGCATTGATTAGGTATAATGATCAGCATAACAATGCTGAGCATGGCTCAAACAGGATTGTAATTATCGTCTCAATCGTTTCCGAGGGTGCGCTGGGTGGAGTGTCACACCAACTAATATCATTTCCTTGAAACCCAATGATGCACTGATGAATTTTTAATTGTCATTTTTTTGGAATGCGAAATGTTTTTTTTGTTCTTTCTCTCCCCAGGTTGCAGTTTTGGAGATCCTTGGTGCTGTATGTTTAGTTCCAGGAGGCCATAAGAAAGTACTAGAAGCCATGCTACACTACCAAAAGTTTGCCTCGGAGAGAACTCGTTTTCAGGTGTGCCATTGGTCTGATCATGTACAACTTAGCAAGAAGTTAGTTGTCCGAAAGAAGCCACTGAAAAATGTGGATGTGCTTGTTTTGAAGTGACAGAACTGATGGATCGCTATGTCTTCCGTGCAGAACCTTCTGACAGACTTGGACCGATCAACAGGCCGCTACAGAGATGAAGTTAACCTGAAGACGGCCATCATGTCCTTTGTGAATGCTGTACTAAGCCAGGGGGCAGGGGAGGTAAACACATGTCACACATTTCCCCAGCGATGTTGAAGGGCAAAACTCCAGTTCCCTTAAAACTTTTGAAGTCTTCCACTTGTTTTCTGTTTTCCTTTCTTTTTCATACGTGCGTTTGCAGACGAGTCTGGAGTTTCGTACCCATCTGCGATACGAGTTTCTGATGTTGGGGATTCAGCCCATCATTGACAAATTACGTTCACATGAAAATTCCACCCTGGACAGGTACGGAAGTGCATCAAGTGGTCGGGAGACTAAAATCTGAATATATATATAGCCCTTGTGGCACTACAGCTCAAATGAACTTGTTTGTCCTTCGCATTTATAACTGCTTTATACATTGAATCTTACACGTTTTATTCTCATCAGGCATCTGGACTTCTTTGAGATGTTGAGGAATGAAGATGAACTTCTGATGGCCAAACGCTTCGATGCTGTGAGATTCTGATTTTTAATACCAGTTGTCAGTGTTTTGTATAAAGTCCTTTCATTCAGGCATAAAGTGCATCAAAACAGATTTATGAACAGCAATTGAAATGAAATTGTGGCCTTCTCACAATTCGTGGGGAGTGATTTGCGTAATTTAGTTGTGAATAAAAACACTATCATCCATGTGAGGTTTGTATTAAGCACTTCTGCTGTGCAAAGTTTTGCTGCTCTGTGCATTGATCTGCTCACAATTGTTTGTCTTCTTCTGACCTCAGAGCCATATAGAAACTAAAAGTGCCAGCCGGATGTTTGAGCTGATCAAGAAGAAGCTGAATCACACCGAGGCGTATCCTCACCTTCTGTCCGCACTGCAGCACTGCCTCATGATGCCCTGTAAGACCAGCTCGCCTTGACTTGGTCTCAATGGTCTTTGGTGATTCTCGCCAGCGGAGGCTCTTCAGTGGGCTGACCGCTGTTTCCCTGTTGGCAGATAAGCAGAACAGCCAAAGTCTTCAGTACTGGGTGCTGTTGGATCGGATCATTCAGCAGCTGGTTCTGCAGACCGACAAAGGTGAAAACCCAGACGTCGCACCACTGGAGGACTTCAACGTTAAAAGTATTGTTTCTAAGTAAGTCGGTGGCGTCCCTGCTGCTTTTTGGACACGGACAGGGCAACGATACTCATACCCATGAGGGACATGAAGGAAGTGAAAGGGTGGGTGTTGTACCAGTGTTTGTGTTTGTGTTGCTAGGCTGGTGAGGGAGAACGAGGTCAAAAGATGGAAAGATGAAGCAGACAACTTGAGAAAAGGTACATTTGAACACATGTGTGCTACAAGGAAAACGTTGCTCCCTCTGGCTTGGTCACTTGGCCATTGCTTTTGGGTCACTTTTACAATATTTCCAAAGGTCTAACTGTAACAATCACGATGAAATTGTTGCCATCATTGACCTTCTCATTCATTAATATGGGCTTGGTTAACCTCATGGTGTAAGTGAGCTTCCTGGTCTCTCTTGTTCCCAGAGCACCAGAGCCTGCAGCAGCGTTTCGAGAAGAAAGAACGAGAGTGTGAAGTGAAAAATAAAGAAAAAGAGGACATGATGGTGATGCTGAACAAGATTAAAGACAAACTGGAGCGAGAGAGCACTGACCTCAAACAGGCTAAACAACAAGTGGCAGAACTCTCAGCTCAGCTGCAGCAACTCGCCTCTGTACGTCCAAGTTCATCCTTGTTGGTCTTTTTTTCGAAATGTTGTGACAAAAAAAATAATGGATATTTTAAAAAAAAAAGCAAACTAATCCATTCACTTCTCCTAGTTCTTCTGTTTGTCTTTTGTTAGTCTTCCAGTGTACCAGGAGGACCCCCTGTCACTTCAAGCAGTATCCCTCCTGCTCCCCGTCCTTCTGGTCCATCCATCCCTGGTCCTCCGCCGCCACCTCCTCCGCCACCACCGCCGCCTCCTCCCGGAGGCCCACCTGCCTTCGGCACAGGTCCAATTCCCCCTCCTCCACCTCCAGGGGCCCCCCTGGGAACTGTCCAGCAGAAGAATATTCCTCGACCTTCGAATCCTCTCAAGTCATTCAACTGGAGCAAACTGCCTGAGGTACTGCCGGGGCGCTTGGTGCCAACCTCACTTTGACAGTGGTCAAATATTGATACTGAAAAAATAAAGATATTGAAAGAAAGTGTTTGACCTTCTTTGTTTCAGAGCAAGATTGAAGGAACCATCTGGAAAAAGATCGACGATCTCAGTGTATTCAAAGTTCTTGATCTTGAGGACTTTCAGAAGACCTTCTCGGCCTACCAGAGGCCACAGGTAAGATCCACCTCACTGACACCAAACACAGACAGGCTAACGTTGATCATGAAGTCACCAAATGCCTTTGTTTTGCTGTCTTTGTGTCCTGACAGAAGGAAAATGAGGACGACTACTCGATGAGGAAAGTGAAGGAGCTGTCAGTCATCGATGGGCGTAGAGCACAGAACTGTAACATTCTGCTTTCAAGGTCAGTGTGTGCATGTCTCAGACTCGCCCTCAGCTCTGCAATAGTCACGAGCATGGTCGTCGGTGGGAACGCAGTATATTGAAGCTCACGGGAACACAGAAGCAGCTGGGATTTATGTTATCCTCAATGTTTCTCACCCAGGCTGAAGCTGACCAATGAGGAAATCCGTCAGGCCATCTTGACCATGGATGAACAGGAAGACTTGCCAAAAGACATGCTGGAGCAGGTGTCACAATACACACAGCGGGATGCACAACACAGTTCGAAGGCATTATGGACATAGTTCGTGTCTGTGAAATTATTTATGAAAGTAATCCACCAACATCTTCATCATCATGCTCTATAACTACATGTGAAATTTAATTTTCTGCAGGCCTTGTAAAATACAGAGTGGTATATCAGGACTGTAACTCCAAATACACACTGAATTTTAAGGCTCCTTCAGATATTTTGGTATTTGTTCCATTATATTTATACAGCCAATGTTATGCACTTTCTTTGTGTGTGTGTGTTTGTGTGCGTGTGCATGTGTAAAGCTTCTCAAGTTTGTTCCTGAGAAAAACGACGTCGAACTGTTGGAGGAACACAAGCATGAGCTGGATCGTATGGCCAAACCAGACCGTTTTCTTTATGACATGAGCAGGTACACATCCGAGTGAAACGGCTCAGAGTTCAGTAAAAACATGCCTCAGAAGTGACAAAAGCCCTAACAAATGGAGACGCCCAGAGAGACATTTTGGAGATATTCACACTCTACTTTGTACTTTTTGTCTTCACACAGAATCAACCACTATCAACATCGGCTGCAGTCCCTTTACTTCAAAAAGAAGTTTGCAGAAAGAGTGGCTGACGTCAAACCCAAACTCAAAGGTAATGCTTCAAAGTCCTCCTGGATAACTCGGTTACTCTACTAATGGAACTCATTTATCGAGAGCATGGCCGCCCTTCTCTGTTGAGCCGTCCGAGTCACCGTCCGTCCGTCCATGTGGTCTCAGCTCTGTCTCAGGCATCCAGAGAGGTGGTCCAGAGCGATGCGCTGCGTCAGCTCCTCGAGGTGGTCCTGGCCTTCGGAAACTACATGAACAAAGGGCAGCGGGGAAACGCGTACGGCTTTAAAGTGGCCAGTCTCAACAAGATAGCGGATACCAAGTCCAGCATCAACAAGTACAATTATCTTACAAACCTCTTTAGTGCAGAAATTTTTGAAATTCATACTGTGTTGCTGGTATGTTTATTTCTGTGTTGTTTCCATATGTTCAATTTCAAGAGAAACAAATGATGCGACACTAATTCTTCGAATTCCATGTTGAAAGCAACTAAAACTTTTCTTTCCACAGCTTTTAAAGCTGCCACTGACTTGACAGTTTAATGTATATGTTGCATGTTTGCAGAAATGTCAGTCTGCTCCACTACCTGATCACTGTGCTGGACAAAAAGTACCCAAAGGCGGCAGCTTTCAATGAAGAGTTACAGAATGTTCCTGACGCTGCAAAAGTCAAGTAAGAAGCGAGACGCACATAAGCAGTGACGTATCTGAAATGCATAAGCCAAAGGAAATTGCTCTTCAGATATTCAACTACTTTGGTCTCCATCTTTCTTGCTGTGTGGCGCAGTATGGCCGAGTTGGAGAAGGAAATCAACAACCTGAGGAATGGCCTCAGGAGTGTCGAGGCGGTAGGTGTTTGTACTGTGCTCTGCGAATTACTTTCATTTCTTTATCGCCTTTTACAAGGAGCCAGTCTGACTTTTCTCTGTCCATCTGCAGGAGTTGAAGTACCAGCGGTCTCAGGCTGGGCAGAATTCCTCCGACAGGTTCGTCTCGGTGGTGAGTCAGTTCGTCACCATGGCCTCCTTCAACTTCTCTGAGGTGGAGGAGGCTCTTGCTGAGGCCAAAGAGCTGGTGAGTGTGCAACGACTGCTCATTTAGTTCCACTTTATCACACCACTGCAGTGTTGTGGAGTTTTCTTTTCGATGTTGTTTAATCCTATCAAAATGTGTTGCTGTTGAACATGTGGACTGCAGATACTGACCTGCATCCATCATCTCTCTTGCTACAGTTTGCGAAGACACTCGGTCACTTTGGGGAGACCAACCTGCAGCCGGAAGAGTTTTTTAAGATCTTTGATACTTTCCTCGGCGCCTTCGTGGAGGCCAAACAGGACAACGAGAATATGGTCAGACGCAAGGAGGAGGAGGAGAAACGGGCCCTCCTGGAAGCACAGGTGGGCAGATGTTCAGAGAGAACCACGTTCGTTTGCGTCATTTCAATTTTTCCAGCTCTTTGGTGGACGCTGCGTGTACATTTAAAGACCCTCTGTGCATGAGTGTCCCGTCATGATCTCTTTCTGTTTGATTTCAGCTAAAAAGAGACAGAGAGGCAAAGAAAGCCAAAGCAAATGAGGAAGGGGAAGGTGGTGAGTTTGATGACCTGGTGTCGGCCCTGCGCTCTGGAGAGGTGTTTGACAAGGACATGTCCAAAATGACGCGCAGAAAACAGCGAACACACAGCCCCTTCGAGGGCGGCCGGGAGAGACCAGTGACGAAACTGAACCAGTAGCAGGACACCTCCTGGACAGCAGGACGTCAGTGGGACTGAAACACAGGGATTATCTCAGGAATTCTTGGCATGGTGGGAGTTTCCACCTTGCTTTTGATGGTTCTGGATGGAGAAAGTCATGCAAATTACACTGTTGTTTTTGTTCCAACCATGTTAGTACTACTAAAAATCAGTGACCTGCCAGGAAGGGTCAAGTAGGTTGAGCTAAGTCGAACAGTTTAGGATTTGGTTTAGATCTTCCACCAGGTGCAGAGTGGCAACAAGAACACGAGCTTCCGACGAATAAACAAAGTCTCTCTATCAGCGTTTTTGTCTTTAAATGTAATGTGTTCAGTCTTGAAGCCTCACATTGAAAAACCTGATTTTTGGCTGCAGACACGGGTCACTTTCATGAAAAGTTGTGTTCTCTTATTTTGTCGACATGCATGTAAGTGTCGTGAATGAATTGAACTGTTGTTGTACAAATGTATGTACGGTTTGCACACTGGGAGTTTATTCCATCCTGAAGGATCAAACAATCCCTTTAGCCTATTTGTGTGTTTGTTACTGCTGAGAGAGATGATGATTGTCTATTGCATGACTGCTTGGTAAATTAATATATAGATCAATGGAAGTAAAATGTAGAATTATGAACCTGTCAAACGACGCAGTATTAAGGTGTTATGAAGGTTTGCTGTACGAATGTTTTTGATTTGGCAGAGGGTGCTCCACTAATGAGTTTCTTAGTCCTCCCTAATATACTTCCTCACCTTTCCTCTACATTTGGTAGTATAACCAGTATTTTTCAAACTTCTGAAGGTGTGGAAAAAAATTCCACTGCAGTTTTTGAGTATTGTTTGATCACATGCAGGAGATTTGTTGCCTGTATCTTTGTCTGATCTCTTTTTCACCTTTGGCATGTTGATGAGAGATAAACAACTTGGAACTGGATTATCTGTGAGAGTGAAGTTACAGGAAGAATTTGCCAAACAATAAATTGTCTTTTCACACCAATATCTGCTGTCAATGCTGTTTTAAAAATATAAATACACAATGTAGTATTAACTCCAGTGCAGCAGTGTTTTAGCCAACAATTGCCATTTGCTTCCCCTCAGAAAGTCATATTTTATTCGTGGACTCTTTTTTTCGGGAAAGTGGAGCGTGTTTCTGAAAATATCAATATTCGAAGTGATTATTCGCCTTTATTAGTTGCAAGGTGTCCATCGAAGGTAATAACACTTCCTCTACTTGCAGGATAAACCGTTGTAGGTCGTGTTTGGCGCCCCTTGTGGAGAGGAAGCAGAAGCCAAACAAAGCTATATTCAAGACTGCGAATCGGCCGTAAGTTTTTCCAGTGAAACCAAGGACGTTTCGGCCCAACAGATTGCTGACACCGGTACGTGTAACATGAAAAAAGGTGTTTGCTAACTGGTCTCGGGTCGGTGCTGAGGCCGTGCATCGTGTCGGAGGGGCTCGGTAAGCAGAGGTTTCCGCCGTTCGGTGTGCTGCGACGTTCACAGCTGCTGCTCCTGCTGCTGCTTGCTGCCGCTGCTCACTTCCTGAATTCTCAGCAACAGATGAGGAGGACAGTTTGACTGCAGCCAGCGAAACGCTGCCACC
Organism: Malacoctenus gilli; assembly: GCA_032164315.1. Taxonomy (NCBI): domain Eukaryota; kingdom Metazoa; phylum Chordata; class Actinopteri; order Blenniiformes; family Labrisomidae; genus Malacoctenus; species Malacoctenus gilli. The sequence goes on along the minus strand of JASSRZ010000051.1, from coordinate 6,915,968 downwards.
CGATAACAGGACCACGGGAGCGGCTTTGGCTTCGCCGAGGAGTGCCGCCGCTCTGCCGCGATGGTGGAGACCGCAGCGGGCTGCGTCTTCGAGGACATCCAGTATGAGGACATCCAAGTTGAAGCGGTAACCGTCCTCAGCGACGCCTCGGGAGGGGAAGTAACGTTAGCTGGGACACAGTTGGGGAGCAACGGCGGGGGACTGTGTCTGAACTCGGATAGGTCTCACTTCTGGAGTCAGGCTGCGGTTTAAAAACGGAGGAAAATACGGTCTGCTCGGTCTGTTGTTAGGTTTCCTGAGCTGTAATGAGGAGTCCAATGAGAGGATAAAAACAGAGGCCTGAGCAAACCCAATGTGACAACCTGGAAAACCTAATAGCACAGTAAGAACCAGAACACAGCCTCGATTCTTTGTAGAAAGGGCTCAGCAACTCGTAAAATGTGTCCCAGTGAAACTCGGTGTTGCTCCGTAAAATTACAATTTTTAGGCAGGGGCGGCTCCACAGAAGTTTTTTCCTTGGGGGGCTCAGGGGGGTGTCGACGGTTAAACTGAGGGGGGCAAGCCACGAAAGAGAGTGAAGAAATCGGCTTCTCTCTGTTGTTCAGATTACTGAGGGGGGGAAAACTCTCTGTGAGACAAAGAGGATTCTCAAAAATATTATACTGTATAGGTAAATGTATTTCTCGACCATATAACACTGACAACGCTGTAATATGTCTTCAAAGTCTGGAAGTGGCGCCCCCAAAATTGAGAAGAAGACATAGAAGGGACTTAAACAAACTGGATACAGCCCATGAGTATGTGGGTCATAGGAGGGGTGGTGGTGGGGGGGTTTGTGATGTCATCGTTTCAGCGTGCCCACAAAAAACCAAGCCTTGTGTTTTGGGCTTTGATCACGCTCAACTGGCCAAGTTTTGGGGCGGTGTAGGTGAGGAAGTCCCACCTGTAAACTGCTGCATCCAGACCAGTCTGAAGAGGTCACCTTGGTGTGGCCGTTATCTACTGCAAAGTGCAAGCCTGTGCTCCCTACAAGTTAAAGCTGAGGTTCCTGTTGTCTAACTAGCTCTGGCCTATCAGCATCTTGTGGCGACAGTGACGGAGTTGGAGGCTCTAATGCTCAAAAATGTCCTATAACATTAACAACATGTCAACAAACCTTTCCTTCTGTAAAACGAATGTGAAGTGGGGGACAGAAAAGCCTGGGAGCATTTTGCATTGTTGACCTGACAAGATGACAGTTGGATCATCTTATCGGGGACACGGTCACCCTCCTCCATTCTTTTTCGGCACCTTCTCGTCTGCTGGCGTTCCACCCTCACCTCCTGTTTCCTCAGGCTGTTGGCAGAGGGACTTTCGGAGTCGTCTTCAAAGCTCAATGGAAAGGGAAGGACGTAGCGATCAAGACCATAGAGAGCGACAACGAGAGGAACGCCTTCCTCGTCGAGGTACTTGCTCCCGTCTGCCGGCCCGACCTGACGTCAGCGCGGCGTGTTCCAGTTGGATCCGCGCGAACGCGGCGGTTCTCAAAACTCTGACCTCTCTGCTTCTCTTCCGACATGTGGCCCATAAACTTCTCACTTGTCTGTGTTTGTGTACGCGCAGCTCCGCCAGCTCTCCCGGGTGAATCATCCCAACATTGTTAAGCTGTATGGCTCCTGTGACAATCCAGTGAGTATGCGGCGCTGCCAAGCAAACACACCACATGTTGGAAAACATATCAGTGCTCCACTGACATGATTAACTCGTCGTTCCCTCGGTGGATGTCAGAGCTGTAAAAGCAACGGGGTTGCACTTTTAATTCATCCACCATTATCTAAATATTAATTTAGGTGGTTTTTTTCTACTGTGTCTGACAGCTGTTGGAACATTCAGTTGTAATTGCCAGGGGACAAACTGATAAGGGTTAAATGGCACAATGGCTCGTTTAGCTCCAGTTACAATGCATTATTTTTTTGGTTTTGCATTTGATACAGTGGGTAAAGCATGTTGTGTTGTATTTCCAGCAACAGTGTGTAGAATAAAACACACAACAAGTTAAACACAATGAGGACACTTGTTTGGAACAGATGTGTTTACTCTCGCAATGATTCTCTGATCTCTGGAGAAAGTGTTAAAATTGGAGACACAAACAAAGGTGGTGAAAAAAGAAACTATGATTTATTCAATTCAGCTTTTTTTGTGCTTTTTTCACTAAATATTGTTGCCACAATGTTGGTTTATTACTGGTGAACTAAAAATACATGTTTTTCCAGACATAATGAATGATTGTGATCGATAATCGTGATTATTATTTTGGTCATAATCGTGCAACCCTCGTTGATGTACTGTTGGTTGCTCAGCATGTTGTTTTGGCTGCACTGTGATGCCTTGGCTTTGTGCCACTTGTGTTTCCAGGTCTGTCTGGTCATGGAGTATGCAGAATGTGGCTCTTTATATAACCGTAAGATGCATTACATCTGAATGAGATAACGTTGACTCTTGATTCTCTGCTTGTCATTTAGCTTCGAATCGTAGTTAAGCCTGGCGTGAACAATGAAAATAGCCTACAAATTAGTCACAGTATGAAGACTTTGGATGAAAAAAGCCAGTGACAAGCAATTGAGTGATTTCATTGTTTCACAGCAACTCTCAAGTGTTGTAAAAAGCTAATATTTGTGTCATGCAGCATTCGGTCACTCCTGTGTTTGACTCTCTGCTTGTCACCCAAAGTCCTCCACAGCACGGACCCTCAGCCCCAGTACACAGCCTCCCATGCAATGAGCTGGTGTCTGCAGTGTGCCCTTGGAGTTGCTTATCTTCACGCGATGAAGCCAAAGGCCCTAATTCACCGAGACTTGAAACCGCCGAAGTAAGAAGTTCCGAAAATCATTTGAACTTCCTCACATGCGTGGACACAAACGTGGACACAGAAGAATTAAACAGATCTTCTTTTAACTTACTGTCTTAAGATGCTTTGTTCAAAATACAAACATCTTCTGGCATCAAAACAAAGCTCAATCGTTTCAACTTTGTCTACAATTGAACAGAAAAACTGTTTCTTTGCATCAGGCCGCTCATTCATACCTTCAGCAGATGGCAATAAAAACTGACAATTATGTTTTTGCCCAGAACAGCGTAGGAGTAACGTTCATACTAACAGTTTGTCATCAAACAGAAGTCCATGAAGGTTGCCGCCTGCCATCTGTGGAAGGAGAATTGTAATTAAATGTAGTAGAAATGAAGAATGTTATAATTAAGTCTCAGTGAAAGTGTCTGACTGCGATCTCTGGACTGTTTCAGCCTGCTGCTTGTGGCTCGTGGTACCGTGTTAAAGATCTGTGACTTCGGCACAGCGTGTGATATTCAGACCTACATGACCAACAATAAAGGCAGTGCGGCCTGGATGGCGCCTGAAGTGTTTGAAGGTCAGTGTTTCTACTTCTCGTTCAAGCGACAAGTTGACAAGCTGTATACTCGACCGCCACTTTCAGAATGTCCTTTTTGGTGTTTACGTGTCTGTATCTTACAAAAACCAAAACAAGCTCAGTAGGTTTATACTTGCCTCCTGAGGGACACTTTCGCCTGTTGATTGATGCTGAACTTAAGCCTCATTTGGCCTTTTTCGCTCTGCGCTCTTCAGGCAGCAACTACAGTGAGAAGTGTGACGTGTTCAGTTGGGGCATCATCCTGTGGGAGGTCATCACACGCAAGAAGCCCTTCGACGAGATCGGCGGCTCAGCGTTCTGCATCATGTGGGCTGTGCACAGGGGTGAGTGCCGACCTGTTGCCGTGCTGGTACCGCTGGCAGCCGACAACAAATAACAAGCCGGATCCTCGGGGACTGGGCCCACTTCCTGTCCCGTCCTTTTGAGCGAGACAACAATGGTCCCCCTCTGTGCTGCAGGTACACGACCTCCTCTGATCAAAGACCTCCCAGAGCCCATAGAGACCTTGATGACCCGCTGCTGGGACAAAGAACCCAGCCAGAGACCGTCCATGAATGAGGTCAAGAACACCATGAGCGATCTGATGAAGGTGATCTTTGTGTAAACGAACGACACTGTGTGAATTGGCTATGAGTCACCCAAGCGTACCAGTTGACCGGGCCTGTCTGCTGTGTGTATCTTGCAGTACTTCCCAGGTTCTGAGGAACCTCTCAACCTGCCTCACCAGTCCTCCGCCAGCAGAAGTGGCTCATCGTCAGCTACAAGCACAGGTGGCTCTCACTTAAGCAGCATCAGTGACGCTCGGTGTGGTTTGTCACACCTTTTAGTTGCAGAAGACATTGTTCGTTTTGTGTTGCGTGCAGGTTCCTTCGCCGAGTGCACCTTCAACAGTAACAGGAGCGACAGCCCGGACCACAGAAACTCCGTCGGACGAGATGAAACGCTGAAAAACTTTGAGTCCAAGTTTCCGCTGCAGTTTAAACCTTCAAAGGTAAACATTCAGATCGAAGTGATCACTGGAGGCTTCGACCCCCGAGCCCTCGGCTCACCGGACGCATGTTTTTGTGCTCGCTTTTAGAACGCCACGTTGCGGACCGGCCTGCCGAGGGTTTCGAACGTGGACACTCAACCAGGACCCTCCCAGAGCCCCACCCACTCCACCAGCCCAGTTCCAACCAGTAGCCAATCCGAGCTGAGGATGACTTTGAGTCCCTCAGGTAAGACTTCTGTTTGAGAGAAACAGAAAATCGCACTGAATCCGCAGCCAGGCGAATGTGATGACTTATTTTAATGGTTCATTTTCGATGGTTAAATAAGTTTGCTGTAGGAACTAATTTGGCTAAAAAAAACCAAACTTTCGATCAAAATAGCCTTCATCGCAGCCCCCGAGGGGAGGCCCACTCCACACTTAGAAACTGATACGTAAAAGTACCTTATATGTTGGGATCAGGTCTGATCCTTCGTAAGCTTCAGTTCTTTAAATAGTTTCATACGTGAACACTAATGAAACATCAGACCTTGTAAAATCTTTTGCCAAAGAATTTGTGGTTAATTTATGCGCATGACGACACAAAGGTTACGCACTCTCACTGTGAAAGCTTTGTTTCGGGTGCGCTACCCACTTGTTGCCACCAAGAGGCAGAATATCTCTACTTGCTACTAAAATGTTTCTGCAGGTTGAAGCTTTGTTGGATCAGCATGCTGCTTTTTCTACAGTGGCAATGTGATGGATATATGTGTGTGTTTGTGTGCAGCTACCAATGGATTAGACAGCTCGTTTCCTGTGGCCTACCTGAAACTGGACCATCAGCTACAAGTCAGTGGCAAAATTCTAAGAGTTTTTGTTTTAATTGCATCCACTGTGAGTGTCCCACAGTAATATCTTTTTGTTCATGAGTTTGTTTAACTGAGCTGTTTTTTTTTCTTTTAGCCTCTGGCTCCATGTCCAAACTCCAAAGAGTCCATGGCTGTGTTCCAGAAACACATCAGGATGGCTCAGGATTACCTCAAAATTCAGTCGGACATTGCACACTTCGCTCGGAGAAAGTAAGTCCATCTGGGTTGAAAGTCAAAAGATTGGTTTCAATAATTAGGGCTGTTTCTTTCCTTTTTTTTTATTAGCGTAGGTAGCATATAAATGAATGCCTGTTTCTGTCCTCTTCTAAAATGTTCCAAGATCATTGATCACTTGTTTGAACTTAAATTAAGAAAAAAAGTGCAGACATGTTAATCATTGCTAAATGTAATGTTACAGTGTGCGTCTGTATTGTGTTTCCACCTAATGAAGATGTGTTACCTTATGCAGAAGCTGATCAACAGCCAGATCTTGTGTTGAAATGTTGAGCAAATGACTGTAGCCGAGTCGTTTGGATTCGGTTTGAGTATTGACCATCATGTATTGAGAGCACCAAGTGTTCCGTGCTGTGTTTAGACAGGAGCTAATGGCCGAGCTGGAGCAGGACCAGAGGGAGCAGCAGACGTCATCTCGGCTCATCCAGGAGCACAGCAAGCTGCTGGAGGAGAACAGCAACCTCCAGGCCTACTGCCAGGGCCTGAAGAGCAAACTGAGTCTGATCAAGAGTCAGAACCTGCACCAGAGCTAGAACCGGCAGACGGGCTGCGGCGAGGCTGCCCACATTTACTGCGCTCTTATCGGCACTGCCTCTTTCCCTGATGGATGAGATCACCGCTCCAAGCCCCTGAACATAAATTAGGGAGTTTCATTATCCCGAGGAAAACAGGCCCTCCGCGCACTGCAGAAGGGTGTGTGCTGGGATAACAGTAGACGTGACTAGTTAGCCTGTAAGGTCGAGCTGAAGCTGAATGATGAACTTGTGACATGGTCGTTCTCAAAAGAGGATCCAATATTTTGGATGCATTTGGTTGGATAAACCATTTATAACATTGAGGTCTCTGATTATTGACCAAAAGGAGTCAAGAAGTGAGGAACTGAATGGACGAGCTGTGGTGAAGTGAATCTTTCTACTGCGAGGAGAAAAAACAAGGTCATTTTAGATTTCATGCGGTTGTTCAAATTAAATTGTGTGATATTGCCAATCTTGTACTATCACATTATATCTTAAAGACAACAGCAGTGCTATTTATTGTATGACAGGTGAAGTTTAAGGCTTTCAAACGAAAGGGAGAGAAAACTCGCTCCAACTGTGAATGTGCTGCTTGGTCCTCAGAAATGTATTGGAGACCGTTTTAGTCATTTAGAAACTGACAGTTTTCCCCTTCCGTGACAACCTGCTCAACAGGTGTCGACCTGTGTCACATGAAAGAGGACAGGAACTGAATGTGCCACCTGGACTGATCGTCCGTGTTCGTTGATGCTTGTTAGGACAACAAGCAGATGAAATCTCCCAAGTGGTCAAAGTCCTGCAGTGAAAACGAGCGGCGAGCCGGCATCCAGGGGTTTATCGCTTTCGCTCTGTCCTGACGGGTTTTGCAGTGTTAGTCTGTGCCAAATGTGTGAAACACATCAATGTAGCAAGTGTTCTCACTACAACCTTTTTCTTTGTGTACTAAATAACTGTCAGTACTCCAAGAAAAAACTAACATTTCATTTGGACTGTAAATACGAGTGCCTTTATTTTCTTCAGGTAATCCCATGCTGCAGTAGACGGACTTCTGAACAGTGTTTACAATGTGGGACATTCACACAGGTATGATGGGACCAAACAGACATCATGTGGACTTCTGAAATAGACTTTTGTTCTGGAAAAAACAAAACAACAAAAACATTCTCTCACAGTTTTGATTAGGAAGAGATAACCTATATTTTAGCCAGTTTCTTATTTTCTGACTTGTAAATTGTTTTATTTTTTTTATTTGTATGCAGTTTGTGTTATGGTTTCTGTTCTTTCTTGTAAAAAAAAAAAACAGTTGCATTCATGCTGTGGCTTTATAATATTCTGCCAGTTTTACTGTGAATACAAGTGTTACCAAAGGAATTATGCTTTAGAGACACGCTGCCTCCGAGCAAAAGCAGATTGTTGTAGGTTACTGAACCTGGAGAATAATGAACGCCACTGTTTTGATTCTGTTCAAATCTACATACTATAATTCTATTTTATCGCTCCTCCACATCGGATGTGTAAAATGCAGTGTGTAAATAGTGACGGATGCGGTGATTTGCAAGTTTTCTATACCGTACCGTTGTGAAACATCCCTTCCTTTTCTGTTCTCGCTAGTGAAGTGAGGAGATCATTGTGCCATTTCATCAACACGCAGGTCGCCCGCGGTGGGTGACGTGTGATGGATGTCGGATGCAAAACGAGCTCAAGGTTTTCATGAGACAGTTAATGTTTCTCTTTTAGAATCTGTCTCTCCGGTTTAATTGTGAATAAAAGTGAGATTTACAAACGATTGCTTCCTGTTTTGTTTACTCCTTTTTTTTTTTGCAAAGATGTCGCCTCCTCAAATGTGTGAGCTGCCTGTGACAGTTGCTATAGCAGCCCCTTCACCAACAGTCATTGCACCCTGTTTCTGCTTACATTGCACAAATGTTGTTTCTTTTTATATTGTGAGGTTAAAAAAGGTTTTTTTGCACTCCAAAACTGACAGCACAAAGAATAAATAATGCAAAAAAGGGGCGAAAATAAGCCTTCGCTTTGAGTCTGATGTTTGCGGTTACCACTGACAGACCGTGAGGCGTGTACACAGTGTCTGGTGAGAGTAGCGCGTCTCTCCGTTGCAGCCGGCTCATGAGTAGTGACAGGGCAGCAGAGCTCACGGTGTGCTACAGAGAAACAGCTTTGTCTGCAGGACCAGCCGGCCTGAACCTCCCACTCGCGCGGGCAGCCTGTCCAGGCTCTGTGTGCTGAGCTCACATTCCTGCAGCCTCCGTGCACAGCCGCTCAAAGGCCCTGCTTGTCCCAATACTACGGCTAAAAAGGAGAAATTGTACGCGCACTCCGCTCTGGAACGCTACACATGGTGTTGACCTGGTGTGCTGCAGGAGGAACAACACAACATTGCACAGTGCCAACAACAGTAACATTTCGACATTTACTGTGATTTACTGGAAGCAGATTTGTAAATATAGTCAATACTTTAAATCTCTGAGAACTAAACAGTGAACTTTCAAACCGAGTGAAGATGTACAGTAAAAAAGAAACAAAAGAGGACAAAGATAGAGATTCATCCCAGCAACTTGAAGAACAAACTGCTTGTTATTTTTAACCGAGACTCTCGTACGTCCTCCAATTTCATGCGCAGCTTCCTTTACATCCTTTAAAGGAACCACTTTTGCAGGTGCTGGTGAATAAACGGAGGCCATCGTTTTGATTTGTGGGGAAATCGGGGAGCAAATTAGGTGAAACAATATGTCTTGAGAGCGGTTATCAGCAGCAGCAACAGTGCAGCAGGTTATTGATGTTAGAAGTCATTTCCACTGGAGATGTGAGCGAAAAAACTGAAATCACTTCAATGGAAGCTGCAGTTTCCATAGCAATGCAGTGGTTTTTATAGATCCCAGTGCTCCCTTTAACAGCGGTGCTACATGCGCTGTGGTAATCTGGTTTTACATACTCACACACAAACACACACGCAGGAGGCTACCGGTGATGTGCTGGCTTCACACGCTGTCATGATCAGCACCTAACAATACCTCACATCTGTCTATCTTTAACACAACTAAAGAGGGAGCGCGTAGAAACTGTGGCTGTATCACGTTCTGTTGCTCTGGAGCACTTCTGTATTCGCTGCCTATGAAGCTCGCTACAAATTAAACTTGATTCAGTTTAAACACGGGTTGCCCTTAGAGCCGTTTCTATAGAAACAACCTCTGCTGCCCATCATAATATGTTCCCAAAAATACATGTTATTCTCTGCCAAATACATGTATGTATGAATGTTTACGTGTGTGTGTCTATAAGCTTGAATGTACATGGAAGCATGCATATTAATGAATGTATGGAGGCTGCCTAATTTGCACAAGGGGGAGGGGGGTGCTGTCAGAACATGCGTGTGTGTGTTTGTGCACATTGAAGTTGTGAAAACTTGTTTTTACAGAATCCTGCTTCCAGCTTTAACCTGAAACGCTCGAGTGGGAAAACTTTGAGTTTTCAGGGGAACACCAGCTCAGTTGTTCAAGCAGCTCCAAGTTCATTTACTCTGATTTCTGTGTGTGATGACTGTAATCAATGGAGCTGAGATACTACCATTCACCAGAGCTACTGGAGAGGAAAAAACAACATTTTTGCTTTGTTCTGTTGGACTCACAGGCTGTTTAATGTTGTTTTGGAAAGAAAATCTGACACAAAGGAGAAAAGAGATTCAACTTTTGACCAAGATTGTTACGACAGAAGGCAAATACAAGCTGGTGTTGGTATTTGTTTGAGAAGTGTTGGTAAAAATGAAGACAAGCGTCACACTAATGAAGAAGGAAGTCGTTCTACTGTATAAGAACTCGAACAGCTGTGCTGCAGGTATGATTTCAGAAGCTGGTACCAGTGAGCTTGTTTTTTTTTTTTTTGATAATGTCATTCCAAGCCGATGAGGCTACCCATGGATCCATCCCTGAGTACATCACGTCCCCCCGCTGCACTGATCTTAGCTGCCAGAGGAGCTGCACAAATCAGTTCTGGCTATTTATAACATCTTGACATTGAGAATGTGGGCTGATCTGAATTCAGCTGCTCAGAATGAGGCCCAAGAGGTGCCTGTCTGTGGCAAACTGATAAAATGTGAGAGCTGTGCCAGCTCCTGCCGGATTATACGTTGTATTTGAAATGGTATCATACCTACTGTCCTCTCCAGAACGGTTGCCGGCTCGTCTGAAACATGGTTTCACATCCACGTGATCTCCAGCTGGAATGTCTCTCTGTCATCCTTTTTACTTGTCTTTGTGAGTTAATGTAATGTGACTGTCTTTATTTGCTATAGGCCTGAAGAGCCGTCTTTTGTTCTTCGCAGCCATATTAAATTTCATACTTAAGTAAAAAAAAATTCTAATTTTTTGAGTGGTGGAAAAAAAACAATTTACAGGGATTTTACTGATTACACGTTAAATAGCTGATGTGTTTATGTCTGGCGTTTATTGTTTTTTTAAAAAAATGAAAATAAAACTATTTGATTCGTTGTGAGCAGGCGTGGAACTGAGAATTGATTTTAGTGAGTGAGTTGTATTTGTACATTTTTCCAGTTCTCTTTTTCACGCAATTCAATGACTTTTTTTTCCCACTATTTTTCTATTTTGGTAATCATCAGTCCTTGTAATACTTGAGTGTCTCTTCAGGTGCCTATTGGGGAATATAAATGTGCTTTAATACACGTGTTACTGAAGCGAGCCTGGAGGGGGGCGTTGTGAGCAGGCAGGGAGGATGGGAGGGGGCGTGAGCACGGTGCATTGGGAGAAGGAGGAGGGGGGGGTGTAGCGTCAGGATGAATGGGGGAGGGGGGTGGGTGCTGTGAGCAGGGTGGACTGGGGGAGGAGGAGGAGGAGGAAGAGGAGGGAAAGAGGAGGAGGGGTGTAGCGAGCAAAGGGGGGGCTGGCAGCTGTTGTGAATGAGGACCAGCATGACGTCAGGAAGCCAATGTCAACAATGCAGCTCCTGGAGGAGAAAAGGCGTTTCATCCTGACACAAACACACGCACACGCACACGGCGCGCACCGACCGATGCCCGGGGTCCAGTGAGAGCGGAGGGTCTGGAGGAGTTGCGGACATTTAAACGCGATGTGGACCCGCTGGTGTTGGTGAGGATCTGAAGGCGAGACGAGCGGAGGAAGCAGGAGAGAGAAAAAAGGAAAAGGGGGTGAGTCCCTCCCCGGGTTTAAACCGAGAACAAGCAGCCGCTGGCTTTTTTACTACGCCTGGATAAAGCAGACTACGGGAGCCCCTTGTCAGCACTGGATTTGCTTGTACTAATCTGTCTCGCTCGCGCTGGCTTCCCCTCGTTGTGTTTTGTTGTGTAGTCTCGCTGCCGCGCGCTGACTTGCCGTGTGTGGCTGTTGTGAAAGAGGCGTGTGTGCGCCTACCTGACGCGGTGCGCGTCCACAGGCGCGCTTTATCTGGACATTGTGTTTAAATGCATTTCTTGGATTTAACATTTAACAAAGAAAAGAAAAAGACAGAAAAAAGAGGTGCTCCTTACGTCCAGGGGCGAGAAAGTCCTGCACGGACACATGAGGGGTGTTTATTACTCACTTCTAAACAAGGAAGTTAAAAAAAAACAAAAACAATGAGGGTATTTTCGGTTATATATAGAGCTGAATAGTGACAGCCGGAAGCGGAGGTGACTTGTGGTTATTTGCAGGCTGCTAAGCGGGCACCCCTGTGTGTGTATTTGCGTGTGTGAGAGAGAGTGTGTGCGTGTGTGTGTGTGTGTGTGTGTGTGTGTGTGTGTGCGTGTGTCATGTTTTTCTGTCAGACCACACGCGCTCGTTCATCCCGCGGGTCGCTCCGAAATATCACCCCGGTGCCGTTATTTTTATTGGCTGTGTAACGCGCACCGTGGACGGCTTCCACGGCGAGCACATGTTGTGTAAAAAAACAGCAGAGAGTGAGGGAGAGGGGGAGAGAAAGCGCTGCCGTCGCTGGGGCTGTCATGCTGGAGGAGTAGGGGGGAGGAGGAACGGGGCTGCAGAGGGACAAAGGACCCAGCCTCCCACCCCCCTTATTCCCGCCCTGCGCCGCTCTGTAATCGCCTCAGTAAACACCCATCTTGGAATAGAGCAGCGATGTGGACTGTACGGCGATGCATTGTTGGGGAGGCCGGCTGCGCCGAGCTTCACCCGCGGTTCCTCCAGCGTGTTTACATCGCCCATAAGCGGCGAGCTGCGCGTTTCACCACGATGCCGTGAATGGTGGCGTCTTCATTCAGCTCCATGTGTTTTAATTCCAGCCTGCACGCAGCAGCCCTCCTCCTCCCCCTCCTCCGACTGCTTGTATCACTTGTTAAAGCGACTGTGAACCTGGCTTGTTGTGACCAGATTAGCTCTTTGTTATCCTTTCATCCTCGGGCCCCATGCTCCACAGCCACTCTCCCCTCCTGCATCCTCCTCCTCCTCCTGCATCCTCCTCCTCCTCCTCCTCCTCTTCCTCAGTCCTAATGGAAGAGCAGGAGCAGCAGCGTATTTGAGGCACTTGTGTCTGTCCCACTCTCGCTGTCTCTTTTATGGTTTGCATACAGTTGAGCTGAACAGAGCAGATGAGAGGTGACTGAGGCCAATGAAATATTTACAACCACCACCTCTGCTGCAGACAGCTTTCTAGAGCAAAGACTGCTGAGAGTCTTCCCCAGTTTTCCCGTTAATAATGTCTCCTTTCACAACTTATTATATAACTAAAGTCATCAGCAAAGCGCGGCAGATGTACTGAGGGGACTTGACTCTCATCGGAGCTGCTGTTTGTCTAATAGAGACAGTGGAGCTCTGGCGCTTCACGTGCAGCCTTCTCAGCGTTTTCACCCTTCATATCAGGTGCTGGGAATACATCTGCATTGATACACACTGCCATTCTCAGACGCAGAACTTTGACGACAGGAGTCCAAATCGTAACTACAAAAACACGCATTTGAAGTTCATTGTCAGTTACAATTTTTACACTTTCACGGCCCATTTTAGACCTTCTGATTGCTCAGTCCTGGCCCACGAGTCACTTACTTTCTTCTTAAAAACAAATATAAAGTCAAATATCAGATTACAGCGCTGCAGGTTCTCTGACAGATGCAGCTGATGTAATTTGAGCTGAAGAATACATGCAAATTTCAAATATGTGACAGAAACGAGATGCTATCAATGACGTCGAGCCTTCGGTGACCTTGTGAAATGCTTTTGTGGCACCTATTCAGGTGTTCCACGTGTTCTGAAGGTGATCCATTCAGCCGGGTTGTAAAGGGTCTCCCAGCAGGTGCACTGCTGCAGATTCAGCCCAGCAGAGTGAGAACAAGGCGTGCGGCGCAGGGTGACTCAGTGCGACTGTCATCAGGTTAAAGTCATCGCGTCTCCTGACCTTTCCTTCACTGCTCTCCGCCTCGTGTGTGTGTCTTTGTTCCGACAAACGCAAGCTCACCGGTAATCGTTCAGATATGAACCTGCAATCACACTGTAAAGCGTAAAGTCGAGACCCTTTCATGTCCTCGGCTGCCCACCGTTTACCTGCATGGTCCTCCGACAGTGCTTGGAAGAAAAGGAAGCCCAGTTGTTGCGAGGTGTGTTTGCATTTGAACATGCATTATTTATCCGTCAACTCTTTGTGGCATCAGAAAAGGGTCCCAGTTCCTGGGCTAAAAAAAGGACGTTACAAGTAATAGTTAAAAATTCACTAGACAGCCTCTGGATTTCATGGGTCGGTGACTTTGTGTCTGTACTGCTGTTTTGTTCCGTTCTTGTCATCATTTCGTGTCAAACCAGGAGATTATTGGCTGCACACAAGGTTGAAGGAATTCGTTATTCGTAGCACTTCTTACACTTGTTTTTATTGCGCTGAGAGGTCTGAATCCCCACTTTTAGGCACTGATATATGAGTTAGTCTTTTATCCTGAGAATTTAGTGGAGTCTATGGCATCTAAGTCGACCCACCTTTTGTCATAAATACGTCTCATATTTGTCAGATTAAAAAAAAAACACACAGATTACTGTAACAGACATTTAGGGCTCCAACAGACCACAATAAAGTCGAGAAAAATATTTGCTGGAAACAAAAAAGAAGAAACATTTTGTTTTCATGTTCCTACTGTTCAGGTGTGATGTGGCATGCTGAAAAATCACGCATCTCGTAGCTTATTTTCGATCACTTTCTTTTCATGCGATATTAAACTTGCTGTGCCATGAAGAGGAGGGAGGGTGAGTCTGGTTCACAAAGAGGGATGAAACGGAACGCGCTACAAGACGCTAATAACCAGAGAAATAAGACGTCTGCGCTCTCCAGCAATTTGTCGGTGCGACGTTGTTCATTGAGTCAGACCAGCGTGAGTACGAAGGTTCACGCATTGATTTGGCATAAACAGAACATCAAGTGCCATTTGTGCCGGTCTGTGAGCGATCTATCTATGGACTGGTGTCACTGAATGGAAGCACAGTTGGTGGCTCGCTTCCTGTGAGCAGTGTGAAATGCGCCTTCATCTTTTTTTCTTTTTTTTTTCTGCCGTCGCACAGCCGTTCGCTCCTCAAAATAACCTGTTGGTAATCATCTGTTTTCACAACCAAAGTACACTGAGAGATAATCAGCTTTGCTGTTATCTCAACGCTTGCGCACGAGTTTTCAGATTGACTGAAATGTGAATATTTCAATGCAGAATGGATAAGGAGCATGTGCTGGTTGGGTGCATCAATTAGTGGGAGGAGCTAAGAGGCGATATGAGAAAAGGTGAAAGGTTTCTTGTGGGTCTGTTTCAATTAGGAGAATATCAAGGGTCTCTGAAGTTTTGCCTGCTCTATAGTTGTCTTAGGGGGTCATTGAAGGAGTTCCAGGAAAATAAAGCTTTGGGAGTTCCTGACTCGGAAAACCAAAACCAAAAGGAAGTGTAACAGCCTAACTTCACATTCAAGCAGGAGAAACTCATTTAAATGTTCCAGCTTTGAGGAGCATAAACAAAGGTCTGAGTCTGTCCGATCAGTGGTGGGACAAATCTACGGCATATGTACGGATTTGTTCAGCGGCTTCAAATAAAACGGCGTTACAAGAAGTGTTTGAACATCAGAACTGCAGCAGCTGCTTTCAGCACGTTGTTAACTTGTCCTGAGAAGCATCTTTAAAGCATCAAGAGATTCCCAGCGTTCCTTTTGATTTGAGACAGGCCTGACCTACAGATTGAAAACAATACACAGCTGCCTTTATTTTCTACTGTTGCTGCTTCAATATTTCACACTCCCATCTGTTCGCAACTTGCAACAATAAAAAGTGTCACTCTCGGTAAATTTGTCATGGCAGAAGACCGTCGTCTAATTCAACTGAGTGACAGTATTCCCCGCATGGAAGTCTTGACGGAGCGCCGTGAGCTGCTGCTGCTGCTGCCGCCTCTGCCGCCACTGCTGCTGCGTTCCAACAGCTTTCAGCAGCTATTGTTTGGAGCCGTGACACGCCGAGGAGTGCTGATGAGGCTGCAATCTGTCCACAGGAGTGTTTGCATCCTCGCAGTGTGAAGGATGCTACGGTGCCAACGAGCTAATCTGACATCTGATTCCTGCAGCACAGCCAGTGTTGCAATTTCACCCCAAAATTTCAAGCTCCGATTACCAGCCGGAAAGCTCGCCCGGGCCTCTCTCGCTCATTCATTTGGTGCTTGCCCTCGTCGCAGATCTGGCGAACCATCTGGCACAGCTGATGGCGATCGGTGCAGATGGTTAGATTATGGTCAGCTGTTTATGGGGCCGCTTAAATTCATGCGGCGTCGAATAAAGCGAAATCATTCGAGTGATTGGCAGTCAAATGAGAACGAAAGAATGCAGGGACAAGCCAAAGAGGCCGGTCTGTCGTGCTGAAAGCAGAGCACATGCACTGTCATTGACACTCATATTAGCTATGTGAGCTCTGGTGCCGGATCCCCTGTTTTGGAGCATCAAATCCTCGTGAACAAATTAAAGGAAAACAACTTTGAATGTGTTCTGAAATGGCTAAAAACACAACCGTTGAGGGGAAAAAAAATCCAGTCATCAGGCTCGAGTGGCGGGCGGAGAAGCGCCAAGCTAATCAGCAAAAAGAAGAAAAGGAGTGCCGTGATATAGAGTCACACACCTCCCTCATGGAGTCATGAAACCTTTCCCAGACCGATAGCAAGCCTTCGCCCTCATCAGGGTTTTGTCAGAGAGGCCCGCGCGTTGGCCTGAGCGGCGCTCTGGAAGCTGACTGTGGGCTGATGTAACACTGCCAGCGAGGCTGCAAAGGCTCCTGGATGCTGTGGAGGTTCCACCTGTCGGGACAGATTACCCAGCTCCCACATTCATCTCCATGTCTGCAAATGGAGGACATGGCTTTGGCTTTGATGTGGTGCAGTTCGGCTTGGTGCGCTGCGAAGGATTTACAGTGCTGGAAGTGATAAACAAGCTCTCTGTCATGCATTGTGACCGTGCGGCTAGCTTTTGATGCCGCGTTCAGACTCAGCACAGAGATGCAAGGAGCTGTGTGGGCGGCATGTTACGGGATATTAGGAGCTGAAACGGATCATGGAAAGTCCACGCTGATGGCTTTTTGTAGTCCAGTGTTTAAAGCGCTTTGTTGAAGGATCCTATCGCTCCATTTACAAGTCTCAGCGCTGTCGGAACACATTTTACCGTCGCTTAATGTTTCTGATGCAGTTGGAAAGCCTCGAGTTTTGGACGATCAGGGACGTAACAACGCCTCAAAGTCCCAGAAGGCAGTGCAGAAGTTCGCGACGACCCGGCCAAGTTATAACGGAAAGAATATTCAGATCGGTGTGTAATGAGACGTCAAGCCCCCGATCGCTCCTCGCCTGCAGGCTGAGGGAAGCACAAACGTGGCATTAACCACTGTCTGCTTCCATCATTAGCTCGAGGTGTTTCAGAGATCCCTCTCCCGCATCAGTTTGGTCTGGCTGCTCTCCGAGTGAAGTGAATTTCAATTTTTACAGGATCCCCATCCTGAACATGACTCACAGCAAAAAAAAAAAAAAAAGAAAAAGAAAAAAAATACTGGCTTCACTTTTTTCCTGAAACCTGACAAGCCCGATCCAATTTACACTCTCCTGGCAGCCCGAGGCGCAGTGATGTCAGCCCAGCCTCGCAGCTCAAAGCAGTGAATGACACGTCAGGAAGCAGCGATGACCACAGAGGCGCACCCAGGGGAGGGAAAGTCCTCGTCTGCGAGCATCCATAACTGTCCGACGGTGAAATCAAATCTGTTCGAACGGGACGGACTCCTCTCTGGTTTTTGTGTTAATTGGGGCAGTGGCGTCATCACAACAGCCAGTGCTGAAAGTAAGAGGACGCGGGGAGGGTGACGGCACGTCAGCACGACGTACTGCGGAGGATCATGAGAAACAAGTATCCAGGACAGCCCTGAATCTGCCGATGAGATCAACATCTGAGTCACTGAAGCCTGTGCTGTGGGGTGACTCCGTGTTGCGCGCTCAAACCCCAGTCGCAGAGAGCCGCTCCTCGCTTGCTTGGGATGCAAAACAGCCAAAACGCTGCAAGAATTGTCTGTGTTTTATAAATATGATGTTAATCATGTCAGGTTCTCTCCGAGGAACTTTATGGGAGTCAATCAGCCCACATGTGCACTTTGATTTCCTCGCCCACGCTGCGTTGTGGAGCAGATGAAATAATCCGTAGCTCAACATCTCTGCCTTTGTGACTCATTTTGGCGACGGAGAGCTTTTGCACGATGTTGCACCCGAGTCAGTTATTGCACACTTTTGATGCAACACATTTGGCACTGCGACAGATACAGACATGGAGCTGATAACATACATTTTACTGTATTGCATTGGGAATAATATCTTCTCAATTATTTTGTGCCTTAGATACGACAGGTTTTTTGTTTTTCCTCGCTGCCAATCCTGTAAACCACAAACTGAAATTAAAGTTACAATGACTGAAGCGTTCAAGCTGCTGTTTCCTTCTGATCTGCAGCAACGCTCAGGGAACGAGCAAGTGTCTCTCTGGAGGGAAGCCAGCCTGTTTGCCTTCTTCCCGTCGGTTTCGATGACATACAGTTTTGTTCGCGTCCCTTCTGACCCACTAACAAGATCCTTGATAAAGAGATTAACAGAGTCATCCCCACCCCGTGTTCGTGGCAACGTTACGGCTGGTCGGTGTCAGTAATACGGGGTTTTTGCAGAATCGGTCTTTTTTTGAGTGATGTCGCTTGAAAGCCGGCGAATGTCCTCAATCATTTCATCTGCAGATACGAGTGAGAGGACTCCTCTCGGTTACAAATGGCCTCCTGATGGGAGCAGATTAGGTTGGCAAGTGCAGCATTAGTGCTGCTTGAACCATGTGTGTGTTAGAGCCGAGATTGGGTTACGATCTAAAGATGCTGAAGAGCTGACCTCTGCACTTTGGTTCTTGTGCTGCCGCGATCCTCATCGATATCTTCACCTTTCATCCTACAAGTGCACACCAAGCATGCACGCACGCATGCACGCACACACACACACACACACACACACACACACACACACACACACACACACACACACACACA
>JASSRZ010000051.1:6875803-6886476 GCA_032164315.1 Malacoctenus gilli | reverse complement strand
GTGTGTGTGTGTGTGTGTGTGTGTGTGTGTGTGTGTGTGTGTGTGTGTGTGTGTGTGTGTGTGTGTGTTGCAGATGTCAATAAGGCTCTGTCACCTTTGCAGTCCACATGCAGTACATTGGTGATGATTTCCAACTTATATACTTGCAACTTGCATATTTTGCAGGTGAATGAGAAGGAGAAGCTGCTGGGCGAGCGCAACCAGCTGAAACACTGTATGTCCGAGCTGTGGCAGAACCTCTCCTTCCTCTCTCAGCAAGTGTGTCGGGAGGTGCAGGGCAGCCAGCCCCCTCTTCCTCATCCTCCTCCTCCTCCCGTGTCCGCCAGCATCGACCTCACGTCCAGCCCGCCATCGCCTTCATCCGAGGACGGCTCTCTCCAGCACACGTCGCCCACGTCGCAGCAGTGTCAGGCGGCCCGCCGGTCCGGGGCCGGGGCCGGGGCCAGTCAGGGGCTGACGCAGGACAGGCGGGTGTCGGGGTCAGGCCGGGAGGACCCCGAGTGTTCCCCCGAGCTGGGACCCACGGAGGAAGTTTGTAGCCCCACTGTCACGGTGGATTTCTGTCAGGAAATGATCGAGAAATGCACAACGGAGGAGCAGGAAGGACAGGAGGGCCCCTAAAAACTGCTGGTCAACTCTGCAGCTCTGTGACAGCCTCAAACTGGTGTGTACTTTGATATCTAAAGTATGTGTTTCTTCTTCTTTTTCTAAATGGACGACATGCGTGTCGTCTCATCAGCAATACTGTTCAACAGGTTTTTCTCTGGACTGGTTTCAACTGAAGCACTGGCAGCTTTCTCTCGTCTTCTTCTTCTTCTTCCCCTTTTTCTTCTCCTCCTCTTTCATTCTTTGTTTCATTGGATTCTCTCTCTTCCTGTCGGCTCCCCTCCCTCTCTCGTGCATCATGGGAGGCTAAACTCAGGAATTACTCAGAATGTACAGTAATATTCTTGTTAACACGTACACGCACTTTACTTTTCAGTCCTGCCCAATCTTGACAATTACATGAGAGCAAACAATCAATTTGTGGCAATTCTGAACACTTGAAGAAGTCAGTTTTACTTCAACTTGTGAACGAGGGGCCGAACGTTTGTCCTCCGTGGGTCTGACGGTGCGATGCGAAGGTCGTGTCTGAAGTACAGCAGTAAAGTGCTGTTGTACCCGGAGAGGGTACTGAAAAGTACTACCATATTACTTGAATTGTACTCAATTACAAGTACGATAAAAGTTATTTTGAGAATATACATAAATGTTAAATGATCATTTAGAAAAATGGACAAAAGTGTGAATATGAAGTTTGATCACAAAACAACAGAATATATGAACGTTAAACTGCAGCAGTCTGACTAAAAAAGGACACAAACTGACTTATTTCAAAGGTACAATTTGAAAAATAGCAACTTATTTATTGTCAGTTTATTCATCGTGCCAATCTCGGCTCTTATGTTGTAACTCTTTACCACACGGACAGAGTGGATCCTTCCACACATGTGCGGACGATGACTTTTTGTAGCCTCTCGAATGAAAGAAAAAAACGACATCTTTTAGAATTAAAAAAAACATTCTGTGTTGAAATAAACTTTGAGATGAATTTGTTTCAATATTAGACCAGTTAAATTGTTACATAGGAGGTGATACTCCATATGATGTAGTAATTGTTGGAAGACACAGGACTTGAAAGTAAAATGTTACCAAAGGTATGTATTTGTAAAATTTTACATTTTTGATGAAATGGTCAAATGAACTGTCATTATGCAAAGCTTGTTTTTATTCCGACTTCATATTTGTTTTCTTTGTGTGCACTTAGATGGATGTTTTCTACACATCTCCTCTGCCTTTTTTTACATTGTGCAAAAAGACAAAAAAAACAACAAAACAAAACAACACAGAGCACTGCCTGAGACCTCCAAGAGGCCACGCCTGGTATTGCGTGTTTGTGCGCTTCGTGACATTGGCACTTAAATGAAGTCAGAAGAAAGGACTGTAGTGGTGTGAGTTAACATGTTGGAAAGCACACGGAGGTGTTTCCGAAAGTAGCTGGCTTCGCCTGCAGTGTCCTGGAAAACAGAGACTTCCTGGGAAGAACTTTTCAAGTACAACTTGTCAAGTTTGTGCTTTCTTCTGTCTTGATTCAGTTAAAAAAAAAAAACTTCAAACATCTACCAAAATAATGTAATAAAAAATTTCAGTCAAGCATCTTCAAAACATTTGCCTGCAACTCTTGTGAGACAGTTCTCCCCAGGAAGCTCTTAAAATCTTATTTGATTGTGTTTACATTAAAATAATCACTGGAACTATATTGAAGAATTGGTTTTGTTGAATTTCCTAATTTGAGCATCTCTCCCGGTCCGTTATATAACATTTTACAGTGAAATGAGTAAGAATCAGCTCACTGCTTTAGAGTTCAGAGTAAACAGTCAAAGACCCTCGATATGCCTGGACAGCGAGCCCAGTGACCCGGGCACGGCGGGGCAGTCCAGTCCCTGGAGCTCCGCCCCCTCGCTGGCATATATTAAACAAACAACACATGAGGGTTGTTGTTGCAGGATCAACTGGACTGACCTCATCAGTGAGGGTTCATCATGCTGTAGATTTTTTCTTTCTGCATCAAATGAAGAAAAAACCCGATTAACAGTTTGAATCTATGAGTTTTTCATTGTTGGTCCCGTCATCACGTGTTCAGACTCACTGTCCTCGTGTTGCAGAGGAGAGAAATAGTTCCACTGATAGTTTGAGGTGTATACTTGTGTGAAACACGTCATGAATCGGCCAAATTTCGCTGAAACGTGAGGCAAATGATCAGCTTCTGACGGAGCATCTCCGGCTGTGTGGGGGTTTGAAGTTCAGGGCTCCAAACAAACACGCTGGCACATTATTGATTTTGAGAGATGCCAAATTCATCTGCTGAAAAGTCAATGGCGAGGCACGTGGCAGGGGTGAGTGCTGCCGCGCGCAGTGGTCCCGCCGTCTGCACGCTGTTTGTGCTCCTATCTGTCACCAAAGTGGCGATGTCAGCACAGAACAAAAAATCAAAGGAGAGCCAGATTCTGCTTTTAAAGAGACCCGCCGTGGCTGCGCGGAGGTCTTGAGGTACTGGGCGTCGAAAAACCTGCAGACGAGGCGCTGGTGTGACGCAAATGGCGCAGCATTGATTTGAAAAGTCAGAAGGTTCAAAGAAAAACACTGAATATTTTTTCACAGGACACTGTCAGGAAAATCATTATGTCATGTGAATGTACCAACTCCTCTGAAAACACTGAAGAACACTCCTCAGCTCATTTTCATTCTTCAATATGAATATTTATATGTTTTTTCTGGGGTCGGGCTGTCGATGTAAAGGACAAATCACTACCTTTTTTTTCCATTTCCTCATTTCTTAACGTATTTTTTATAATAGCTGGCAAAAAAATGTGTCTCTCATGTACTTAAGTTGTAATATTTTTTAACTTTAGTGTGTGAGTATGTTTACAATGTCGTGTACTACCTGTTCCCTTGGCTACATAAGACTGATAAGGTTTACTTTCTTTGTATAAGTTATGAGAAAAGTAGGACTCTAATGAGCGCAGCTACAGTTTCTTGCCTTAGAGGTTACGGAGGCCAAACTATCCAGTCAATCACAGCGACGTGAGTGTGTTGGTAGGAGGCCATCGCTGGAAGAAACAGACACAAAGAGTATCACTTTATTCAAAATACACTGTTGTGTCACACTTGCTCAGAAGCACCATCTGGGAAAACTGCGAGTCTCAAAAGAAAAGCTGCTGGTTTAATTAACAGCGTAAAAATAAAAAACGTCATGATCAGCGGTAATGTGAGATGAATACTGCTGGAATAAAATGATCGAATGAGTTGTTAGAATCCATTTATCTTCCAAAATAAGCAATTCAATCCCAAGAATGCTCAATTGAACAGATCTTTGCTCATATTTATGTCAGTTTTCATGATTTACGATCATTTGATAGGTATTTTCCATCTTCCAAAAACTCCTGTAACTCTTGACTTCAGGTGATAAATATGTGTTGCAATGAGTTTCTGGGACTGGCCTCAAGAAAAGGAGAGAATCAGCTCTTATTTGGAAAGAAAAATAAAGGAAAGAGTGGGGCCTTGAGTTGTTCTGTAGCGTTCAGCTCGCAAAGGACAACATTCACATGTGTGATTTACTGACCACACAACAGAGACAGATAAACGCCGGAGACAAATTCTGTGCCTTGTTGTCAAATTGAGAAATCCCTAAATGATTCTTCTTCTTCTCTTTGAGCTGTAAAACACAGGCTCGAATCCACTGGCCCATCTTTATATGTGAGACAAGAAGAAAAGCAGGAAAAGACCATATTTTAAAGAGTTTCTCTGAGAGTTCCTTGTATTTCTAATGGGTGTTCTGTGTGTGAAGGAAAACACAACAAACTAGAACCTCAGTGGAAGAATCCCAATCGCAACAAGTTGGAGCAACACTTGTGGCAGCAAAATGTAAAGCAACGTTCCAACCCCACATGTGGACTCGAGTAATGTTCCAATTCGTACGACATCCACCGACTTTAGTCAACGGCATCACTCTTGTTTTTTCCCCCACTTCTTATCAGAAGTTTTCACAGTTCATGTTCGAAACCGGAACGCTACGACTGGACGGTTAAGTCAGACCACCGAGGGTCCAGAATGACACAACGCCTCTCGCTGAGGCGGTCCGTTTACAGAAGGCAACGGTCGGAGCCCCTTCACTCAGACTGTGGGTTTCCAACCGTTCTGGATGCCTCCTCTTAAACAGACACTTATCTACCTGGCTGATTCAGCATACCTCTTCTTTAGGGTGCGGACTGTATGATAGACATTATAGACCGTTTCCGTGGCATTGTTACTAACTTTTTAAAGTGGTTACATCATTGTATTTGTAGATTTCTTGGTGAGCCATTTTTTACGTCTTTTTATTTCCCCCTCACTGCAACATGACTGTTAAACGCAGATGCAGCAGTTTTGATTTGCTTTCGTTTTGTTGCTTTTTTTAATATCTGAATGTTCGATAACTTGTGTTTTGTAAAGATTTTTGTAAATATTGTGCAACATGTCATGTCTTGCTTATTTGATATGAAAAAAACGAAAGAAGAAAAAAATCCAGCATTTTGTCGAGGCAATTTTTTTTTCCGTTGAGAAATAAAAGTAAAAGCATGAGATTCCCACAATGTAACGTTGGACTGTGTGTGCGTTCTTGTAAAAACATCCATCGGAAATGTTCCGCTGTTTTGTTATGAAGCATTTAATCTGAATATAATATAAAGTATAGCATGATTGAATATAAATTACTATACACATACAGGCAGATTCTAATCAAGCCCATGATTAAAAAAAAACAAAAACAAAACAAAACATATTTGGATGCGTGTTAAAGTCCGTGCTCCAGAAATAAACATCTCCTCTGAGGAGTAACAACGATCTTTCTGCACAATCTGGAAAAAAAAATTCAGCTAACATTTTTCGGAGAAAAAAAAAAGTCCAGTTTTAAAAACCTTGTTTCAAAAAAACCCCCCCAAAAAAAACCCAAAAAAGCATTTTTTAGTAGCAGAACCACCGTGTAGACATCATTAAGGTGCTTTAACTCCAAAACATCGCCGGCTTTGGCTCCATCATGGCGGACTGACTGGTTTCGATCTCATGTGACTGAAGCAGAGGATCGATGCTGATGGCTGGATCACTGATACAGTTCCTCCCCCGTTTGTGAGCGTGAAAGACGGCGCCCGCCGGCCTCCCGCTGCCCGCCCGCCGGCTGCCCGTTGCCTTCATTTCTTCATGATTGAGGAGATATCCAGAAACATACTCTGAAAACACAAACAGTGCAGACTTAGTCACAACGGCACTCTTGGAAAACACGGGTTTATTTCTGTTTTCTGTTTCAATAACATAAGATCTTGTTCAATCACCAACAGAAAATGTCTAATGATCGACTCGTTACACTGGTTCCATCTTTCTTTCTCTGTCAACCTCTGACTTTGTACTCAGCTGAACAGGCTTCAGCCCAGACACAAAGGGACACTTCTGTACCAGCTTTTGAATATCAGAACACACGGAACTGCAGCTGACAGCAAAAAAGACCCTTTTGGCTCCTCACTCACCATCGACATTCTCCGGCCTCCAGGGGGCGGCATCATGGGCCCGTCTCCCTGCAGCGAGCCCAGTTCGTCAGACTCCTCCGAGGTATGTAATGATTGACTGGTGGAGCGGCTCATCGACGACAGGCTCTCGGACGGCGGTCTGATCATGAAGCTGGTCTTCCTGGGGTGGGATATCAGGAGCTCGCTCGCCATCGACTCCCTCCTGTTGTCGTCGCAGCGGTCTCTGGGCCTGATGTTGCCGCTGGAGAGCAGCGCTGCGAATTGGCTGGCGTGGGGATGCGCCTCCTCGTCCTCGGCGTCCTCGGGCTCCGTCAGCTTGCCCTCCATGGAGGTCCAGGGCGGATGGATGTCCAGCGTGGCTGTGGTGACCTCCGTGTTGTGTAGGGTTTGGCTGGAGTCGTTCTGGTCGCAGTGGGGCGGCATCCTCGGCTGAGGGCAGATATAGCTGCTCTGGCCGAGCCCCAAGTGGACCAAGCTGTTGTGCCTCGGTGCCTCCTGGCTCGCCTTGAGCCCGCAGTTGTAATGCGGAGGCTTCATGTCTGCCTCCGGGATCACTCTAAAGGTCTGAGTCAAAGGCCCGTTGTGGGGCGAGGCGTTGCTCATCACACAGAGGTGCGGCGAGGACGTCTTCTTTTTGGCCCTGTAAATCAGACTGTCGTCCTCCGTGTACTTCTCCCCAAACAGTGTCTGTTTGATTTTCCTGATACCTAAGTGAGAT
This sequence comes from Malacoctenus gilli, assembly GCA_032164315.1. NCBI lineage: Eukaryota > Metazoa > Chordata > Actinopteri > Blenniiformes > Labrisomidae > Malacoctenus > Malacoctenus gilli. The sequence continues at coordinate 6,879,660 of JASSRZ010000051.1, read as the reverse complement.
ATTTCCAGAATGTTCAGGAAAAGGGACACGCCGGCGATGGCAATCATGAAGACCATGAAGATGGTCTTCTCCGTAGGCCTGGAAATGTAGCAGTCCACGCTGTTGGGGCAAGGCAGCCGCTCACACCTAAAGAGGGGCTCCAGTTGGACCCCGTAGAGTATATACTGGCCCAGGATGAAGCAGACCTCCACCATAGAGCGAGTAAGGATATGGATGATGTAAGTTCTCAGCAGGGAGCCTCGGAGGGGAGCCTTTTTCACCTTCCTCTGCTCGTCCAGCCTCCTCAGCTCCCTCTCCATGCGTTTGTGTTCATCCAGAGCCAGCTCGGCGTCGTCCATCACCTCCTTCAGCTGAGCGCGGCGGCGGTGACGCTCCTTCTCCAGCGCCCGGATGCAGTAAAGCGCGTGACCCATGTAGACCAGCGAGGGCGCCGACACGAAGATGACCTGCAGCACCCAGAAGCGGATGAGGGAAATGGGGAACGCGCGGTCGTAGCAGACCGCTTTGCAGCCTGGCTGGTCGGTGTTGCAGACAAACTCGGACTGCTCGTCGTCCCATACATCCTCTGCGGCGGCTCCCAGGATCAGCATGCGGAAAATGAAGAGGATGGTGAGCCAGATCTTCCCCACGATGGTGGAATGAATGTGGACCTCTTCTAGGATGCTGCCCAGCAGGTTCCAATCACCCATGGTCAGCTTCACTGCCACATACTCAAACTGGGGGTACACAGCAAGCGAGTACAGTTCAAAAACAGATTAGCACTTGCTAAAGTGATGTAAGAACAAAAGTGATTGCAGCAACAATTTCCCAGACGCGCCGTGATTACACATTATTCTCATGCTTTTCGGTATTTATGTCCTTTACAACTTCCCGCAGCCTTCCTGATGTGGTCTTTGGTCCAACTCCAATGTGCTTTCCCAGTTACACATGCAGGTACTTCTCTAAAGCAAGTATCAAGGGGGCTCCTCCTAATGTGGAGGAGCAGCAGCTCCACTTGGAGCCTCTCTCCCATCTGGGAAACACAACAACCTTTGCAAAAACCCATTTTGGCCGCCAGTTGTTCGCCAGATGTAGAACAGGTAGACACAGAGGTTGGACTTACTTCTCAGCTCTCAATCCTCCTCACAACAGTCAAGGCTTACTGCTTGTTAAGATCTGCAGCAGATCACAGAGGCCCTTCACTTATCGCTCAACTGAGATAAAAGACAAACCAGCTTGTTCCATAACAAAACAATCGACTCAGACTTAAAGGTGCCGATCTGTGTTCCAACTTCTTCACACACACACACAGCAGCGAGCGTCTTAGCAGTATGATACACGTACATATGTACACCTTCATGCCAAAAGGTAACTTTTAGTTTCCGTGAGAAAGAAAGGAGGATTTTGCAAGATGATCATGAAACAAATTGAATGTTTCCAAAATGTAAGAGTCAGGTTGATAAAATCCCTTGTTACTGTATTTGGTTTGATTTGGATAAATGGACAAAATGTCTTTTTGTAAATAACATCACCTGCCCTGATGTACGAGTTTAAAACAAACTGAGGATTCCCTCTCTGCTTAATTGGTCAGATCTTCTTGTTGCTGTTCCGAGTGTGTGTTTTCATGGCACATATTGACTTTCTTCCTTTTGCGTGTATGCATTGTTATGTTTGGGTCTATCACGGACCAGCAACATTACAATGTGATGTGCTGTGCAGCTGATGCAATGATTTGTTCTGCTGCAGCTACGATACCCTATGTGTTTTTCCACATTGCCTGTGTATAATCTATAGGCTTCGTACCACGGCCCAGCAAGTTGCTATCAAGCGTTCCGTGTCACGGGTGCACGTTTTATTTTTTCAACACAACATCTGAACATCATATCTCTGACCCTGTACTTCTAAACTTATCACAACTGCATACACAACAACACAACTACAACACCAGCGACATTGTAGCTGAAAGTTGGGACCAAATCTCGAAAAAAAAAAGATGTTGTCATCAAACTATTCAGCTGACGTCGATGTCATTGAGTTACTCAGTGTTTCATTTGATGCCTGTTAATTTTGGCCCATTGTTTCCAAAGAAAAAGGTTTAAAAAAGACAAAAGTAGATACCTAAATTGATACTCTTTGGTCATTTTGGGTAAAAAATGACCACTTTAATGGTTCGGGGGAGTGCACAGGAGTAGTGTCATGGCTTCAGGTCTCTATGTGTGGAGTTTGCATGTTCTTCTAATGGAGATGAAAAATCTTGTCTGGGTGCTTACAACTGTGATTATTTATGCAATTGTTTGTGCGACCTGTTCAGGGTGACCAACACCTGCCTCCCACAATCACCGCTTGTCTGCGATGGGCCGAGAAACCAGCACATTCCCATCAGGAGGAGTCTGTGTCACGTTCGGCCAAACAACAAACGAGCAGCATCCTAGTAAACACGGCGGCTGTCCAATCAGATGTCGCAGAGTTCATCTGGCTCTGTGACTGCTGCAGATAAACGTCAATCATACGTGTTGTGTTGTCACTGTGAGAGCAAGCTCTGTCCTGGCAGGACCGAAACACCAGAGCCAACAGCCATCGATGGAGAGTTTGTTTTGAACACTCTATAAGCATCCTGTAGTCGATCATGCAGTACAAAAAACCAGTCACTCAGTCGCCTCTTGAAAACACATTGGAGCTGTTTCAGTTTGTACAACTACACTGAAAATGGCTTAAACGTGTAATTTGACTGCACTTCTTAAGCGCACAACATCGTTTCTTCATTGAAAGTCTGGCAAATGAGTTTTACACTGACAAGAACTGTACTTTAACACTTTTTACACATTGGAGACTTGCATGACATAACTAAAGTCTCCACTCCAAGCATGGACTCCTGCTGCATCACTTACATATCACTGGTTCGGGTTCCCTCCTGGCCTCTTGGTGCTCCTCATCGTGTTCACAGAAGCGTCCGGCGAGTTGGCGGTGTCTGCGTGGCTACCCCATGGAGGGCTGCGGAGGTTTCCTTCTCCTGATCCGCCGCTGACGTCCTCATCCCTCTGCTCCCGTGTGCCTTTTGTCTCCCTGGGTGGCTGGGTGCTCTGCGGCTGTCTGTGCGCCGGGAGTGCTCTCCCGTGTTACATGCAGGGTTCACAGGATGTGAGCATCGATTGCCTCCCGACGGGACAAAGCCCCCTCCCCACTCCCTTCTCCCACGCCAGCAGTGCCAACTCCAACCAGCGCCATCAATATCGCCCTGTGTGACAGAGAGCTGTGATATGTGTTTATAGTTGGTGTTTTTCTGAAGGAAACCTGCCAACGGGGCTTCCATTAAGATGTGGCTGAGCTGATAATGAGACTGTTGGATTTGGCTTCGCAAAATGTGTCTCAGTGCTCATGGGGCTGATCCAGGAGCTGTGTAGCCTCACACAGCTTCTAATTTGAGAGGTGTTTGTGTGTGATGCTCATGCACGCATGACTGCTTTGCCCCCCCTGCTGTGTAAATTTATTCCAGTCACATTGTGCTGGTATGAGGCACAATGCAGTCTTTATAGTAAATAGAAATAGCTCCAAAATAATAATAACAAAAATAAGGAGAAGAATATCAATAGCGCAAAATCCAACTCCTGATGTTTCAGCTTTTGTAGGAATAATATCAATGATGAAAAAATAAATAACAGGTAATAGTTTCTCTGTGCAAATGTCAGACATATGCTATTACCAAAGCTATGAAAGAATGACACCAAAGAAAGTGATAAATGTCTTTTAAATATTACTCAAATTAGTTGTCAACAAACTTAGGTCTGAGACACTTCTTCACTAACACACACACGCACGCACGCACGCACGCACGCACGCACGCACGCACGCACGCACGCACACACACACACACACACACA
>JASSRZ010000051.1:6853804-6875703 GCA_032164315.1 Malacoctenus gilli | reverse complement strand
GTGTGTGTGTGTGTGTGGGTGTGTGTGTGTGTGTGTGTGTGTGTGTGTGGGTGTGTGTGTGTGTGTGTGTGTGTGTGCGTGCGTGTGCGTGTGTGTGTGTGTGTGTGGTGGGGGGAAGCCGGTGGGTCTGTGGGGGCAAGCACAAGTGTCTGAGCCAGTTCTCTCTCTCTGTATCCGTGCTGTGTCCCCCTCCAGGAGCTGGCAGACCTTCGCCACGTTCACGCTAAGCTGAAGAAGCAGTTCCAGGAGAAGACGGCGGAGCTCGCCCACGCCAACCGGAGGGTGGAGGGTCACGAGGCGGAGGTTAAAAAGTTACGACTCCGAGTGGAGGAGCTGAAGAAAGAGCTGGGGCAGGCGGAGGACGAGGTAGGAAGTGCGTGCGTGCATGTGTGTGGACCTATTTGCCCGTTTTGACAGTGGGGAGACTATTAAGTAGGAATATGGTAATCATGATAATAAAAGCATGAAAACATTTATGAATACACACTACTGGATGTTGAAAGAACTCATGAATAGATTCGGGATGTAATATCACACCCATTTCATTCTGTAGCGACTGAAAACACTCTGTTCCTAATGATGATGTCTTGACTTTAAGGCCCTGCCAACAGCAACCAGCGAAAAGTCTGAGATAATCAAAACGAAGCAGCAGCATCAAAAGCTTTACAAACAAACACTTAGAGTTTAAAATGAATTTCTGAACAAATGAGAAGCCAATGGAGCAAAGGGAGAATGGAAGCGATGTGGCCCCTTTATGGAAAGATGCGCGGCGGCAGTTTGGACACACTGAGGACATTGGGTCGATGAATTTGAACTGCCTCCATAAAGGGTCATACAACAGTCTATTCTCGAACTGATGTCTAAGAGTGTGTCGGTCAAACAGCCCGATCCATCAAAATATGGACTCTCTTGGACCTCTGAAGGTGTTCTCTGTGGCACCAAATGATGGCAGCAGGTGATTGAGCCTGCGAGCCCCCATCTGTCCAGGAGCCTCCTGGCACCCCCAGAGAACTACTTTCCGACTATATACTGACCACTGCAGGACCACCATTCACATTTCCGGTGCTTCGTCATCCCAATCCCTGCGCCAATTTTTTTTTTTTGGGTCCTAAACCCTTCGGTTTACACAAAATGCTTAGCAGCTGCCAAATAAAGATCCCACCCATCATCAGATGCAATTAAAGGATTTTTTCCTTGTTATTTTCTTCACCTGTCAGTGGTCATAATCTTGGTAACAAACAGTAGCAGCTGGGCAAAGTGTTCCAGCTGCTCAGACTCGTGCAGCACCGAGAAAGCCTCTCGTCGGCACCTCACAGACGGCCAACGAGCAGCAAACAACGGTTGGTCCACTCACTGGTGTCACTCAGATGATGAGACGGGAAGGGAAGTAACAAATGATCATGTTGAAGTATTATTTCGAGGAAACCTTAAAGCATGTTGAGAAGATGAGGAAAATTGTCTCTGGAAGTCACAGTGCTCAGGAGCAACACTGCCCCCTCTGTTCACAGAGGTACTGCTCCGTTTTTATCTCGAATTGTAAGCTTGCAGGAGACGGATTGAAATGTGTACAAAATGAACATCAAGTCCAGTTGGAGGGTGCGTGCATGGCTGTGTGAGTGTTAACACCGAGCATCAAAGGGCTTTAAAGTCCTCATGGAGCGGTTTTTTTTGATATAGGAATGCTGGGAAAGCTTCCAAATTCACCTTCAGGTTTTTAATCCAGTCAAACGTTATGAGCTCGGGTTTTTTTTTCAAGTGTTTGCACATTTTTTATTTGTCCTGCTGCTGTGCCCCTAAAAGCTCTTCAAAGCTCTCCCTGCCTTTAGAAACCCACTGGTCTACAAAGTTAGTGCGGCTCCTTTCAACTGCAGCCAGCACTTCTCCTCCTGTGTTTGCAGCCCCACAGTGAGGCCTGAACACGCTCTCCTGCCGGCCCATGACGTTTCACTTCACAGTGCTAAAAGTCGCACAAAGTAACAGTTTAGTGAGGTGAGAAATAAGTTGCGTCATGTGTGATGATTGCATGTTGTGATGTTTTCCAGCTGGATGAGTCTCACAACCAAACCAGGAAGCTGCAGAGGTCTCTGGATGAGCAGGTGGAGCAGACGGAGAACCTGCAGGTTCAACTGGAACACTTGCAGTCCAGGTAAGATTTCATGCATGCCCACATACAGACTTGCTGTCCGCTCCTACCAGGACTTTGAAAAAGATCCGCTTTTTTCCGGGTACCTGTGAATGCAGCATCTCTGGAGATGATCAAACTGGCTATGTCTGCCCTGAAAACGTGAGTCTGGGTTCTACAGCGAACAAATCTTGGTCAAAGCTGTGTGAATGTGGACTCGGTTCTCCTGCAGCACAACAAGAGGGCACAGCTAAAAGAGCTGAATTTGCCTAGCAGCTCCGTGTGTTTTCTATGTTGTAATTGCTGCTATCAATGGTAAATGTACTTTACTTTTGTCACAATCACCAACTCACTCACACACTCGTGGTGACAGGCGCCATGCAAGAACAACTTTGAGAGTTATTAATCTGCTCCTGCTGCCCGCTCCGTCCCCGCCCCGCCCCCTTCCTGTCCCTCTGACATCGGGTGCGATTACCAGAAAGCGTCCACCTTCTTTTCATTCGTAGCTTCGGCAGCATCAGTGCGTGTGGCTCCACTGACTGGAGAATACTACTTTTCTCATTAATTTTTAATTTGACTTTAGGAACCAGGGGCCGTATGTTCCCCCTGTTAACCGATTTATGCCGGCACATTAGAGGGGGAACACGTGAACCACTCACACAGATAATAACACCTATGTGCTCCTCACTGGCAGCACTGCAATGGCTTGATTATAGTGGAGGACACGAAAGGACACTTCATGCGCACATGATGCTCAACTCCGGTGCATCAACTATGAACCTGCGCAGGAACATGTACTTGAGTCACGCACCATTTGCACTCCACATGGAAACTCTGAGCTCTGAACACGAGTGATCACATACGAGGATTCTGCATTGAGTGTAAAGGATACTTTTTGGTTCTCATATGTGAGAACATGCAAAACTGGCTCCACCACCCAGCATCAGACACCTTAGAGAAAGTTTTCCACTTTGAACAACTGCTCTCTCCAATGACGATACCTACATCTATCATTGTTGCATTGGAGCACATAGGAGTGTCAGGCTAAGTCTTTCCTGAGTCATAATGCTGCATCAACTCCTACAGTGGTTTCCAGACCCAACAGCTCATCCCATTTATTCGCATTATGTCATTTGAAGAGAGATTACTGTCCAGCTTTAATCCAGTCAAGGATTTTCAAAGGTAAAGACATGCTATCAAATGTGCAGGTTGTTAGGAGAAACGGCACAATGACGGTGGAGTGGCTCCAACACAAGGATAACACCAAAGAAGAATTTCCGTTCTCAGAGCAAGAGTGGCATCATGTTTAGCAACACCACTCACTCCCAAACACTCCTGAGCTGGCTCGTTGTCAACATAAACACACACACACACACACACACACACACACGCACGCACGCACGCACGCACACACGCACGCACGCACGCACGCACACACACACACACACACACACACACACACACACAGTATATTCAAGTAAATAGAGAAAAAAGGTCACAAAAGACTGGTGGTCCGGTGCACACAGTAACAGCAGCAAGGTCACATGTGGAGTGTGAAGAGTATCGCATGATGGCATGACGACCCCAACATGCAAACTCTGTGAACTCTGCCACTGGCTTCAGGCTTTCACTCTGCAGGTTTGGTTCTTTCCTGTTTAATTACCTCTGTTATTTTGAAGCTCTTCACAATGGGAATGGAAATCACCAGCTACAATATGGGCCACTTTTCTTTTCCTTGATAACATTTCGTGGCACTAATATCTTTTTAAACCCCAAATTCATCTTCACGGGTTTATCTGATTCCTTGTGACACAAACATTTTGGGGTGTTTTTTTGAGAAATAACCTGCAGAAGCTTCAAGGTGCTAAAAACCCAGAAAACTCATGAAGACAGACTTCATCATCATTTCTATTTCTCTTCTATTTAACTCTGATGGAAATATTTGATGCTTTCTCCCACACATTGAAAGCTTTGTACCTCCTACATGTGTCTACCCCAACAGCCCCCCCACTCACACACTCCCTTAGCTACAAACAGTAGTACATATTACTGGCTTGATTCGAGAGCGCTGCTGCTTGGCTGCATAAAATGACCAGCTGTGCCTGTAGGGCCTTTAATTAGGTTTCCATCGCGCTCGGACAGAGTCAATGGAGCATTGATTTGATTTTCCCTTCAGAAGCTGCTGCTGTGGCCGCCGAGGCCAAATGCCAGATGTCACACCAGAATCGTTGGGTTACACAACCAGCTTCGCACCGGAGCTCCGCCCAGATGCCTGACTGAAAGCTGAGCAGCAGGGGGCGGGACTTTGTCTGATCTGCCTGGCTGTTCACACCGGTCCTCGACCCACCAAAATAGTAGACTTTATAACACCATCAAGTTTTTTCAGTGCTGCCAATTTACCACAAAAACTACATCTGAACTTGTAGATACTTGCAAAAAGGACTTGAATTTTCCCTGTTCCGAGTGTTTTTATTCACGCAAATAAAGATGAATTCATCAAATCAAACCACAAAAGATGAGATTAAAAAAAGGTAAAGGGGAAGTTCTCATGTGCAGAATGACAAACATTTGTGAGGGGAATGAAGAGGTCACCATTTACTCTACAACAGGAAAACAACAGTAGCATCCCACCCTTCTGAGGACATTTGGAGGTGTGTCAATCAGGAGATAAAGGGGAGATTCTGGGAGATGCTCATACAGGTTTTGGTCGTCTCAAAAAGTCACATCTTGAAGGTCACAAGCAATTGTTTGTCTTTCTCACACATGGTCTGATAACTCATCATATCCAGATCTCAGATCTGCTTCACCTGCTACAGCAGAGCCACCAAAGGTATTTACTGGAATGACTTTCTCATTTGTGTTCATCCATTGAGAACGCTGCATCATGCATCACCTTTTTGATCCCGACTGTTTAACACAGCTCCAGCACTAATCATTGTCCGTGCAGAGGGTTTCCACACTCTCATTGGTTCTCAGCCTCTGAAGCTCCTCCTCCAGCGTGTCGATCCGCTGCAGCAGCTCCTTCCTGTCCTGCTGCGCTCGGACTTCAGTCTGCTGCTCCACCTCCAAGATCTTCCTCTGGCACCAGCACTCCAGCTCAGTGGACACCGTCTCAAAGAAACGCTGGGTCACCTGGAAGGAAGGCGGACAGACAAGTGGAGGCGAGTTTGCGAGTCGCCATGCTTGTCTTCTTCTTAGAAGTTTGGCTGAATGTTTCTCTACCTTTGTGCTTCCAAAAAGCCTCACTGCTCACTCGCCTCTACCTCTCCGCTCACCTCCATGGCGTGCAGATTGCTCCTCTCCTGGCTGAATGAGGGCTCAGTAGGGCGATCGATGAAGAACTCCAGCGTCGAGGTGCCGTCGGCTCGCCTCCCCGTGCGCCTGCAGCTGCGCATCATCACTTCCCTGAGGTGTCTCCTGCGGCGCGGGCCGGAGCTGCGCACGTGAGGCGGGATGGTTTGGGGGCCGCTGAAATTGGACTGGCTGCTGCTGCTGGAGAAGCCCTCCTCGCACAGCGGCACCACGGCTGCCAGGGGATTGCCCTGCACTCCTGGAGTCTGCCAGGGGGTGTCAGTAGAGCCCAGCAAGATCTCTGATGAGTGATTGGCAGGCAAAGGAAACATTGAGGCGTTCTCATAGTCATCTAAAAGCAAAGAGGAGAGATGTGGTTAGAACAAATTGTTCAGCATCTATTCATGCAAAAGTGATTATTTCTTGCTGAAGCAAAACACATCCTCGCTGCACTCTTGTAATTTCAACATTTATTCAACATAATTTGAAGGAAAAAAAGAATTTAGGCCAAAAAAGGAACAAATTCACACACCGACTTTTGATTGAAGTTCTTTGCATCTTATTTTCATCTTTGCCTGCATCTGATTCAGACTCCCACCAGATTGTTTGCTCTCCAAGCTGTTTTCCCAGCATGTGCATGGCTTGCTTCAGTCGCTGCGTGAAGCCGTCACAAATGTTTGCAGGTATGACACGTTTTTCTTCCACACACCTGGCGACCTGTCCACTTTCATTTCAAAATATGTCCTGCTCCCAGTCTGCTCCGGCTCGAGGCCCCTCAAGCTGTGGTTGGATTTGGACGGCAGGACGTTCACGTAGGTCGCCAGCGAAGTGCTGCTGTCTCCAGAGAGGACGGACAGCAGCGGGAGGGATTCCAGTTCAGCGTCGGCCACAGAGCGCTCCGCTGAGGGGGAGGGCAGCAGTTTGTAATACTGGGCCTCAGCTGCAACGTGCACATTGCCGTCCTTGACCTGGGACACACACCACTTCTTCAGTTCATGTCTGACTGCTGCCTGCTGGAGGTATGAAACAGAATGGCTATGAGGCCGAAGCAGTCTGGGAGAAACACAAAAGTAACATCTAAAAACTCCAAAGAGTAATATCTCTTTTTTTTCTTGACACAAATCTACAGTTTGCTTCCAGTTTGCAGTGATACCTGTGTCATCAGCGCCTCCTCTTTGGCCTGAGCAACTTTCTGATCCATCCTGTAAAGCATGTTTCTCCTCTCCTCCGCCACTCTCTCCTGGTTCAGGATGTCAAACACCTTGATCTGCCAAAACCAGAGAAAACTCTGCTGCTGAAGTTGCTGTTTCTCTGTCGACGAATAGTTCAAACAACAGTCACGTGAAGCTCAGACCTGGTGTCTGTTCCGGCGGTCCATCTTGTCCAGTCTACTGTTGACTTGCTCCTGGACATTGAGAATATGCAGCCTCATCTCTCCCTGCGTGGCTTTCACCTGCTCCTCCAGCTTCTTCAGCACAGGCCCACAGTGGCAACCGCTGGCAGGTGCCTGTATGGAAAAATCCCATGCCAACAGAGTTCATGGTTCTCACAGTGAATACATAAACCATTGAGTCGTGCAGCTTTCAAATCCTCTTTATGCACTCGTGATAACAGGAACCAATCAGTTAACCTGTTTGATTCTTCCCTCCTGGTCTCGGTAGAGCGTATAAAGCTGGTAGGTTTTTCCGTTGAGAATTGAGCTGCTTTCCTCATCATCACAGAGCAGATCCCTCATTGTGTGGAAGCCACTTTTGCTTTCAGTGAATCCCTCACTTAAAATCTGCAGAGTCAACAAGAGAAAAAAAAACAAAGTGTCCGTCCGTCTTTAGTTATCAGCTCATCATTAGTCAGTAAATCATTCAGTAAACTGTTAAAAATGCGTTGTCTGGACACAGGTATGAATGACCTGTCCACCAAACAGTGGACTGAGCGTGCTCTGTGTGTCGGTGGGTGAAACACCTGCTTCTTGACTCTCCTGCCCCGGCTGTGGCTGTTGCGGCAGCTGGCTGAAGTCTTGTGATAAAGAGGCTGCAGCTGGTGGTGGTGATGTTGATGGTAAGTCACCGTCAATCCCGATCTGCTCTCTATTTGTCGACCGTCAGGAGTTTCCTCCTCCACGGAGCTGCTGTCCTCCTCATGAGTCACAGAACAACAAACACTGAGTCCACTTCACACAGTTCATCGAAAACAACATTGAAACCTTCATTTCTTGAGAAGACGTTTTTGCTCTCAGGCTACCGGCATCACAATAAACTTTGCCCCAAAGAAATTCTTTAGATTTTACTCACTTTGTTTGGTTGTGCTTCTCCTCTGGTGGCAGACTGGGTCCTGCGTTCAGCTACTAGCCTCTGTCTTCGTTTTACAATTGTTCTCCCTCTCAGGAAGCGATGTACCTGTGAGATACATTCAAATTCGCATTATTCCTTATTGTTACGAATGACCAAATGACAAGACATAAAAGGTGTGCTGATCGTCTGCTAAAATCACATAGGGTTGGTTGGGTTTGTACCAAAAAGCACTAACCTGAGGAGCTCTGGCAAGGAGAAGCGCCACTTCTTTGTTATTGTTGTCTCTGGCCTTGTCAAGAGCTGTTTTACCTGCCTGTCAGAAAGAAACACTCCATATAAAGTACATAAGAAAGTGCAGTGTCCATCTACAACTTCAAGAATGTGCTAAGTTACCTTGTTTTTTATTTTCCCATCAGCCCCTGCTTCCAGTAAGAGCTGAACTGTTTTCTTATGGTTCAGGGCTGCAGCCACGTGAAGAGCTGTGTCTCCTCCCTACACAACACACACACACACACACACACACACACACACACACACACACACACACACACACACACACACACACACACACAGAGTAAAGCCTTGTTGGTGTGTGTTTTGGCCTCGCTGCAGGTTGGACCTGCACCTAAATTTCTATCTGCAGTGCTGCAAAAGACCTTCATTTTTCTTTCGAAGCTTAAAACGTCCTTACAAATAAATGCAAATGAGCACATTTTGTGAAATGAATGTTGGTATTTTCTTCTAAAACTGCTGTTTATCTATCCAATGGAATAAGAGCACACAAACATTGAATCCCAGGGAACACTGAGGCTATTCAGGAGAAATGTGATGGACCGACACTTGACTGTGCGAGTTGATGTTCCTTTAAATGTGTGACCTATTAACGAGAACTGAAGCGAACACAGATGATTAGAAATAGTACGAGGATACGGCGATGTATTCTATGAGACTGGCTCCATGCAGATGTTAATCTACAGGTTTGTGACCATCAAGACATAAATGATCCTCAACATACTGTGTTAATGATTAAAATAATGAACCTGGTTGATCTCGGTCATGGAGCACGGCGACTTCAGCAGGATTTTCACCAGGGTCAGGTTGTTGTAGCGGGCCGCTACATGCAAGCAGGTGTCACCCATCTGGAACCCGAAGCAGAGGTCGCCGTTTAATGTTTTATCCAGTCACATCATGAAGCGGACAGAGGAGCGCGAACTCACTGTAACTCAGACACACTGTCACTTTCCCAGAAGAGGACTCACGTTGTTCTTGGTGTCTGGTGAGGAGCCTCCGAGCAGCAGGAGTCGAGCTGTCTGAGCGTGTGCGTTCTGACACGCCAGATGAAGCGCCGTGTTTCCTGCCTGAATGACCATCAAACAAAAATAGCTTGACGAGTACATTAGGATTTTTGTTTTGTTTGCCATGATGTTCTGGCTCAACGGTGACTCTCTATGGTCTCTTAATGGACAAGAGTGGAACTACCAGCAGTTTACGCACATGATGGTGTTCGAGGGTAAAGTAGCTGTGAACTTGTTTCATTTGGAATCTGCGCTGTGGCTGCTTTTCTTTCACGGTTATTACAACTCAATGAAAAACTTTTGTTTGGTATTGTGAATAATAATGGGAAGAGTCCCACCTTGTTTCTTATATGTACATCTGCTCCGGCCTTGACCAGCAGCTTGACACACTGGGAGAATCCATGCCAGGAGACCTCATGTAGCGCAGTGTTTCCATCCTAGAGTTCCCATCAATCCAATAACTCGTTTTGTTGGGAATTGAACAAGTTCAGAGACGTGCCGCTTTGCGGGCTACTCACATGGTCCCGCAGATCCACAGCACAGCCTCCTTTAATCAGACCGGCGATGGCGTCACTGTTCCCCACCATGGCGCTCCGATGCAGAGCTGTCTGGTGACCTGAGCCCTGGTGTGACGAAGGCAGGAAGTGGACCAGTGCCTGCTCACTCATCTCTCCTGTGCACACAAGCAAACATCATATCAGAGGGGTTCCCTGGAGAAAAAAAAAATGATTGTGGGATCGCGTTCCATCATGTGCACCTAATGAGTCTCCAAAATATTGGCAGGACGGGTTATTTGAAGATTTTGATGTGTTCAAGTGCAGATTATCTGACCTCAGTCAGGACAAGTTTATGTTCCAGCCGCAGAATTGTGTGTGTCAACCTGAACGTTGGTCAAGATAGAGTTAAATACTGAAGCCAGTGGATAGTTTCCTCACTTTGGTGTCTCTGTTGTTGGGGCACGTATCGTCATGGCGACAGCATCCTCGGTTGACCTGCTCACTCGGTATGTGTACGGGCAAAACCGAGTTTCGATGAGCTGTCAGAAAGAGTTTCTCAAAGTCCCTGTAGACATTTGGCATCAATTTGACCACTCTTGTTTGGCACGGGGGACACTTGCGGATATTGGACAAGCTGGTGTGACTGCTCAATACAACCAGGTGTTGAATATCTTTTTGACAACCCCTCGTCAGCAGGTCCGCACAGGCTCAGAGCCTTTTCACTGGTATTCTGGCAGCCTGGGTCGACTGCTCTCAGCACTCGCCTCGCATCACGTCCCTGCAGCGTGTGAGTGAGTCAAGGTGTGAGATGCTGGTGGGCGCAGCCGAACTGTTGTCGATCTTTCAACCTCAAACCTTTTCGTATGAAACAAAATGACGTGTCTTATCATGTCAGCAAGGTATCCAAGTTCCCAGTGTCGTTGGTGGTTGGCGAAGCCTCTCGTTGTTGCATGAAGTCTTAATCCCTTTATTCTTGTCAGACAGATGGTTGTCAACCCTTTTTCTGGAAGCTTCCTTTGCTTCTCCAAGAACTGTCCTTAGATCAACTCCGGCTAAACTGCCCACTTTAATTTCCAGTTAAGAGAAAGCAACATTACGATTTATCAGGAGTCTGCTGTCACACCAGGTCAACACATGATGAGGCCAAAGAAGACAGCGTCTGTGCAGCATCGTCCTCAATCTTGTTCCCAAGAAGAACACTTGAGTGGCTCATCAACCATGGGAGATACATCTGGATTTCACTTGTGGGCTGCAGGATGGTGACAAACAGCTGCAGGACACAAAGACTTCAAACAACAGATCTCTACCAATCGAAATTTCATCTGTGAAACTCACAATCGTCCTCGACTGTCTGCCACATTCGTGTCACAGCGTTGGCTCACTGGTTCAACAGTCTACTACTGACCCGAATTCTCCTGCTCACTGTCGAGTTGCTTTTTTTTAAAGCGTGTGACCCAAATGACAAAGGATTTCACTGGCTCTGTGTTCGAGCTGATAGTCAGATTACGCTCTATGTCAGGGGTCAATTCCTAATCTTAGCGACTGATTCTAAACAGTGTTGTGCTTAAAGCATGTGTACACACAATTCATCAGTCTGTCTCACTCTCATCCCTTCACTAATCCCCTCGGTGCTGCATGTGAGTGTAGCATCATGCCTACACTTCTGGTACAGCAAACACTCGTGTCTCAGATTGTTCTTTAGATACATTACATTTTCTTTGTTGAATTCATTAAGACCGATTTGTGACATTTAGTTTGATCTTACACAGATTTCTCGCAGAGAGCCAGGCAGCAGTGGCTGCACCACAGTGTGCGGCGTTACAGTGATGTGACGCCATCAGGTCAAGCTTGACCCACCTTTTAATCCAATGAAGATGTAAGGTGAAGTCACTCTGCAATGTTTTGAAACATTATATCGCACTGACATATTGTATTGTTTCAGATGTTATGAACATTTTGCCCAACCAATTATTACATCAAAAAGCCAGAATATGAGAAACATCTCTGAATATAATGAAAACCAGCTGAACAATACAGCAACACAGGGGAAAAAAACAGTTGTTAAATTTGAAATTTTTCAGCAGATCTGACACCAAATTCAAAGCAGAGCTTGGAAAACGTGCATAAACACAAATAAATTTACATTTTTGATTGACTATTGATTGAAAAATGTAGTTTGAAGTTGCTTTTTGTGTCCAATTTTTTTTTCAAATATACTTTCTTGCTGAGAAATGCGGCTATCCCAGGTGTGGATGCTTTACCTGATTTGTCCGGGAGCAGAACCCGGAGACTTCTGTCAGTGTCTGAAGCAAAACAGAGCATCCAAGCAAAATCCAAGTGAGCCCATCAAAGAGTTGGCAGTTGTGATCATGGTGGGTAAGAAGATGAGGCGGCTACAAAGGCAGCAGGCTCATTACTCAGTGGATGGACATGCACTGAAAGGATGCCAGCTGTTGTCTTACATTAGAGCTTAGGGAGGGAGAGAGAGAGAGAGAGAGAGCGAGAGCGAGAGAGAGAGAGAGAGAGAGAGAGAGAGAGAGAATAGTAACCACTACCACTGTGATATCTACTGGATCTATATGTGCATATTTAACTGAAAAGCTTCCAGGCATAAATGCACAAAAGTGTTAAATGAATGAGTTGCTGCTGGTTTGATGTGCACACACTTGCGATTCATTTTCCAAAATTACAACGACTCACATCAAACTTCACAAAGGCCGCTTGTGAATATAGCTAGCTATCTCTCTCTCCAGCACAGCAAAGAAGAAAAAAAATTTCATCACTTTAAAAATAAAAAAATAAAAATCGTATCGCTGTCCCCACAAGTCCCCATAACCAGAATTAACACACACTGTATTTTAGTGCAGGCTGGCATGTCTTTGTTGAATATTACTGAAACACACTCCGTTGGGATTAGCATGAGGCTATCCTCTTAAAATCGACAATTCACTCTGCTGCTTTTGTTATTTCAAGATAGAAATACAGATGGGCAGACAGACAGACGGACAGAGAGAGAGAGAGCCAGAGAGAGAGACAGAGAGAGAGCGAGAGACAGAGAGATTCACTGAGAGCCCACTGAAACCCATTTCAGCATTATTACTAGATTAGTGCTAGCATCTCTTTGCTATCAACTTCATAGAGTTAATTATTTTCGCTTCACACATCATTAGTTCCTCCAACTTGGAGAAAATTGGTCAATATACTCGTCAAAATCAGTTAAAAACGGGAACGTGTATTTAGTGTATTACGTGTGTGTCTGTGTGTCTGTGTGTGTGTGTGTGTGTGTGTGTGTGTGTGTGTGTGTGTGTGTGTGTGTGTGTGGATGGGGGCAGGAATGGTAATGAGAAGTATATAGGTTGAATTTCGTTACATAAACGTACAGGCAGTCTTGCAGCGACTGATTTGAAAGGGTTCCTTGTTACATCTGCCAGCGGTGCCCTCAGGATGGCGCACTCCAGTTTGTGTGTGTTGGCCTGATGGAGCCCCCCCCCCTCTTTACGTTACGTCAGGAGGACGTTGCTCTTTTACAGTGAGCACCTCAGGCTGAGCTGCAAGCAGAGGAAGACCAGGGAGCCAGGAGGAGGACGGGAAACCCTGCGCTGAAGTGCAGGAGTGAACCGTTGCGCTCACTCTCAGCAGTGAACACTTTTGTTTGCAATCCCATATTTGCACAAAGTTGCACAGAAGCCAAAGCCTGCCTGAGAGAAATGTCCATCAAGTTACAGGATTAAGCAGGAGTGGACAGAGAGCAGCGCTGGAGGAGCGCACGGACCGGACGCGCGTTTGTGCCGCTTTGTGTTCCTCTCCGCAGGCTGCCATGGTGCCGGCAGAGCGCAGGCCGGTGGGCTGAAGCATCTCGTCGCTGCGGGCGAACATCGGGAGAGAACATGCATCAGAGGGAAGCGTGGCATCTGTGGTGGCTAGTCCTCACCGTGGCGCCGCTGTCAGTCAGCGGATTCCCCGCAGCCACGGAGAGAAGTGAAGGCAGAGCGACGGCAGCGTCCGCCGCGGAGGTAAAAAAAAAAGAAAAAAAAGACTGGTGCCGTGTTGAGTGCGCTACTTTTGGGATGCGTTTGTATTTATCATTTTTAAACGGTTCAAAGTTGGGGAAAAGTTCGTCTCAGGCATTAATCCGGTACTTACTCTTCCAGCCATGAAGTTCCTATTGCTTTGATGCTTTGAGGAATATTGATGAGACTAATTAAACACTCTTCTGTCACATCATTAGTGTCGAGCAGAGCGCCACTGACGCATCTATGGACACTCAAAAATTCCTGTTTCTAAAATTACAAGAAAGTTTTCCCTCTATTCAGTGTGCACACGTATTTTTTGTGTAGGTTTAAAAAAAAAAAAAAGCATTAAAAACAGTTCGCCAGATCGAACCAAACAATAACCTCCAAACATGAAGCATTTTGAATCCAAATAGCAGGAGGAAAAAAAAATCCTCTGTTTGATTGAAGAGGCTGGTTGTTGGAGCGGGGACCAGCCATTTGCTGCTGCCAGGGTGAGAAATGGTTTGCATTCAGATAAAAGACCATCTTCAGGTGACTGAGAGTGCTGAATGTGATCCTGCATAAAAGCGGTCTATTAACAGTTGGAGATGAATCATTGTGGCAATGGAGGAATTTCAAATCACAGCAGAGTGTTGCTGACAGAGTGCTGAGAGAGACGGAGCTCACATGTTGTCAACAAGCTGTTGAGTACCTGCGCGGCGTACCAGTGGAAAACAGGGAACGTGAGCTGTATCGCCAGAACTGGAGGGCTTGTCATTCTGTGGAGGCACTTTCCTGGCATTCGGTGAGACTTCTCGTTGGATACTTTTATATGCTGATGAGTCACTTCTCTCCTGATGGGACTGCTCTCGTCTAAGGTGACGGTGCCTCCTTACTTGTACAACGTCCAGGGGAGACTTGGGGGTTCTGATCCTCGGCGTAGCGCCTCGGCCCTCCTGTGTGACTCAAGACAACAGCTTCGGCAGTTTACAACCCCTTCACATTTTTCGTACCTCCATATGAATTTGGCGATCCGTTGCACATCTACATGTCTTGAATATTTTTGCCGTACTGTGTTACGCACCCCTGAGGTGGACTGTACCATTTTATTTAAACCTTGAACGCTATCCTCTGGCTGCAGTCATTCCCATCATAGCAGTGACTCTCATTCCCTCTCCTCACGCAAGCAGCCCAGTAGTATATGTTACTGCGGCTCGCCAGCGGCCCGGCCGGGCCGGTAATCTTTTTTTACCATCACAGTTTCTGAATTACAATGTGTCAAGTGTCAATGGATAAACTGTAATCTAAGCTAGTTTATTGCTTCAGCCTCTCAGTTTAACACGGCGACGAGGGCGCCAGTCTTGGGCACCTTTAAGGTCAGAAAAGCAGCTGGAAGCAGTTGCAAGATTTTGGGTTTGAGGTGACTCAAATAAGTACCTTTGTGGCTGGCAAAGTGCAACTGCCCTCTTGGATGGCTGAAGTTCAGGCGAAAGTCTCCTTGAAAACATGCAGAACTTCGCGACGTCTTCAGTGGCCAAAACTCGCTGTCGTTGTCTTTTTTCCTCTTTTCGCCACTGCCACTTCATTTCAATTTAATGTGGGAATTTTGACTGTGGGATGGGACGTCCCCATGCAAACTATCCCACCATGCAGCTCGCAGCGCATGAGGGAATGTAGGAGGCCAGTTGCTGGAGTTGCCTTTGTTGGAAAATGTTCTCCATTATTGTCTGACGAACGTTTCCAGCTGCTCCTCAATTTTGGGTCTTCTTTTGTCCGGGAAGTATCATGTGTTGTTGATGGCAGGAGGAAGGAGTGCATCTGCTCTTAAGAGAATAATCCTTGAGTGCACAGTTACTCTCTCATAAGGGTCGTGTTGAAACTGATGCGACAGACTGAGGAAGGTGTCAAATTCTTGAGCCAGTTTGAATGTGAGTTGTGTGCTTCACTGTGGTGAAAGCTGACAGGGAGGAACGGCTCTCAAATGTTCCACACTCTAAGGAGAGCATCTATATTAGAGGGCATGTTTATGCTGATGTTTGTGTTGAGGTTTCTGCAGACAGGCAGATGATCTTCTTATTCACATCTTCACTGTTCATTCAAACATCTGCTGCATCTCAACGAATCCTAATTTCATCCTTCTTCTTCCCTGAGGAAACTAGAAAAGAAGTCATGTTTGGAGGGTCTCCGAAAGTTTGGTTTTTTTAAGCTTAATATGTCTTAACCATGAAAAGGCTTACTTTTGTAACCAAGAATAGGTGACGTGATTTGGCAAGACAGTGGAAATTACTTTTAAAGTCTCTCAGCATCACCAATTGTCCTTCTAATTGAGTCCCGACAGGCAGCACTCTGCTCCTAATCCTTAAATTGCTCCCAGCTCGACACTTTGGCATTTTCGGGATAACTGAGATTTCAGTTGGGGTTATAAGAGAGGTGATAATTCGCTTCTCAAATAACACATTGTATTCAGTGACCACATGTCTAATCCCTCAGTTGTAACTGTTTTCTACTTGTTTCCTTAATAAACTCACAAAGAAAAGTATGTCATAAAACTGCAATCTTCTGTTTTCAACCCTGTTCTGCTTTGATTTTTGAACATTGTTTTTGATAGATACATGGCTGCTTTGATCAACCACTTTTCTGTTTGACTGCATAAGAAAGCAGAACCATTCAGCACTTCTATAGTTTCTTTGCACGCAGCTTGATTTCTTTTCCAGTCCGCACAGCGGATCATCATAATCCCCGCATTTCTCCACCTCATCAGGATCTCCAAGCGCTTCAAGAGGAGAATCTGCTGCAAACTCTGCCCTCAGACCTGACTCCGCCCAGGTCCAGGCACAACCTCTCCCAGCACCATTACCACGGGGTGCTTCCTGCTCCGGAACTGGAGACCTTCATCCTGGATCTCAGGAACTTCCCGGAGCTGGCGAATGCAGACGTGGAATCGCAGAACCCCAACATTCAGGTATGCAGCATGCGAACCAACATGCTCTGGTATTCCGGTGCAAATAGGCCTCACGTTCACGTGGAAGGAGTTGTTCATTTCGTCACTGCATCGGCGCAGGTGTTCCGGAGTGAGGCGGTGATCGCCGGGAGGCTGGCTGTAATTGAGTCATCTTCCTCCCTCCTCAGTTTCAGTCCTCGACACCGTGTCATCCCAGTCGGGCTCCATGCGTCCCATCTCCCCGTGCAGCTGGTTCGAGTCAGAGCAGCGTCTTAGGTTACCTTATGCAAGACCTTTGAACAGTGGGGTGCTCCAATCCGTTGGTGAACCTCAGACATCTGTCCGGGGTGCAAGAGAAGCGAGAGCAAGAGGGAACAAGTGAAAATCCAAAACAGATGAGAGTCCAATATGAGAGGACAAAGGGTCATTTTTCACTGTGACTGCACTGCAGAAAACAGGTAGGGATGTATGAAGAGAAGTGTCTGGAAAGGTTTATGCAAAACTCGCGTTCAAAAAGAGACAAATTGGTGAATTGGTGACATCACCATCATCATGTACAAACCCCAAATCTTGCTTGTTGACTTGCTAAGAAAGTAGAAAGACTGTATTTCCCATTATTTGATTCTTTCCGAGTCTGCCTCAACTCTATAATTTAATATATTTATTGTTATTCTGTGACAATCAACAGGAATGTCAATTCAAGGTCCTTTCTAATTTCTAATGTCCCGTTAAAGTCAATTAAACTTCCGAGTGAATGGGATCCAAAAGTGAAGAGTGGAAGGTAGAAAAAGCAGGAGTCAGTCTGCAAGTGGACACAAATTGGAAACATGCATCTCTGGAGCAACAGATCCCGACAGGAAGACACAGAAAGATTACAGCAACACAAGGCTCTATTTTACGAGTGCAGGTTTGTGTCTACGAAACCCTGAATTTGTTCGAACAGACTATCGGGACATCTTTTCCATCCCACTCCATTCTTTATCAATTTCTCTGTCTTCTGCTGTACAATGGCTCCCTTTCATAAAACACGCCACGCACTTATCTGATTTTTTCAGCTATTGCAGTGCCATCTTCTCCCCCCATCACGTCTGAGAGATTAAACCAACATGTGAGGTCAGGGTAGAGGACAACATAAGGGGTCTTTGTCCACTTTTGATTCGGAGCTGTTAAGAAATGAGAAAACTGGGAAATGAAAAGAATATTCCAAAGAAATAATACAGAAAAAATCCCGTTAATGTGTTGATGAGGAGCAATTTAATCCTGTTTAGGAATCAGAGCCAGTATTATGCAGATCTATTGAGAGGGAGGTAATAAATCTGCTCACTTATCGATAAAGTTATCATTCCCCCTTGTCCCAAAAAGGTGATAATTTTCAACACACCTTTTCCAAGCCTCCTTGTTTGTCTTTGGGTGATTCTTTTACATTTCACACAGAAAGCAAATTACTTCACAGAGCCTGCAAATTCTCAGATCTGAAATGAACAGCCCCCCTGATGCTTGCAGTCATTTGTGTATCCTGTTCCTGGATAACTGCCTGCAGTCGTTTTCAACAAGTCTCCGACGCGTCTCCTGAGGAACTCCAGCCCATTCTTCTTTGGCAGATCTCTCAAGCTCCTCCAGATGTGATCGTCCTCTGGCGAGGACCCTGCGCTTCAGCTCACCCCTCCGACTATCAGAGGGAATCCAGTCAGAGCTTTGTGCCAGTAAATAACGTTCGCTCAGGAGGCGGCTCTTTACCGGGAGCGACATATGTTTTGGGTGGTTTGAAGACAAAGTTATGACTCTGACCCAGTTTCGCGGCTGGCTGCCAAACATTTTCCTCCAACGTCCTTCTATATCATTCTTTCTCCGTGATTACTTCCATCTTGGAGTGCTTGAAGTGCTCTGAAGTGTCCAAACAAGGCAACACTCTCAACTTGGTGTGAGACAGTGAGGATGGTCGTCTATTGGATTTGCACCTCCTTCTCCATCAAAGCACAAGTATCATCTTTGTGCTCAGGAAGACTGTGTTGTTTTGTTTTCTTGGAGAAAAATGTTCAGGCCCAATCACAAAAAAAATCACGAGACCTCACACTCAATGCAGTTCTAATCTTTGCAGCTCCTGCATACTATTTTCAAAGTCACAACCTGTAAAGAAATGATTCGAACGAGCTCTCTTCAAGCCATCCTGACCTGAAAGTCACCTGCAGAGTTCAGAGAACAGAACTTTCCGTCTCTGACAGGTCTGTTTTAGCTCCAAAATACCCAACTCCATTGGATTGTCATCATCGTGCTCTCCAGAACCTCTTTATTGGACTCAGCTGTGCTGTAGTTGGAAGACGCCTAAAGCAGGCATGGCAGTGGTCCCGCAAGGCCCAGACTGAGAAGCACTTGAGGGCTCCTGACTCCTGTCTCGGCCGATGCCGAGTGTGTAAGCAAGCTCCAGGTGAAAATTTGAAATGTTGAATTACAAAGCAAACAGTGGAGCAGCAGACTCTTTTAAGTGCTGGAAGTTGTAGGGGTCAGGCCCTCCTGGACCAAGCTGCTGCAGATAAGGGCCTCAGGAATTTGGGAGCCAAGTCAACACCATAAACTCTATCGTGTTTGTTGAGCCATTCCTGCAGAGTTTGTGCTGTGGTCAAAACACAATAGCCTGCTCGAGACAATAGTGTCATCAGGGAATATGGTTGTTTGTGGTGCGTCAGAGAATCATCCACGGCAGACTTTACCAACCCGACGAACAAAAGAGCAGATTCTCTGCAGTAAAAGTTCAGCGGAGCATCACATGCCAGTGTTGCATTCTTCCTTTAGGTGACCATCGAGGTGCTGGAGGACCCGCAGACTGAGGTGGAGATGGACCTGGCGCTGGAGGGCCAGCGCAACGACTGGTCGGTCTCATCGTCCGAGTGGGTCAACAGCCACAAGAAGCTGTTCTGGCCGCTGTTCTGGGAGTACCCAGAGCAGGCGGAGAGCAGGCCGGGAACGGCCAGCTTGGAAGAACAGTCCGAGGACGACCAGTACGGTGCCGAGGACCAGGCTCTGAGTGGGGTCGAGGGAGACTGGGGGCAACACTGGAATCAAGAATGGGAGCCCAAAGACAATTTGGGTGAGAGTTTTCTCGATGTTGATGTCTTCATTGAGTAAAATTCCAAAAAACCCAAAAATCCCCTCCAATGAAAAGGACACCCCTACAAAGGAAAACAAAATACAATCCTCCAAAGACCCCCAAAAAGGAGAGCCTTCCAAAATAAAAGCATTGGACATTTTCCAGGTCTGTTTAAGGTTATAAAATTTATTTTATTTTGGTTTTAGTGACCACGTGCAAATCTGATTTAGGCAACCTCAGTGCCGGTAAAGTCTTGGGCCTCCTCTGTGATTTCTGGCACCATCCCAAAGGGGGGCCCGGACCCCCAGTTGGAAACCACACACGACTGTAACATTGACCCGCTGTGTCAATGGTACTTTGCTCTCTGGGACCTGAGCCTCTTTCGAAAGAAAAAGAGAAAGTCCACTTCCCGGCCTCTAATCCAGCGTGCTGCTTTCAATGTATCATGGCAGAAACAGAAAGCACGCGCTGCAAAACTGAGTTCCAGGTGTTGAGGAAATATTTGCACTGAACCCAGCGCTCACTCTTCCCAAGGCGCCGCAAACATGGCGAGGGTTTGCTGGTATACAGCCGTCATTACCTTCACTGTACAAATACTTTCACTCAACCCCCAACCCGCATCCCCCGCAGTCGTTTGAAGCTCTCCCGCACTCCCCCATCCTCCTATAAGCGTTGTTTAAATACAGAGGAGCATGTCTCAGAGGTCCCACACTCTTGTTACGAACCGCCTTTTTTTCAGTCGCTCCTTAATTGCATAACACACATACACCAGCTGAGCAAGGAATTCACAAGGCTGACTTCAAAGAGCACTCGTTAATATATGACTCCATGATTTTGTGGGGGGGCCCGCCCCCCCCCCCCCCCGCACCTTCATCCACCCGTTTTTTTTTTTTTCTCCCCGCGTGTTCTCAGAGTATGAGGAGTGGAGCGACTGGGCTCCCTGCAGTATCACTTGTGGTCCTGGCACCCAGAAACGCACCCGATCTTGCGGCTACGCGTGTACTGCGACCGAGTCACGCGCATGTGATCTGGAGAGCTGTACTGGTAAGAAGCCCCCAACCCCCCAACCCCACCCATAAAAACCCAGGAAACTAAAGAGCTCAAGATGCTCAAAATTCAATTCAAGCATCTGAAGATGTTCTAGAAATAGTTTGACGTTTACTATTTTGACTGTTTTCAATGAACGCTGCTTCTTAACTTTTACTTATATATTTGAGACTCCTTTTCAAATCAGTGTATCGTGTTCGCTCAGTGTTTGTTTTCAGGTGGCCCCTCACTTTGCTGCGCGGGGCTTGGATTTCTTTGCAAATATTGTCCCGGCCGCTTTGAAAGGAGACCTTCTTCGGTCAGGTGTTAGCATAGCTTCTCCCGTCAGTCAACTGGATTCTTGATACAAGTCCTCTGTTGTTGTTTTGTTTTTAATATTAAAACATGTTCATCTGTGGACAGTTCTCACTTTGAGTAAGAAACATCTTACACTTAAAATGAGACATAATCAGTCAGAAAGTAGGGTTTTTTACTGCCTATTTCAAAGTGTATTTTTAAATGTCAGCTTCTGCCTTTCCACCTGCTTTCCAGGCGCCACCACTGTGACGGAGCTAACGCCACTGCAGGTGACCAAGAGCACCGACTCCCTGCATTCAAGTGAGTATTGAATATTTGTGCATGGAGGTTTTTTCCTTTGTTATCTCCCTGCTTTTGAGTATTTATGTGCCTGGTCCTGCTGCCTTTCCACACCCAGTCCCACTCTGAGTGCACAAATCTCCTTTCCCAGCATGCTGGAGCGCTGCACCACTGAATCCCAGCCGTACACTGACCCTGCCTCCCAGAAATGTTTGAATAGCTTTCTAGTTTTCCCTTTTATTGCTCTCCTGCCGCTAAGTACGGGCCAGAATGTGAAAGTTCTCTTTCCCCTGCAAACACAACAAAAGCTCCAGCAGAGTGAGAACGTGATCCAGTGTCAGACATTTTCCCTCTCAACACTACATCAACAAGAGAAAGCAAACCCGGAGAGGAGCTTAAATTTTAGACTTTGGACTTTTTTTTGGCCTTCAAACGGTTTTAAAAATGCATTTCAAATCCTTTTTCCAGGGTGTCATCTGGGTTTGAGAATCTCATTGACGATTTCACAAGTTGAATTGAACTTTTCTCCAAATTTTGAGCTATCAGCTTTTGGTTCGAGCAATATTCCTGTGAAATGTTCAGACCCAAATGTCACCGAATGCAAGTATTTAACAGTCTGACCAGCAGCTTTTAGAGCAAGTTTGAATGACCGAATAAATACAATCTCCAAACATCAATAGACACCTTTTGTGTCGTGTGTGTGTGTGTGTGTGTGTGTGTGTGTGTGTGTGTGTGTGTGTGTGTGTGTGTGTGTGTGTGTGTGTG
>JASSRZ010000051.1:6832072-6853585 GCA_032164315.1 Malacoctenus gilli | reverse complement strand
GTGTGTGTGTGTGTGTGTGTGTGTGTGTGTGTGTGTGTGTGTGTGTGTGTGTGTGTGTGTGTGTGCGTGCGCGTGTGCGCGTGTGTTCACTGTTGGTTCCATTCTCCAAACAAGCAAGTCTTGGTATCTGCCTCCATACATTTGTGTGCTTTGGCTTTCATGGCCGCTGCACATCCCACATCTCACTCCACAAAATATTTGTTCTTTGTCTTTTATCACGTGTCTCTGCAGCCTTCAAAGAATACAAACCACGGGAGGTTTCGCCAGGGCAGGGTGGGGGAGGGGTCGCCGTCAGATATGATGAAAAAAACAGGCAGCCCCCAAGCTGGAGTTTTATAACCCACTCGGTTATTGTACACAAAATTACTCAACTCTGCTTCTTTTTAGACAAACACAAAAAGACGGTTTTTAAACTTCTAAATATCTTGACCGTATAAAACAGCTTTTGCAGTTTGTTGAGTAAAAGTTCAGATTTCTTGAATCATTTCTTGTATTTATCTGCACATTCACCATTCACTCCTACTTCCTCGGTTATTTTCCTTACTCTCCTTTGCTTTCCAGTGTAGCTTTTCATGTGTCGTTTTTCCTGGCTGGCTCCTGGTCGGTTGTTGCACAAAGCAGAGGGAGAAGGGGCGCAGCTTCAGGGGTGGGACTGGGGGGGGGGGGGTCTGTCTGACCTCAGGCGGATTTCAGGAAATTGGGCCTCAATTAGGCCGGAGCCTTCAAAGTCAAAACCTGACCAAACTTCCCATGACAAGATGATTGCGTTGACTTGCATCGTCCCGGGCGATGCCACTATAAAAATGACTTGTGCGAGTTGTGACACTGAACCATCTTATAGCATTAGGGAACGAGGGGCTCTTCACTGGTGTTTTTTCCTCTCTGCGCTCCGTTTCTGTAAGTAGCCGAGAGCGTGCACACTAAAATTAGGACCAGAACGAGGACTCGGGGTTGAATCCTTGCCAAGTCTCTTTGCTATGTCCAGGAGACTTTGAGGTTGTGGTAACACAACAAATCAACGTGTAAAAAGAACCTGCAGAGAACTCAATGAATTAATCACCAGAACTAAAACGCAGCGCAACAGCTGGTTTCCATTTACATCGTCTATTTGCGGCCTTCCTTTTGCATCGCTTTGAGGGTCTTGATGAACCTTCCGACTGATGCATCGGTTGGGGGGGCGGGGACTATGTGGGCTTCATGTTTTTACTGGCAAGGCAACACTCAAGTGTGGATGCTGAAGAGAATCCCTGATTTGAATGATTTCCCTTAACTCGGCGACTAAAAAGGAACAATTGCTTCTCATTTGTTCAGTCTCCACCTTTCCTTTGGACGACGGCCTCAAGATACTCGCTGGCACTGACAGTACAACGTCTGATTACGTTGCACGGTTCTGTTTTTCGTTTACCTTGAGCTAATTTGTTCCAATGCTTTGTTGTTGTTTCCCCCGAACCAGATGTGGACAGCTGTGAGAAGTGGCTAAGCTGTAAAAACGACTTCCTCCAGAAGTACCTGCACCAGGTCCTCACAGAGCTGCCCAACTGCCCCTGTGTTTACCCCTCTGAGGTCGTCTACAGCGCCGTCAACATCCAAGACGCTAAACTGCAGAAGACCTATCGCTGGAAGGACGCGAGTGGACCCAAAGAGCGCCTGGACATCTACAAACCCTCAGCCCGATTTTGTATACGTTCAATGCTATCATACGACAGCACGACGTTGGCGGCGCAGCACTGTTGCTATGACGATCAGATGAGGCTGCTGACGCGAGGGAAAGGAGCCGGCGCGCCGAATTTGATCAGTACGGAGTTTTCTCCTGAGCTGCATTACAAGGTGGACGTTTTACCTTGGATTCTGTGCAAAGGGGACTGGAGTCGCTTTCATTCGATAAGACCACCAAACAACGGGCTGGCCTGCACCGAGAACCCCGTCGACCAAGTGTTTCAGGTGGAGCTCCAAGAGGCCAGAGAATACTGACAATGTCCGACTGTGCAGTCACAAAAGGAAAGGCGGACATGGTGGTTGGTGAACAGAGTCCCCACTTATATACAAACTGAGGTGCTACATTAGTAAAGGGTTATAAGGGACATTTTTAACTCCTACCAGCTGAAACTTCCAACGTTGCACATCAATGTTCAACTGCATCAGCTAAGTGCCTTGGTTTTGATGGCTTTTTTATATGCTGACAGGGAAAACTGGTTCACAATGGTGGACAGAACAGACATCGTCTCAAGAACCAACTGATCCATGTTCCTGCGTGTTGCTGCTACTCTTGTTTGGATGTCCTAAACTGAGGGGGAAGGTTCTGGATTTGTATATGTACAATATGTATGTGTCATTTTCGCGTGTAAAGAGGATAAACATATTTATTGGCCCAGGAACTTTTTTGTATTTGGCTTCTATGTCTGAGGAAAAGAAAGTCATACCGAGCTGCTAAATAAGGAATAAAGTCAAAACAGACCATTGACCTGTAATTTGTCCACTCCTTTTTGATCACATCAGTCACATATTCTACAGAGAAATTACTGTTTCCTCGAGTAAATAGCTTGAAAAAAATCCCATGAAGTAACTTAAACAAACTGCATGTCAAATATGATTCTCGTCACATTCTGTATGTTCATGGTGTATATTATTTACATTTCCATACACTCAAGTCTTGAAGTTTGCTTTTGCAGCACGAAAAAGCAAAACTCACTGCTTGCCAAAAAATGATGGTGGAAGTTAAGGGATCGGATTTTCTTCTCTTTTTTCCCCAATTACTGTAAGTACAATGCAAACAATTCCACATGAAATGTGTCATTTTAGCCCACTGCTGATAATGCCGTAATAAAGTCATGCCAGGAGAATAGAACTTCATCTTTTGCACATGTTTTCACTTTCAAAAGAGGAAGTGACTCTGTTTTAGTGGTCAAAGGTCACTGCGACCTCAAATTTGTGCTATTTTTGAGCAAGGGCTTTCTGTTCAGTCAGAGAAGACAGAAAACAGCCCAAATCAGAAGTGTGAGTGACAACACAGAATGCATTCATTCTGTCCTTTTCCCTGTTTCTCGCAGTGGTAAGAAGGGCGTGCAGGAAGCCGCCACACCTGAGCCGACAGACGCTTTATGGACGCGCATGTTAATGGGGTCGTTCGCGCCTGAGGAGGGAAATGGGGACTCTTGGTCAACATACCAAATGTTTGAAGTTTCTGCCGACTTCCTTCCTGCTTGTCTTGCGCTTGGGCCTAATTTATGGCTTGAGACACTCGTGTGTTTTGAAGGATCTCAGTTTCAAGGGTTTCAACGCAACACCCTAAAAAAAAGGAGGAGTTTCCTCCTCAAACTGTGAAAAACTCGAAGAACTGATTTTTACCAACTGAACCCACTGCGTGGACAGAAGCATCCAGACACTCATCAATTAGAATGTGTTCACATCTTATTCTAAAACATACATGTTTTTGTTTTTACAACTAGCTCAGCTACCACTTTTCTTTTCACACAGTGAGTGTTATGGAGGAGGTGGGAGTGTGCCCCCGGTCACTCTGTACAGCCTGGCCCCCCGATCTCAGTTCCAGTCGGTCCCAAAGGCGTCCAGATGGAGTTGAGGTCAGGACTCTGTGGAAGCCAGTCGGGCACTTCCACAGCAAGCTTCCTCTCTTAAAGGAACGTGCTTTCTGTGCTCGGACAGACACGTGTTGGAAAAGAAAAGGGCCTTTCCCCAAAACTATTGACACAAAGTTGAAGGTGTGGCTGCTTATACGGACTCTCATCATCTCCTGACTCATGATCCCGTCATTGTGCCTGTCCAGCACTGCGTTTGTCATGCAAAGCCTGTTCTAACTCGATGTTTACGGCTGTATTTGCTCACAAAGCACTTTTTATTTCTGATTTTTGTTTTTCATTTGAAAGTCAATTGCTATAAGGTGGCTAGGTTGTAAAAAGCAGAATCCACATACATCCAAACTGGATTACAAGAACATTTATGTGACACATAAGTACATTAATAATGTACAGCAGAAAGTTCTTCAACTTTCGTCAGACAGCCAAACTAACAAGTGGAGTTACTTGACAATACTACTGTTGACAGACAGCTAATTCCAGGAAACTACATCGCAAAAACAAGAACATACCAAAGAGAATTTGTGCGAGAGACACGAAGCTCCATTTAGCCCTGTTCTGGTAACACTGCTGTGTGAGGAATATACATACAAGTGACAATCTGTGGTTATGCTCTATATTGATGAAGTAACTAAGTACTTTTAGTTTTACATTGAATTTGCCTAAAGAAACTCCAAGGAATCCGTAAAAAAAAAATCAAAATTTGAAGTCATTTTTTTTAAGATAATTTCCTTTTTAAAAGTTGAAAAAAATTGCCAGTGATTTCAATCGCATTTTTGCTCAAAATGCTGTTAAAGCTATTCTATTGCAAAATGTTAAGCCCTTCCAAAAAAATGTACCATTCACTCACAGTTGAACTTGAACCATGATGCAATAATTTACCCAATGTTAACCTGCATTTCACAGATAATATAAAAGCTGATTACGAGAGAAAATTAATAAATATGTTTCAATAAATTAAAACATTGTACTGCGTGTTTGGTCACATGAGGAAAGCAGTAATTCGATGACATCCCCAAATTATAAGGCAGAAAATAGTAAAAGATGGTTTGTACAACACAGTGTCCAAGGCCGAGAACCTCAACGTTCGTTAGAAAAGTCCAAACAATACGTCTGCCGCTACATGACCACATTGGTAGAAATTAGCCCTGATGTGAGGAGTTCAAATCCTCCATGGAAGAACAGATCGATGCAGAGTCCCAAAACTGAGAGAAATGGGAACCAAATTGCTTTAGCTTAGATATTGCGAAGTCCATCAGGAAGTCATTGCTCACCGCGGGTGTCGAAGATGACACGCACATGATAAGGCAGAAAGCTTTGAGGCACAACAATCGCTCCCGTTTCCTTTTTGAAGCCTTCAGCAGCTTCCGACTCTTCCTGTCATTTGTGGAATGGATGCAGCTCACACTTAAAAAGTCCTTGTAAAAGTCCCATTTCGGTTCAGGTATTTGAAAGGAGAAACATGTAAGGCCCTTCAAGTGAACCCAAAACACCCAGTGGATGCCAACCTCCTGGGTGACCCCCCTCTGTCTGTGGTTTGATGAAGGCGAGACGTTTACTTTCAGTCTTGTTTGAGGTCAGGCTGACGGTGGGATGCGTCGGTGGACTTGAACTCCTCTGGCGGCTGCTCCATCTTCACCGGCAGAGTTGCGGGAGTCGCTCCATCATTGTTGACAAGAGCGCCGTAGGAGAAGGACCCGTTGAATTCGGCCTGAGCGGCCCGGTCCTTGTTGTGGATCGTCGGGACACCTGATTCAAATCAAAACAGTTAAACACTGTTAAAAATAACACCTTGTTGGAAGCTGCAGAGCTAAAACAATCAGAAATAACGTTCCTTTTTGTTAAGGATCGCAATTTTGTATTCATACTCCTACATAACATCTTATCCGTTTGGCTTTAAACTTTAACAGACAACATTTTTGGTATTTACTAAAGAGTATACAAACCATTAGCCATGTTCATAGTAACATATGGCTCAAAGGTCTTCGCCCTTCGCTTGTTTTTGGTGATGAAAAAGACGCCGAGGAAGCAAAAAGCAGTTCTGAAGAGCACATTGAAAAAAAGAGATTTTAAACTATTTCACTTTATTTCACAATCACATTGTCACTGAAGGCAGATTGAGTTATCAAAGAAAGAAACTCACTTGTATTACTAATAACATTAATAATGGGACTAATCGAGTCAAAAGTTCTTGTAATAGTGTCACAAACCAAATGCAGATATTGTGATATATTTTTTCTTGGCCTATTTTAGCTGTTGGAACTTGACCAAATGATAAAGGCCAATGGTGGATGAATACTGACCCGAGCAAAAACATGCAGATATGAAGGACATCGTCATTCCTGAACTCCATGTAAAACACAGCACCTGAGAACCATGACAAAGATAAATCGTGACGACTCTCAAGGAAAGCAAAACCATCCACTCAGACTTCAGGAGCAAACTGATCGATATTGTTGCAAGATATTTGAAGAAAAACGTGCGGCAATTAAAAGGTCAAAGCTCACCAGCCACCACAGCAAAGATGGTGGAGAGGATGTAGTTACAACAGGCGATCATGGAGGAGTCGTGGAGCACAGAAGCCTGGGACAGAAATCTGGGAGAGCAAATATAAGCTGTCAGCAGAACCTCACTGAAAAGACAGATGCTTCATGTGTTTGCAGTCGTCTTCACGGTGCTCAGAAAGCTTCTCCACTCACCTGGCCTGATAGACCACCGACGCAACCATGCAGACGAACATAACACTGAAGATCGGGTAGTCCAGCTGCATGTTGCCTTCGACGGAGAGGACCAGCATGCTGGAAACGGCTTTGACTGAGATGACTGTGACGGAGCCTGTGAGTCAAAGCGGAAGCACAGTTGAGACCTGAATGCTGCTTCACTACATACTCGACGGCCTTTTTAATGCATTGCCATGGAGCAAGAGACTGACCGAGCAGTGAGACCAACATCAGGATGACAACGAGGTAGTCAGCGCGGCGCCGTTTGTAGAAGTACAAAAGCAGGCAGAATGAGATGGTCCCCAGAGCCTGTCGTGAAGGCAAAGAGCAACAGAGAAACACAACTACTTTAAAAATCTCACAAAAGACGGCACAATTATTGATAATTACACATTCATGGAGAAAAAATAACATGTGATTCAAGAGGGACATAAATACTCATCTATCTATAGATAGAGAACATAAATATTTTGTGTGCATCCCCTTTTAAAACTGCTCAGTGGGTGAAAATATCTCACCAGATAAAGGAGAACGGGCCAGCTGATGAGATAAACCACAACGTTTGCTGCGTTGAGTTCCTCGTGAGTGTTCGGTCCGAATGCAACGAGGAGGTACGTTCCTCCTGTCGTCACCAGGTATCCCAGGAAGGTCAGCACGTATTGCTCTGAAATGACATCGAACTTACAATCAAATCCTCTTTTTCTGCAAAGTACAAACGTTGTCCTCGATAAAAAATCTTCGTCAGCTCATTCGTTGAGGTACTCAAAGTGGGAGCATGAATTTGCATTGAATGGCACAAGTCCAGATGTATTTGCATAAGCGTCAGTGACACTGCATACCGACAGCCCCATTTATTTTATAAACTTACTTGCAAACTCCTTCAGTTTGATTTTCTCCCGGATGAAGACGAAGCCCAAAATTGAGCTCGCTGAAACAAAAAGATGAAAGCAAACATTTGAAAGGGGATGAAAAGTAATCTTTTTCTTTTCAGGAGATAATCATTCTGTATTTCACTGGCCAGAGCTAATACTCACTGAGGACCGACACTGCATTAAGAGGAGCCACGACAGTGAGAGGAGCGAACGCATAGGACACGAAGTTGGCTGCCTCTCCGATACAGGTGAACACGAAGCCTGACCACCAGGTTTTCGTGCGGTAGAAGGCGCGCTGGTCCTTCGTCCCCGCTAACGTCACGTGGCTGTGTTTCTGAGAGGGGAAAGTGGTGCAGGCCAAACGCAGCGATGCCAGAGAGAAAGCAAAGGAGGCAAAAATCTCATAAATTGTCATTTAAAAATTCTACGAATGATTAGAAAGGAACATGAGGCGCAACCTTGCATCAATGTTAGGTAACCGATGCTAAGCTGACAGCTGAGCCCTGAAGGAGTTATTTTAAAAGTTTCACCACAAGCAGGGTTGACACAGAGCTCTGACAAACCAGTATGAAGAAAAATACAGAGTTCAACAAATACCCAGTCAGAAGATAGACAGATGGCTTTCAAGCCTTTCTTACCTGAATGCATAATGAGATGCTGACCAGCAGATTTCCAAACAGTGCCAGCAGAGTCCCAATCAGATTGTCCTGAGAAGATGAGAGTGTGAACAGGATATGTACTCATACTACACTCATACAGATCCATATTATACGGGTGACCCATTTCTTGCAACAAAAATGCAAATCCAAACGGCTACTTATTTACCTTTCTACTCAAGTGATAAAAAGGGTTTTCAAAAAGTAGGAAAAAACACTGGCAAGCTGTCCAAAATGTAGTCACATCCAGACATAGATAATGTCTGAACGGACTCTGTAATCAGGGCGAAGTTGAATCTCTGACGTGATAATAATGTTTACCTTCTCACCTCAAGAGTTAAACAGGTTTGGATGGTGGTCTGAGAGATATTTGAGTCGCACACACAATTGAAACCGCTCAATAACCAGGAAATTACAACTTAATCTTGTTTTTTGCTGGAAATTGAGTTACTCTGTGTAAAGGAAGGAACCACATGCAAAATGTGGGCGCATCAAGACACCTTGTGCCCTGTATTTGTTAGTCACCTTATTCAGTGTTTGAATCGAAACCTTCTCTTCAGTTTTATCGTGAATCTTAGACCTCGAACAAGACAGAACATCCGCTTAGGTTTCTTACCGCTTACATTTAGAGGCAAAAAAGTAGCACTTGAGTATTTATGACTGAATTGAGAAGTCAAGTTTGACGAGTCTCACCCTGTAGGACTCCTTCACCACTTTGCTCAGGTCGAACATGATCCTCTTCAAGTTTTTCTCCGCTTTAAACACTGACCACACGCTCAATGAGCAAACTCTTCATAGTACAACCTTCGCTTTTAGTCTTGACACGATGATTGCTCATTTTTTTCGTGTTTCCTCCCGCTCTACTCGGAGGGAAACTAAATCGTCGGGACAAGGAGCATCTTTCTTCCGGATTGACTTCACCTGTTTCGGGCTGCGCCGTGACGTCAGACGCTGCAGTCACGTGACGAGAACAACAATAGCCTTTCTCACGCACACAGCAGGGGAAGGTTTCGATGAGTTTCGAGGTGTCTGCCTGTTTTGTTTGAGTGAACCAGTCCACCTCAGACTGTTTGTGGTATATGTTTACACTGCATTTTTGCGTCATTTGTAGTTTCTGGCGTTTCAAACGAATATTTGTCTATCATGTTGTTATTGTAGTACCTGAAAAATACCGTAGGTGGCAGAATTGGACTGGAATATTTTTCAGTGACTGTATTGGTAAGTATATAACCTGAAACTTTTTTGATTCCTTTCCGGGTTAACACGCATATTGCATCTAAAGTCTTTGTGTTGGTTGATTACTGACTGATCACAAACAAATTTCTTTCTTCTGGATTCTCTACTAAAAATAGTTTCTCTCGAAATTTTATGTATCACTGGAAAAAACGAAGCACACGCGCGAAACAAACACACACACACACACACACACACACACACACACACACACACACACACACACACACACTTTGCCCCCCCCTAGAAAAAATAAAGTCATCATGACTGTCTCGTCAGGTCAGGACATCATATCATAATCCTGACTAACACCCCTGGTATGTTCCGTGTTGTCTTTGTCACTGCAGCAGGGAAGGAGGGACCGCTCGGCACGTCAGCAACAGTGTTTCTAATAACAGGACCAGCGGAAAAAATAAAGGCATGTGAATAAAGGGTGTGAGCTTCTGTTTTCACAGAACAAATAGTTTTTTTTCAATATCTCCAAAGAAAATAGAGATAAAGTTAAAGAGTGGTGAGTCATCGAGTCCACATGCATTATCAGCAAAAGTCAGGAGATATTCATGATTACAGCATCAGATTGCAATTAGGTCAAGTCTGTGTTGGCTTGAAGATGCCAGATGATCATTGAAATTAAAGCTACTCAAATCACTAAAATGTGATGTTCTGCAGCATTTGATTTTGCCCACCAGCAGAGGGAGAACAACATCACGCCTGGAAGAAAACCCTCAATTAATGTGAAAACTGCTCCCAGTAAAGCCAGGATATGTCTGCAACTTCTATTCTTTGCTGTTTGTTTGACTCACTCCATTGATTTGCCTTGATACAAGTCAAAATGTCTCATCTGCTTTTTCCTGCTAAATTCAAGGTCTTGTATTTTTTTCAAGCCTGCATGTATATTCACAGTTCAAGCCAAAAATTCCTGAAGAAGCTGCTTCCTTCAAACTGGAAGACAACAAAGAAAACCTACAAACAGGTGAAAAAAAGTCACTCCTTAAATAAAATCCCACCTTAAGTAAAACAAACCGACCGTGAATTAGGAAGAGAAATGCTGACTTCGAGGTGATTATGGCACACATTTGGTTTAATAGGATATTTTTGACTCGAGTCTTTGTTTATGCAGTTATGACTTTCAATTTTATCATTTCCTTTTCTAATCTTAAATTCCAGATACCTGAATGCATTGTTGAAATATGAGTGATTTAAAAGATTTGCACTTTTGGCAACCCTCCCTTATTGTTTTTGTTTTTTTCTTTACTGTAACACTGAAGGGACTTGTGTTATGCATTTTCTTCTTTTCAACTCTTAACTCTGCTTTTGTACTGAATTTTTACCTGTAAGAATCAGAACAGTTGCGAAACAAAGCGGTCAATTTTTTTGGTGAATACAGTGACATCAGTCTTTTACAAGAACACTCAAAAAAAGCTGGTGCAGTTTTGCAGCGTCTTGAAAACATTTGTGGCTCCCCAAACTACAAAGCGTTTCTGTTTTTCCATGACTGCCAACGATTGATGGACTTGAATGCTGGAAGGAGACGTGGCGTTATGGGCTGTACGTAGTCATTACCGTGATTACACCTCACAGGCACAGGTGCTTCAGGGTGTGAGCAGGTGTATGAAGGTATGCAGGTAAACTTTTCCACTGCACGATCTGATGCTACGCGCAAATCATGGGAGATCTTACATGTCACTTTATGTCAATACAACGTATTTATTAACTGGGGAATGTCAATCACACTCTGTGTGGTAAATTTTTTGATATTTTCCTTTCTATAAATAAAACAAACTTAAAAAATGTGTAAAAACAGTTGCGAATAGTTTCAGGATAATGAAATGAAATGAAATAAACTGACAACTTAAGTTAAATCATGAAAATGTGGAGATATTGTGAGATCAGTGTAAAAAAAAAGAAAGAAAAGAAAGGCTGAAAACAAACCTCTCTGAAGATCAGTCACATTCCACAAACATGGGAAACACCAAGAAAATCCCCTGTTCCTTTCACGTCACTTCAGTAAAATGTTTCTGTATTTTATTGTTGCAAACAAGCTGTTTTGTGAATTAATAAATGCTGAAAAAAACAATTCTGAGAGTGTAGATACGACAACGATGCTACAGGTGAGTGTTTCTTAAATCGGTATCTGACGGAGAGTCTATTGAGACACTTTTATCCTGAAGGGTAAAGGAGTCGCTCATTCTCAGGACACGACGTCAGCCTGCAGAGTGGTCGGACCTGAGTGACCGTGTCTCTTTGGGAAAGCCTCGGAGGTTCGGCGAGAGAATGAATAGATCTGCAGGATGATAAAGAATGATTCATCAGGGGAAACTGAAGATTTAAAGCCTCTGCAAAGTTGCAACACAAAGTTGTTTCAATCAGTCATTTGGCAACCTTTTTTTGTTAACATGAAAAGTAACTTTCTGTTCTCAAAACTTAGGTTAGATTTTAGAAATCTTGATGTTGGACCTTTTTGTTGTTATTTTTTTTACAACTGTGTTTTAGCAAAGCAGCTAATACTGAAAACCCAAGCTGACTCAAAAACCCTGAACAAACATGTATTGTTTTTAATATCTACCTGAGCTGCTAGGTAATTGCTGTAATCCGAGTACAAAAAAAGAAAATGTTGTAAACCTGAATACATTGTAATGTATTTTTCTGAAATTCAAAATATAAGGTTGGGGAAAATCAAAAAATTGCTGTTAGGAAATAAAAACAATCCTATTTTGTCATACTTTTACTGTGAAATTTTATAAAACTTTTTTTAAAAAAGCCATTGAGTGTGCAAATATGCGATTTTGGAGGAAACTTATTTGCCAAGTCTTTACTGTAACTTCAGTGATTGAGAACGGAAGATTCACCTGTTCTTTAGTGGCTTTTTCAATGATATTTTCTGAACTCTTGTCAAATTTTCTCCTTTGTGGACTGGAGCCGACGAACCGTCAGGCTTTACAAATGCTTTTGTGGCCTCTAATTTGCCAGAGACGCATCCTATGATTTGCGTTTCTCAAGCAAAACTGGTGCGCTATCCACGACAGACGGCATACTTTTTACCCGTTATCAACACATCTTTTTAGTTTCTTTCTCGTTTGCCTGTTGCCTGCGATGCGTGGGCACTGTCCACCATGTCTGGAGGAATGCACGAACGTTGGTGGCAAGGATTGCACTGTGTATTTAATAACTGCCGGGCCTGTTTTAAAAACCAAACAGACCAGCATCTATTTGTAATGACGGAAGAATGTGTGTACGTTAGACAGGAGAAGGGAATGAAGGGGATGCATTCATCACAGCGTGGCAGCATGCAACAGGAAGTCCCTTTTCCAAGAGCTGCGACGCCGACCCGTCAAGGAATGCGAGCACGTTACGGGGGCCTGTGGTGGAGGAGCGAGCTTTTCCTAAATCCTCTGCAAGTCGCAGCTTGTCGACTACACCTGTGCGCCGGTGACAATGACAGCATTACAAGGAATGTCGGATCCGATATTTTAATACAATCGAGTACAGCCTGTGACCGTGGGTGTAGGGATGACAGAGCTCGGCGAACCGACTCCTCAGGCATCCCTCCAGATCGCCGGTTTCGATGACATTGTGTGCGTTTTTCTTCCTTCAGCCAAACAGGATGGGGAAGGACGCGGGACAAAAGATGAGCCCTTGGACAGTTTGAATCCAGAATAAAAACACGGATATCAGCTGAGAATGAAGAGAAAACAGACGCTCAGCTGTGGCAAAGGCCTGTTTAGTTCGCCGGGCTCCTTCAGAGGGTCATGAGCTCGCCATGAGTGACTGCAGGCTCTGATTTATTTGGAAATTTCAAAGGGGGAATTTGACTCGTGTCTATTTCTTATCGCTTGATGATGATGACAGCGCAGCTCCCGATCTTTACATCAGGATGAGCCAGGGTGCCATTTAACACATTTGCGCCGTCTTACATGAGAACAATAATTTTACAGCCTCTTTACGTTTTGCCTTGATTGCTCCATCTTGCAATTACAACCACGGCTCCTGAACGTGCAGCCAGGATGAGAGCGTGCGTCCTGTGAGACGGTAATGAGGAGGCGATACGTGCCGCGCTCTCACCCCCTGCCTGGTGTGAAGAAAAGTAGCATGCTAATCTATATAATTAGGGCCTTCTTTTGCGAGAGCAAAGGTGACGATGAGGGTGACATTTCGCTTCAGTGAATGCCTCAGACTGTGAGTTTATCAGAGAGAGTCGATTAGTAATCAGGACAGAAAGCGCCTGGCCGTTTGAATTGGACAGTAATTGGGGCATGATGATTTTGAGATCGTCCTTAATTGAAGAGAATGTGAGCCCTCTGTGAGTCTGACAGAGCAGTGTGGATGTGTAGTAATGCTCTTTATCTTCAAGGGATTAAAATTGGACGCATTATTTGCACAGTGAGAGTTGGGGAGTGGTGGCGAGACGAGGGTTGTCACATAGCAACAGGACTCATAGTCCAATCAAATGCAAGTGTACGTGCATCAGGCGTGCATGCGTACCTGTGTGCGTGAGTGTGAGCGAAAGTGCGTGTGTCTGTGTGACAATGGAAGTCATGACAAATAACTATTGCTAACGGGCAGATACACATGGAGCTTCACATCTGTGTGGATGATTTTTGGGGTTTTTTCTTGTCTGTGTTTGCATCTGATCAGATTCTTTGTTCGATGCATTTCTTTATCTTGTACAATGTATGTGTATCGTGTTTTCTTTCCTCTTGAGCAGAAAACAAAACATATAAATGAAACAAATATAAATCATGAGTATTGAAGCAAAATGACAGAATCGTGCAAAGATGTTTGATGCTTGGACCAAGAATGGGGAAAAACTGCATTAGTTCCTCTTTGCTTTCTTCCAGACCAAGCTGTGAAGCGTGTTTGTTTTTTTCACGAATAAAATTGCCAGCTCAAAACAAACAAAAACAAAACATATTTCTGTCAGAAATTCAGAAAGCCCCAGGAAACAAGTGCCTGTAGTAAACAAGTCAATGTGTACTTATAGTTCCAGTTCACTCCTGAGATGTGTGAGCAGTACTCTCATTAGTCATACAGTTAAATGACCAAAACACCTACTTTTGGTTCTTCTGCTCATCTACGCCTTATGCAATGTCATCCAAACATGCATAAACTCCTACGAAAAACACATTTCTGCCACCATCTCTTGAAGTGCTTGTCAAGTGCATCAAGTTGAACCGTGTGACTGTGCTTTCATCTGACCCAAGTCCGAAATACTTAACTTGTTCTTGGTAACATAATGACAGTGTTGTGAGAGCCCACATGCAGCGCTCACGGTTTGTAGCTTTTTCCCTCTCTAACCTGTAGTTATGAGTAGAGTCAGATAACACTTAGTCTCAACTGTTGACCCCGCCGTGCTGTATACATTACACACCTCAGACTGTTGTAGTTCTGTGTGTGGGTGTGTGGACAAGGATTTTATCTTTTCACTCTCTAATTCTCAACTGTATGCTTTTGGATTATCAGCAATAGAGACACTATTTCAACCCTGAGTTTGACTTTCAGGCCTTTTTTTAATGGCTTGGTTAGAGATCTTGATGACTTTGATGAATGGTGTAAAAAAGCTGCTTTTACTCAACCACCCAATAATTTTTCATGTAGCATTCTGATGACACCACGTTGGCTATTTACTTAAAAGTATCTTTTCACGCTCTTGCGATGGCTCAGTGGTGCACCGTGCGTATTGCAAGTTCCTGCAGGTGCATTTAAATGTGCGCTTATG
Source organism: Malacoctenus gilli (assembly GCA_032164315.1). Taxonomy (NCBI): domain Eukaryota; kingdom Metazoa; phylum Chordata; class Actinopteri; order Blenniiformes; family Labrisomidae; genus Malacoctenus; species Malacoctenus gilli. The sequence goes on along the minus strand of JASSRZ010000051.1, from coordinate 6,838,798 downwards.
CCCTGCTGAATGAGATGTTCTCGGGCTTATCGTGTTAATGTGCAGGCTTTACACTTGTGCAGTCTGTGCAGGGCAGCTACACCCTGCAGATGCAGCCACAACATTCTCTGTCACTCAGTGCAGCGTGGATTAAAATACGAGACAAAGCACTATGTTGTCCTGTCAGTCTCTGAGAAAGAAAAGCAGACGTGAGATGTGTTCGTGTGGGATGGGAAAACAGAAAACGGAAAGAGAGAGAGCACTCCTGTCTGTCTGAAACCTGAGGAGAGAAAGAGGGGAGCAGGGAGGACAAAAGTGTGTGTTTAATTTTCTTTTTTCTCTGTTGTCTTTCTGTTCCTTCATATCTTCAGCACCCTGCAATCACTGCATCTTGTTAGCTTTGGATTCAGGTTAAACTTGTTGCAGGGAGACGACAACTCCCTCCTTCCCTTCCTTCATCCTGCTCCCCCACCAACACACACACACACACACACACACACACGCACGCACACACACACACACACACGCAAACACGCAAACAGTCTCCTCCGCCCTCCTCACATGTTCTCCCTTCTTCCATTCATACCTTAGGCCTCAACTTTTAAAAGGGTAACAAGTGGCATTTGTCTTGCAGGCATGACTGTCTCTCCTTATTGCCTCCTCCGTTCTTTCTGCCCTTCCCTTCCCTCCTCCCCCGCTTCGTGCCGGCAGGTGACTTCTCTTTCAGGAGAGACTTAAGTCGCACAATAGCAGGTGCATGTCTGTTGGACTGGATTCAAAAAGACTGTGTTTAAAGGGCCCTCAGTAACGCTGCCATTGACTTGAATCCAAACTGTGTTCAGTCTGACTTCTCAGATTCGATTCACAGCATTTGATCACCCAACATTTCTGGCATTTCACTCAAAACATCATTGATTTTGAACTGAAGGCCTGTTTCCAAAAGTCTCTCTGTGTACCTGAATTGTGTGCATCCATTTGAATTGTACGTTTCTCTCTCTTGTGTTTTCCTCCGGACTCAACTGCAAGGAACTCAGGGAAATCCGCCTGACTCTTTACATCCACCTTTACTGCCACATGCTGCATTTCAGGGTTCACTTCTATAATATTTTATGGCAAAAACCTCTTTGTCAAGCACAAGAAAAAGAGCTGAACTTTTGGCTCCTAGATGGCTGCTGAATCTATTTAATCATTTATTCATTTGTGTATTTATTTTTATTGGTTTCCTTTAGAAATTCTAAGTCTGAATGGAACACTTAAACTATATATGCTCAGTTTAAATTGATCAGGTTTTTTTTAAGTTGTTTATGAATATATGTAATTGTCATCATTTCTTCCCTAAAGTTTAGATTTTGAGTGAATTTCAAGATTTCAGTCTTGGGAAACTTGACACTTAAAGAGAGTTGAATTTCATGCACAATAATCTCAATCATGGCAAAAACAAAACACTTCATTCAAACAAAATTAAATTCATCAAGTCCCCTCAAAATTTGCTGCTGTTATTTGATGATTACTTCAAATCTGTTTGTCTGTTTGTACGCCATATAGATATTTAGCAAAGCTATGATTTGGACAAATGCTTTTGGGAGGAAGTTCAAATTTATTTACTCTCAAGAACAGTTTAATTTGTCTCTATGGCAGCAGGATCTGGCCGGGGACCAAAGCGAGGTTACGATGGATCGTGCGTCAATCTTCGGCGCAGGTTGCCTGCCATCGGACGCACCCTGCTGCGGCCCTTTTGCGCAGGGCACGTTGTGATTGTTCCGGAGGATTGAGGAGAAAAGGAGTGCGTGTTTCCTCCAAGTCTCCGACGAGTCCTGACATGTAGACTGAAACTGGGCGAGAGACGCAGAAAGGAGGAGGGAGGGAGGGAGGGAGGGAGGGAGTAATAGATTATAGGGAAGTATCGCAGATAAACATGCTCTGCCAAACTGGGTGAAAGTCAGTGTATCGCTTTATTTACTCTTATTTATTTGTTGTAGTGTTTGCATTTTATTTTAACACAATATCAGAATTAAATATAGAGTTGTTATTATGTGCAAAATGGCCTAAATGTGCACAAAAAATGAATAAAACTCGTGCAAAATGCAAAACGAATGATTAAAAAGGCACAGCAGCATCATGTCCATGCACATGGCAGAGTGTACACAAGGTTGACAGGCTGATGGGGGGGGGGCAAGTTTCAGTGTGTGAGTTTCATCCCTGAACTCGGGACAAGGTGGTCTGAACATGTTCCCTGCTTTATTTGGGATGATGAAGCAACAGGCCCTGGAAAAGTCTCCTCCTCCACTATCCCACGGGAATATCACCACTCATCCATAGAAAAAGAAGGGAGCGAGAGGGATGATGGGTGGATGAAGAAAAAGAGGGAGAAGGCTCAGGGAGGGAGAGAGGGGCAATGAGAGGGCAAGTGAACGGGAGAGATGTTAATCATCCAGGAGAAAACAGACGTGGAGACACAAAGAAGGCTTTCCTGCCTCATTGAGGAGCGATATTCGATCAAACGTACATGCTTGCTTCATTAAGTGTCATTTACCAGAAACATATTCCCACAGCTGCCCTCATCATCTTCAGCGTCCTCCTAAATTTGACCTGCAAGCGAGCATTTATCTGCAACCACTCACTCAGCGCACTTGAAGCTGCTCAATTTTCTATTCATGCATGCGTATATTTAGAAAGAGACGCATTCAGGAAACGTACAGCGACATTTCACACAGACAACCGGTGGACTTTTATTAGTTTCAGTTGCATCTCGCGTTTGTTTTTTTGAGAGCTGGAGAGCAGATTGTTGCCGAGCCAGCTGGCCAACTGTATCATGTCTGGTGCAGAATATGAGCCGTGCTGTATCACCTGTGAGAAAACACCGAAAGCGTCTTGTGTTACTGCCCGCAAGAAGATTGGAAGAGATGCTCACTGTTCTCCCGAGGGCGTCGAACGCCTCAGGTGGCCATGGCGGCCGGGATCATCAGAGGTGGTGCGTGCTGATTCACTGAGCTTCTGTGGCCTTTTTCATCGTGATGTCTCTCGCTCTGGCAGGGACAGATCTGGTATATTCTCGCTTGTGTTGGATCAAGTCAATGAAAAGGTGCTTTTCTGCTCAGATAACGACATGACGAGTCGATGGCAAACTCAGTTCATGCAATTTTGCATATTCAGCGTTAAAAATACACTTTCTGAGTTGCTTGATGCTGGTTGCAAACCGTCATGATAACAAGGCAGTGATGAAATCTGCTGTGTGGCCTACAGACTTAGTAAGTTAGACCAAATCGATCGCCTCTTCATTTTTGTATGAGAAAAAATGATGAGCCAACAAATGTCAGTCAAAAAGTATCATTGTTGCTGCCAGTAGATGCTATTTGACAGTCAAACTGTTTTTGTCATGCTTCAGGTTTCCCTGCAAAATTCAGCTGATGTCATGCTATGTTAACCTAATTATTAGATAAATCAAATGAAAGTTGCACTGTTTTCCTTCCCAAAGTAACTCTGTTAAACTGTATGTTTATTTTTTGGAGTACTTTTATAAAATATTTCATTTTTTTGTCCTAACCCACCAAAAGGATTGAATTTGTTGTGATTTTTGACACTTTTCTTATTTCTTTTGGCAGTAGATAACGAATAGTTGCTTGATACTGTGTGACATCACAATTAATACTACTGTTTGAGAGCAGCCATTACCCACATCCAACATTGGCTTTTCATCAGGTCAGTGGGTACATTTGAAGCAGCTCCTTCAGTTTATCTTTTCCTGTGTGGCCTGAATAAGTGTGATCAGAATTGGCCGAACACAGGTTTTAGATCCATTAAGAGACTTTAAATTAACTCCTCATAATTGTGCTTTTCTCAATGCAGGGCCCCAATGAGGAGTTTACTGTAACCTCTGACATTCATACAGTTTTGTGATTTGTACTCAGTTATTGGAACTGTGAGGAACGAGGCCACAGTTGCCCCAAAGCAGAAAGCCCAGAGAAATGTGTTTGTATTGAGCAACACAAGCAGGACTCCCTCCCGTTCCTGAACGACTTGTCCCAAGCTCCAATCAACAACATTGTAATTTCAAAGAACTGAAAGAGTCGGGCGGATGTAGGTATCTGCGGCTCTTTCCAGTAAAGCAAACTCTCGGTTTCCTCACCGCTCTTTCACAATCCTCTAACAGGCACTTGGTCTGCTTTCCCTTTTACAGTATTCACCCTATCCTCACACTTCACTCACCCCTCTTTACGAGCCCCCCCTACCCCAACCCCCGCTCCCACCCCCACCCCCACCCCCTCCCTCACTTGGGGCAATGTGGAGTTTCTGGGAGTGGCGTCTGCTCGCATGGGTGGAATAGGTGAGAGATGGGGTCGCGAAAGAGGTGGGGGCTGCGCAAAGATCTCTCAAACTGTTGGAGCCACTCCTGTCTCAGGTCAAACAGAACATGACACAATTGTCCTCCTCAAGCGTTTGCTTTATCCCCCACATTGTGAGCAAGACGTCCCATAACTTATCACAGGACAATCAATCTTGACGTGAACTGCAGCTCTGAAATGTTGCCTGCGCTTTCGATTGGACTTTCTGATTTGTTCCAGTTTCTGGAACAAACATCGATAAAAGACACTCGCCTAAAGACGGATATTGTTGTTGCCGACCTGAGTTTAATGATTTTAACTAACAATAAGCTGCAAAAAAAGTCCATGTGCAGAGATTTGGAAAAAATGATGGAAAATTATAGGACAAAACTTGTTTTTTCTTAAATTTGATGTGATCTGAGTAGCTTATCGTAAACAGGAGATGAACCTAAATATAGCTAAGCTCGTCTGAGCTGTCGTCTGTAAGATGCTGACAGATACCTTCATAGCTCACCCTTATACTACTTAGACTCGTTGTCTTACAATTAGGGCTGCACTAATATGTTGTATAATCCAGCAGTGCTTATATAACAAACAGTTAACAATAGAACTCTTCCTGTGCTGCTGATCGCAGCGCTTGATCTGATTGGAGCAGTGATGTCTGGCTTCAGACGTGAAAAACAGGATGGTCAAGAAGTAGAAATAAGGTTACCATGTCGCAGAAAAACAAATTCACAGAAATAAGGAAATATTTCAAGGTTTCTTTGTTTTTTCCAACATGAAGTCCTGGATTTGAACGAAGAGATAATATGATGTTTACCTGGATGTTTTGTTTGGATATTTGGGCCAAAACAGCCATTAACACATACATTTTTTTGATCAAACTGCCAAGAGACCAGAGGTGGTTGTGGGACAAAATGGCCAAAGAAAAGGCTCCATTTGAAGAAGAGGACGCGGTGCACCTGAAGTAGACATGACAGGGCCTTCAGGTAACAGGTGCACATCGGTACAATGAAGCCCAGCCTCATGGAGCCAATACAGCAGCATGCCTCAGGCTCCTTATATCTCTCTGAACCCTCAGCATACATTCCTTCTTGACAAACCTTGCAATAAAGTAGATGGAGTGATAAAGACAAAGGATGAGTATAGTATGTATAGTGTGAAAGAGGAGCAAAGAAGGGTTAACTGCACAATGAATGAAATGAATTTAGTAGCTTCTTCACCTTGCGTGACTTGAGGTTTTTTTTGTGGATGACCTTTCTGTTCCGGATTTAAGTCATCTCGTGAATCTGGCAGGAGATAAGGTCACACGGTTGTGAGGGAAAGGAAGAGGAGCAGGTGAAAGGAAGAACGAGTGGGACACAGGGGTGAGAGAAACCAGTGGGAGGAGTGGGGGGAGGGGGAGGGGGAGGGGGGCGATGAGAGTGCTCCCTCACAGATGCAGCGGTGCGTGGAGCCAGTGCCGACGTTTGTTTGTATGGCTTCATGCACACATTCACGTGCACACAAACAGTCACACCAAAGTGGCGCGGCTTCCTGCCCCACGGACGAGTTTCAAGGTGGTCTGTGGAGCCTCTCGTTGCATCCATCCGACTTCCAATCACTTGTCGTCCCCACGTTGTCGCTTTGGTTCTTAGTGGGATCGCTGACAGCTGCATCAAGTTGACAAGACGTCACACATTTACTTCAAGAAAAACTTCATTGAACATGAACAAGTTTTCTTCCAAAGTTAAAACTAAAGGAATAGAAGCAATAGTAAATATAGCACAAGGCACTGAAATGTAATAATACCACATTTCCATGCTTTTATATTAAATACATTTGTATTTTTCATTGACAGGGTTATCGATTCCACATGTCTTCAAGGTGCTTCACATGTCAAGTGTGTAACAGCTTTACGATGCACACCACGAGTCAACGCTCACATTTTTCAACTCTTGCCCCCAACACGCTACCCTTGAAACAGTCGATGTTCTGTTTTTGCAACACTGACGGAGAAAGAATGAAGAATAAAGGACGTCCATGTCTTTCTGCTGTACCTTCTAAGTCAAAGCATCAAGGAAATATTCAGCGCAAAAAAAAGGACTTCCTGAATGAGTAAGAAAGGCTGTTGGCAAAAATGCAGGAACAAAGACGATGATCACATCCTCACTCCTTCTAACAGTGTGAGAGTGAGCTGTGGGATTATGGCTGGAGTGTCCACATACACAAAAGTGATGTACAGGTTTTTAACATGAATAACAAAATTGTGCGGATGAGCTTTAAGGACATATGTACTAAAGATAACAAAGTCATAGAAGGCGTGTCTTGCATGGAAAGTCCTCTCTCTTTCTCTTTCTCTTTTGACTCAATGCCAGTTTGCCCTGTGGCCTGTGTGTGTGTGTGTGTGTGTGTGTGTGTGTGTGTGTGTGTGTGTGTGTGTGTG
>JASSRZ010000051.1:6803633-6820904 GCA_032164315.1 Malacoctenus gilli | reverse complement strand
CTCCTCTCCTCTCCTCTCCTCTCCTCTCCTCTCCTCTCCTCTCCTCGCCTCTCCTCTCCTCTCCTCTCCTCTCCTCTGTATCCCTGCAGGCGGTAGGATAGGCACGAGCAAAGCAGGGGAAAAAACTGTGGGAAAGTATGCAGTGGGAAAAGTGGGCTGGGGCCCAAGAAAGTGGGGGTGGGGGTGGGGGTGAATGACTGCAGCGAAAGTGAAGCAAAACACAGACGTGAGATCAAATGAGCTAATTGGAGTCGAAACCAGGCACAAGTGCAAGCCTCTGCAGCAGCAGAGATTAGTCTATGGGGGCTTACACAAGCTCATGTACACACACGCACGCACGCACACATGCACACACACACACACACTGAAACCCACACCTGGTGAAACAGAAATCACACCTGACACACGCGCATGCCACCATCATATTCTCAGTTTTCAATCAGACACTCTTGCAGCAACAACAACGCAGTCGGGGCACTGTTCAGACAGGCCTCTTTTCCCACACTACGGAGGGAGTCTGGAGGGGGCCGTGCGAGTGTGATGGGTAAAATGAAATTACTTCAAGAACACAAGTCAGACCCTGAAAAAAAATATTTGTATTAAAGGACAAAGGCAGAAACCATCTCTGATGGGACGGCGTGATTGGGCGCGGGCTGGTCCTATCTGTGTCTTTCCATCGGTGTCCACGCTTATGTGGCTCTCTTAGAGGTTATGGGAAATGCAGTTCTTAAGGGGTGATAACATTCCTTCTTTTAAAGGTGGTGGGAAGGGGCATATTAAGCAATGTCTTTATCAGCGGAGCCGCGTCTAATCAGATTTGTGCTCTTCTTTCTGTTTCTCGGGGATTTTAGGCCGTTCCCACTGATGATGCTGAAAGGTAAGCATACATAGTAAACACAGTGCAGCAAATTGGACCAAAAGGAAGTCATTACATTTAAGAAAGATGGAGATTTTAGCTAATGTGAGTGTTTTGGGTTTTTTTGCGGCACCAGGAGTTCCCGAAAGAGGATGTACCAGGACAGAGAGGCAAGCTGCTCACCACCGAACAAACAGGCCCGCAAAGAAGAATCACAAAGAGGTAGAAAAGTACACTCCTGATAAGAATGCAATCAATAAAAAGCCAGTGGCCTTTTGCTCTCCATGCTAAACGCATTTTCTTTTTCCTTTTTCCTTTAGTTCTGATTTACGTGAGAACAGGCACTGAAGAGGTGTTTGATGCACTCATGCTCAACACGCCGACACTCATAGGTCTACGAGAGGCTGTAAGTATCACATGATTACGTTAAACTCACTCTTGATTATGTTCTCGATGTCTCTGATGGGAGTATTGGAGGTGAATGGCGTCCGCACCTCTTTTTTATCGGCGTGCGCTGTTTTTCTCATTCCTCCAGTGTATCGTCTTTCCTGCAGCCGATCTTGCTGACTGTCATCTCTTGTTTCTTTCTTTGCTCAGATTTCAGAGAAGTATGGTCTACAAAAGGATACCATTGGGAAAATCTACAAAAAATGCAAGAGAGGGTGAGTATCTTCTTGTTTCTTTGCAATGTTTACCACCGCCGCTGTTACACAAGTGGCTTTACACAGCAGTTGGATGAATGGAGAACATGTGACACGGACGGTGCACATCAATTCAGCGCCTAGTTTGTGGTTTTAATCTCATCCGCCTTTAAGGAAGCTCTAAGCTGACAGACCGGGTCGGTCGGTTATTTGGCCCGGCCCTCTGGAATGTTTTAATTGCAGCTTCCCCAAAAGAAAAGAGATACGACTGAAAGAAGATGAAAAGATTTCATAAGTCCTGCAGATGAGTCAAAGGAGATTGTGACACAAATTTACATTTCCACAACTTCATCTCTTCGGAACATCAGAAAATAGTGTTGAAAGAGATGCCTGGTTCGATTAAGCGGCTTCTGAGGCTTGTGGTTGTAAGTGAAAGATTGTCATCAAGTTAGGAGGAGGTACTCAGACGGACAGCGTCAGCAACAGAATTACCTTCTGTCAGAGCTCAGTTGACTTAACCAGAGGTGTACCTCAGTTGTGATGATTTTCAGTGCTTGGAAAGAACTTCAACATCTTGAATTGCCTCAAATGTTACCAGGCACTCGAGTGGTAGTGAGTAATTATCCAGTGATTCACTCGACTTTACTGGTAGACTAATTATCACTATAGGAAGGGAGTGTTTGCAGCTCACTGGTTTTATTATATCTTAAAAGAAGATGGCAGGAGTCACAAACAAACTTCATTTTAGGGCAAAGTTGCTTGTCAGAGTCGTGATGGTCTTTTATGACGGGGGAAAAACGACAGTGACGTTTTTAGACCACTTGACGCAGGCTGGAACACCTTCGGGTGTTTTTCATGCTACTGGCTGGCAGGTATCTCTGCAGGCGCAGCAGCCGAGCTAACAGGTTCGGTTACATTCTCGCCACAGTTTCCGCCCTCCTCTTATGCGCTTGTCTTCAATCAGCCCTGTCCCTGCAGGCAGAATGCATGACTTGTTGGCTGCTTCAGTCATTAAACCCTTTAGGACTTAAAAGGTTGGTGTTAGTGTTGGGAGGAGGAGCAACGACGACCTGATTTATTGCTCCTGCCGATGCAGGCGACGCACCGCCCTCATGTTTTTCACCTGAGCACCTTCCTCCAAACCAGCGACATGTCACATTCAAGCCCAACAACAGAAACAAGTGAGCGGATGCAAAACGAAAAGCATCCGCAAAAGCTCCACTTGTCTCAATTTCAGTGCGCCACGCCTGCACTTTCGTGACCTTTTCCTTTTCATGTGTTTCCCTCAGGATTTTCATCAACATGGACGACAACATCATCGAGCACTACACCAACCAGGCAGCTTTCCTCCTCGAGGTGTCCGAACAGGTCTCTGGCCAGTTCCACATCACTCTGGTTGAAGTATAAGAACGGGCCGCTTGACCTGCCGCTCTGAAGGATCAACATGTACAACTGCCAGTTTAAACCATCTCCAGAGGCCCTGCCTGATGGGAGTCGAAGTAAGCTAACAAGTGACGAAAGAAAAACCGGGAACTGGACTGAACGGACCTCTCCACTCCAGTTTTTTTCTCGATTTCATCAAAGAATGTCAAGTCGTTTCTTCATTTTGTAAATAGGACTTTTTTCCCCATCCTCCAGTTTACGTTGTCCTCACGCTGAACATGAACTGGCTGCTAATATATGATGTACAAAGATTTTTAATATGACAGTGTTTGTGTTCCAACCAGCCATGTTCACGTCGCAGTGCATTATCCATGATTCTCATGTATTTCAATTTTTTAAACAAACGTCTGTACATTATATTTATGCAGGCGATTTTTACCACTTTTTTAAAAACCTTCGCTCATCCTGCTGCTTCCAAGTCTACTCGTCATTTCTTCTACAATGGTGCGTTTTCTTACCCACAATCTGCCAACCATGTTTTTTTCACTGCCAAAAGTATCTTTCTATCGGTTCCTGTTAGTTTCATGACTAAAGAACCCAAAGTGCTGGGTCAGAGTCAGAGCCTAAAGTCTGACATTTCCACCCGTAAAACCACACAAATCTTAGTATTGGCCATCTTTTTGCCCAAAGCTATCGACATTTCCTGACTGTGCAGCATAACCACAAGTCTTTTTTTTTGTTACAGACAGTTGAAACCCTTTAAAACCCCAAAACCAACCCATGGAATTTCGAATTGTATCATTGTTTTTGTGTGTAAAAAATTCATGTTGCGCATTTCAAAGCAAACATGTAAACTGTATTATTTCATTGTTACACTATGGCGCCTGGTTGTGTTTCTCATTTGTCGCCTTGTTTGTGTGAGAATAAAAACACCAAAATCAGTCATTTTTCAGGGTCTTTTCTTTTAACAGTGTTGATTGAGAATTGTCTGTTCAGCTTCGCCTGTATAAGTTGTCAGGATCAAACAGAAAATATGGATGAGAAACGCTTCTTTTGGAGCTGAAGTGCATGTTGATCTGCAGAGATCAAACCAAATCATTAATTTTCTGAATATCTTAGTAGGTTTGTGTGTTTCTAATCTCGTCTCCTGTTCTTTGAGCTGGTAAGGAGGCAGCACGTGGACGCTCAAGTGTTGATACTGGAGAAGCTCAGCACTTCTCCCTATTTGGCGACGCTGTCAGTGAAGAGCACCGAGCGCGGCTCTCTCTGTCCTACATACGCCGCAAAGAGAGCGGCGAGACGGACGCAGACAGACAAAAGAGGCGGCGGCGGGAATAAAGGGGACGGAGACAAGGAGAGGAGGCTGAGAGCATCCGAGCGGCGGGGGAAACAGGAGGGAGCGGGAATAATCACGAGGTGGTTACACCATCTGCTGCCGGAGGGAGAAGCATGTTAGCCATTCAGGCGAGAGCAGCGAGGCAGCCCGCGATCTGCAGCGAGACCACCCTCCCTGAATGGTAAGTGACTCTGACTTCGAGGGTTTGCGTCTGTTTGTGTTTACACGCGTTTAAAAACACGCCTGAGTTGCCAGAGGAAGTGTCTGGATGATATAATTAATGAATAGACGGCTCTTCATTTCTAATTCATGACCTGCATCCTGAGCGCTGCTCTGCAGATCTTTCTGATTCTTCCACCCAAAACAGATGAAGCATCTCAAGTCACTGTATCTAAATCATGAGGAATGCAAGTTGATTTCTGCAGACTTTTGCAATCCTGCATTAGAAATGAAAGGAAGTATAAATATCTCTTGTGTAGCAAGTGATATGGGCGCAGCCGACCATAATTAATACTTTGGCGAGCGTTGATGATGCCTCTGACATTTAGTCCCAATGAAAACAATGGGAAGATGTCGTGACAGTTGTGCCAGCTCTCTGATGCTCTTGTCTGTCATCTGCTTTCTTTCCCGTCGGCTGATTAAGCAGCAGAGCAGGAAATGATCTTTAAATGAAAAGGACACACAACAACAGGTATGTGTTTATCAGGCTGCACTGCGCTCGCTTCCATTTCATCAGCGTCCAAACGAGCAATCTCGTGGAAAAATCTCCACGCCAGACTATTGTAGTTCTGTGCATGTTGTTGTGTCTATTATTAGAAAGCCTTTGACTGTGATTAGAAATGAGATATCCACTTCAATGAAGGGGATTGAGGAGCAGTTTTTTCCAAGTCAACGGAGGTTATTGAGGACATTTCCAGGCAAAATCTCCTTATTGCGATTGTCCAGTTTTGCAAACATCAGCTGAGTGCCGGCTCCATATTCACCTGTAAGTTATTTGGAGATGTGACCTTCATGCTGCAGCAAAACAAACATGGGCCTTTATTTGGTTTGGCATGATTTCACAAAATCTAAACGTAAACAATGCAGAAAAATGCATTTGTGACTAAATTAGACTAAAAGTATTGCCCCCCCCCCCAATTAGTCTTTCAGACCCATATCTGTTGAAGCAGATTGTTTATAAATTCCCAATATCTGAATGAGTGGTTCTCAACCTGTGGTCCGTGGGACCCTTGGTGGGTCGTGCAGGTCAAGTGGGTTGAGACATCAGAATAAAAATTCCAAACCTATGGATGAAACTCATAACACCATCTCAAATCTCAAGAAGACCTGGGAAACTACATTGCAGCTTTTGTTTGGAAAGGTTTTGTTTGGCAGTGGGAGTGTGTGTTTCTGGCAGCGTTTGGCTTCACTGTAGGTGAAGTGGAGTGAGTAGTGTGAATCAAGTGAAGCCATTCTTGGTCCCTGTTTTTGGCACTGCACTGATAAATGACGTGAACCCAAGCGATGGGAGACAGTTTGAAAGTAAACGGGAGGCTCTCCGTCGTCGGTGGAGGGCTGATGCGCCCGTTTTGGCACCAACGTCTTCCTTCCCACGGGGCCATCATCATAACCTCCCCGCTGAGGTTGTTTGTTCGACAGAGACGCGTATTGATTTTGGCTGCTCGTGCGTCTACGTGACTCACGCACGTCTTCAGGTTGCCTGTCCCTCGAGGGCATTCTTTCTCCGCCCCGCCCCCCCCCTGCGGTGTGACACACAGGAGATGGACTCGCTCAGCATTCAGACGCCGACTTGATTTTATTACAAAGCCGACAGAATTCCCTCCAAGGTCACCGCTGGTCATTCGCTGTCGGACGCGCGCCGAACCCACACATGTGCCCTGCTTGAGTCTGCCCCCGACTGCGTACACAAAGCAATCAGGTCTTGCATAGAGAGAGGACCAACAAGGTGTTGTGAGGAAAACAGCTGCAAACACATGGTGTCACTTTGAGACTGGCCAGGTTAGTGTATCCTAGCAACAGACACCGGCGCCGACCGCTCGTTTCCCCCCCGGTCCAGCTCAGGAGCAGCCAAGCCAAATCTCTCCCCCTGTTCGCCAGTGCACTCGCCTCTGCTCCACTTCACACTTCTGTTGTTTCTCTCTCTCGTTCCCTCTGTTTTGTTTCACCCTGTCTCTCTCAAATGAAGTCTTCCGCTCTTGCATCAGACGGGCAGGATGAAGAGTCTGCAGCTAAAGGACACGGAGGATCTCACGGGGACGGCACGGTACGATCTTTCATTATCATGGTCCCATCACACTGCATGCTTAGAATAAACACAGTATGACTTCCACCTCAAGGACCCACAAATCATAAAAAGCAGACAACAATGGAAAGTATTTTTCCCTTGTTCTAATCAAGTTGGGGAACTGTTTTTGTTTATGTTTTTTTCTTGAGTTTTAATAACGGAAATATGTCGTTTAAATTTGCCATAAATGATTCAATTCATGTGTTGTGAGTGTTCAGATAGAAAATATTTTTGAACGCCTGTAAAATAATTACTGGTAATTTAATGAGCGGATCAAACAGTCACCGTGCTGGCATTTGTCTCTAGTTTCCTCTCTAATTTGTTTTCAATTGATGCCAGATCTAAATAAGGCTCAGGTGACCTTCCTCTTTTAAGCTGTGAAAACAGTCATATGAAGGTATTTTGGGGGTTCGCAGGGACGTTGCTTTCGAGGTTTCTTCCTCGTTAATCAGAAACAGAAGAGGTATTTGGGAGGACTTTATATCGAATAACACTGTGAATTATTGTTCCAGACACATGTCTGCGGAGCCTCGTCGCATCAATATTTGACCGACGAGCAGCATTTCCGTCTGGAGTAGCAGCTTTCACCATCTGTCTCCTGGAAAATCACTGAGAGCACATTCACTGGGGGTCCAGCTTCGCTTCTGACAGAAAACAATAATCAGCAGGTTGGATTTTTGAAGCGCAAATGATGCACACGCCAGCCTCCATGGTGATGGGGATCGTCTTCGCCCCTTTGGGGCTGGTTCTTGTGTTCACCGCCGCCATCACCCCCCAGTGGAGAGAAGGACAGGCCCGGCTGGGCGTGGCGGGGCCGGGGTCTCTTCTCCGCGCGGGGGCGAAGGGTCAAGGGGTGGGGGCCCGGTCTGGTTCGGTGGAGGCTCTGCTCCTGCTGCGCTCCGATGGACTCTGGGAGAGCTGCCTGCAGGTGGAGCACTCCGAGTTAAAGCAATGCTGGCCCGTGGCCGGGTCCTATCAGAAAGACCCCCGGGTCCGCCTGGCGCAGGGCTTGGTGCTCACCTCCCTGTTCCTGTGCGGCACCGGCATCGTCCTCGCCTGTATCGGGGTCCGCTGCTGGACAGACCTGCCCCTCAGAGGGGTGGCGGCCTCCGGGGGCCTCCTGGTGGTGATGGCGGGGCTGCTGAGCCTGACTGCACTGGGGGTGTACACGCACAACCTGCGGAGACTGGGGATGGATCCGGGTCAGAGGATCAGCAACCCCAGGTTCCCCCACCTCAGCCTGCATCCGGCCGGCTCGCTCTACTTCGGCTGGCTGGGCTCCTGCTTGCAGGTGCTGGGGGGCAGCGCTCTGCTGTTCAGCTTCAAGCGACCCCGATGCCCGACCTGCCCGTCCCGTCCCGAGCTGCCGGTCTGCCCCGCCTGCCGCTCATGTCCGGAAATCACCCACAAGACGGACATGGATGTGTATGAAGTCAGCTGTTAGGAGCTCCGCCTCCTGGAACTTGGAAACACGTTAAAACACGTGTGATCATGAGGGTAACTTTTGAGCTACAAAACGACAACCTGCCAACAACTGAAATGAAAAAAATGGCTGCCTACTTTGAGTTACTGCTGCGACCTCACTCCTGAAGTCTGAAGCCGGTTTGCACATCTGAGTGTAGCACCATCTCGACACCGAATGAAACGGAAAGTCTGTAGGTGTAAATATGGAGCGAAGTGGAAGAATCGAGTTCCTGCTGCCTTTAACTGCCACATGTAGTCAAACAAGTGTCGCTGTGTGATGCCTTTCTACATTGCAGCCATGCGTTCGTACTGTTAGACGAAACAAGTGACGTTCTTATGTGTCTGAACAAAACTGTGAAATGTAAAATGTTTGTAAATGACAGTAGATGATGAAGTCGTTACACACTAATGACCGGCTGAGGTACATTGGAAACCTGTTGAGTATTTTCTAGTACAAAGTGTTACGTGAACAGAATTTGCACTAAATGATGAAAAACAACATTCCTGCTAACTTTGTGAGTTCAGTTCATTTGACAGCTTTAGTTTCTAAAAAGTGAATGAAGTTTCAATTGAAATACATTCAACAATCAAGAGTTGGAGAGAGTCTGATGTGTAAAAGTACATTTTAAAAAAACCTACCACTTTCTTTGTTAGTCAGTAATTTTGAGCTTTTGTGTGATATTCTCTTCTAGAAGCCTGGATCTAATGAATGTAACCTTGCTGTAAGGGGATTTTTTTTTAAAAAAAAAACACAATGTACCGTTTGTTGTTCGTTGCTGTGAATAAAATTGTTGTGTATTCATATTTTGTGGTGCTTTCTGCAATGAATAAAGCATTTAAGTGATACGTTTCATTGCTTTGTGATGTGCAAAAGAATCAACTTTTTTGCCCACAAGTACACTAATCAAAAAGTTGGTAAAAACCCTGAATGTAGACCTTGAAGCACAGTGACTGTGTGCCACTATCGTGCTGTCTGTAAATCTGCTCTGAAAGCAAAAAAGAAAAAGCGGCCTGTTAAAAATATCTCTTCTCTTCAGTGAAAATGACCTTCACATGAGTCTTCACATGCACCGAACACAGACAAGGACGCGGCCGACTCGATCAGCCTCCGTCACTTCTCCTCCTCTCAGTCCCCTTGATCTTAAGCTCTGAATGCAGGAACAGCACGACACGCTTTCAGTGGTCACCACGCTCCCTTTTTATTGAGCCAGTGACAGTTACAGTGAAATGAAACAGGGCCGCGGCAACAAAAGAAAGAATCTCTGCACATCGTGGAGCCCCTCACTCGTCCCGCCGCATTCATGGGAGCTGTCGCGCAGCTAGACCGTAGGATTCATCCGCACAGGTGAAGGTAAGAACATTTCCTCGGGCAACAACAGCAGATTCTCTGGAGTTTTGTGCAAAAATCTCTCACATGTACCTTCAACGAGGTCACGTCAATAACCAAATACGGACTGTTTTCAATGGTGAAAGTGTATTTACAAATCACATTGAAAGAGGCATGACGTACTCTATAGAGTCTCGTTGAATCCTGGGAAAAGTTGATCGTTTGACGGGTGTAACAAGACAACTTGAGAGTTCATCCGTCGACATGTTGCACTCAGTTTGACACTTGGCAAATTGTTCACACTGCTGCTGTAAACTTGTCTAAATTCATTTCCTACAGAAAAAGACAAATCTGCGCCGTAGCATTGCACCAAGAGCTTCATTTAGAGCGATGAATTAGTGGTAATTTAAACTAATCTTTCTGTGAATCTCAGAAGAAAAACAAGGCAAAGTTTGCCTCTCTTGCAGCATTTGAATACCATTCGACTAGATTTCAGTAAACTTTGAGCTGGCGTGGCGGTTGGATTCTGGGTTCAGATGTAGAAATAATTGTCCAGACCTTCTCCACTATCTGCCATCTCACTCAGCTGCTGGTTTATCGACTCCTGCAGCGATCCCACCGACAGTTCCAGCTCGGGAGCCGTTTCTGTGCCGGAGGACACCTGTGGGAGCTCCAGGAGAACATCAGATGGCTCCGCGTCCACCAACTGCTCACCGTCGCTCAGGCTCAGTCTGTATGCGCTTTCCGTCTCCGCCGCGGCTGTTTCCGTAGCTACAGTTTCCAAGGCAACCTGCCGGGTGGGTGTGTCCTGCTCCGCCGCAACGTCCGCAGCCTTGGAGGCTTTGAGCGCGGCCAGTCTCTCGATTTCTTGAACCAGCTCCTCGTTGTTCGCCTTCCACTGGCGATACTTGGAGGCTGTCACCTGGGAGTCGTCCAGGATTTTGTTGATCTGCTGCAGCTCGGCTTCTTTCGCCTGCAGAGACGCCAAAAAAATAAAGTATATCAAACATTGTCAGAAGGGAGATGCATTCAAATAGGAATGTATGCCTTTCAAGAATTTGAATTTAGTCTTTAGATGTCTACAGGAAGACCTTTTTTTCATAAGTGGGACCATTTTATAAATAAGTAAGAGATATAGTTCAAATTCAACCCACCCAAACTTCCCCACCTGTTTACCTGACACTATAAGTTCAATAAACTTTAATGTGGAAGTTTACTTGATTTCTCATATTACTGTTAAAGAGGCATTAGGTAAGTTTTTTCTCGAAAAATATCTTTACAATGACCTTTTTATTTGACCCTTTACGACTAAAGCATCGTTTGATGAGCAGACTGACACCTCAGTTGTTCAGCACCAATACACCTATAAGCCTGTAGCTTTTTTTTCCTATTACATACGGTCGGAAATTCCCGCGCGGTCTCTGCGGATGTGACGTCAAGCACGTTCACGTTGAACGGGTCAAACGTAGCAAACGGTCAAAGTGCTATATCGAATATGGATTTTGTGGGTACTCGGAAGCGACCATCCAGCTCAACTCAGACACCAATGGCAGCTCCACGTAAGGTGAAGAAAGTAAAAAACAAATCAAAGCTTGAGAGCGAGCGGCGCCGGGTAAAGACGAGGGTCAACGTCGGATACACATTTGAGTCTTGGAGGGAGCTCAGAGCCGCATTGGGAAGAAAAAGGGACCCTGAAATGGCTTTCTTTCTACTGAAAAGGTAAGAAAACATAACAACGACCATTGAAAAAGACCTTGTGTTGTTCTCAAGTCACAATTGCCGGTTGTATGTCTACGAGTACATTCTTTTAGGGTTAGCGATAGCATAATAGCCTTAAAGAAAGCTTGCAAGCAAGCCAGAGCATTTACGTTGCGAAATGATCATGGGTGCGGTCATAAATTGTCACGTTTAGTGACAATTTTCTCACCTCTCTGAGCATGGTTCGCGTGAATCAACGTCTTCTTCGTAGGGGATTATTTCTGTTCTGTAGTGTGCTAGTACGAGAACGAGCAGAAGAGGGCTGCAGTTCTGTGTTTTGACCACAGGTGGCAGTGTTATTATAAAACTCCGGTTTGCCTCTTTAAAAGGGGCCTCTGTTTTATAAAATCCTTTCTTCACATCATGTTCTGTTCTCAAACAGTGTTTTGTTTCAGTAGAATAAGACATTTTCTTCCTTTGGCACCCTTTCTAATGATTCTTTCACAAAACATATGCAGTCGAAGGCCTGGCCTCTTGACCCTCGCCCTATTTTCTGTATTTTTCCCACTATTTAAACGGTGTTCACTGTATGGTGTCTTGAAATGACCCTTTGTGGCCTTCCAGTGAGAGCTCATCAAAGGGTTACAGGCTGGAGAGGCGTTTCCTCGTCACCTTCAGGGTGCTTTGCAGAGCCCGGAGCGTGTGCGCCTTCTCATTAATGACGGGGTTCTTGTTGCGGCGAATGAACGATCTCCTGAAGTGGTCATGCGTGAACGGCTGCTCGTGTCCAATCAGAGAGACGCCTCCTTCCTTGATGTTGTTCAGCATCATCCCCATCTCGTCCACCGGGCCGCCTTCAGGGGGAGAGGGAATGCATGTCAGGAAAGTGCGGCTTTATCTACCTTATACTCATTTCACTGTAAGGAGACACATATATCATGGGATCTTGAGCATAAAAAGAATTGGAAAAAAAACTACTCAGTATTGGTGTTTGAATGCACTCTAATGGGAAATACTTATTGAGGAGAAAGCATCACAGAAGTCAGAAGAGGCAGTGAGCTGATCCACACCTATTCCTTTGCTGCCCTCTGTTGATGGGCTCAACAATGGCACCTTTGTTTTCCCCTTGGGCCGAGGCAGCGTGTTGGACTGCACCTTCTGAGACACAACAAAAAACAGCAAAATATTGTTATCGGTGACATGTTGTTCCACGAAAATGTCAGCTTACGTTCGTGTGTGCGCGACTGACCTTGTTTCTCCTGCGAGGCGAAGGAGACGATTCGCTCTCTGACTCGGTTTCACTGTAACATTCTGTCCAAATATTAACACAGAGGACACATGAATGACTTCGCATTGTACGACTCTGAAGTTCAACACCAATTTTCATTGGGCACTGGGTTCCATAACAACAGTGATCAGTTTTTCTCATCATACCTTCTTCACTGTTTGGGTCTTTGTGGAACTTCTTGTGCCTCTGAATGGCTGCAATCAGAGAGTTGAGCCACCTGAGGAGATACAATGACAAACTATGTCAACAAAATACAAGACACAATGAGCCTCTTCGCCACTTTAAGAATATAATTGCTTGTTTACTGTTTCAGAGGAGGAGAAGCATTTTTAAGTCTCACAACATATAATTATTTCCAGGAAACAGCAGGGGGCAGTGTTGGTCAGACCAACTCTGCCTATAATGAGACTGCACACTGTGCTCAAAAGATGAATGAAAAGCCACATTATTACTGGAGCCGATGCACCAAATAAACACCCATTGTGATTCATTTTGTGAGATCTCATTTCCACTGGGCTGCTTTCTGGGTTCCCTTCATCCATTATGCTCTGAATATAGTATAGTTTGCAGGCGAACGCCTCACCTCCCCATGTCGCTGACATTATCAGCCGCGAAGATGAAGTTCTGAAATTTGTGATGGCACATCTGGAATACGCTGGTCGAGAGAAAGGAGGGAGCGAATCAATGGCAAAACCCATAAAAAGGCAGACATGCACAAAATAAATGTAGCCAGAATCATATGGATTTTGTCGAGTCATTCTCTCTTATTGGTTCTCCCACAATTCAACGGTGCATGAAATGAGCTCTGTAACTACGAGAACCTCGAAAAGATAATTAATTTATCAGGAAGGGAAGAATGGAGGAAGGGTAAAATGTCACACTTTGGCTTGTCTTCCAAACGAATGTTAATTTCAGACCTGAAAATATATGTGTATTTCAGAAATTGATCTCCAAAGAAAGGTGGAATCTTTTCAGCTTGCCGGTGACCCTTGATGTTGCATAAAGCCTAAAACAGCCCCTCCACTGTGCACAGAAACAATACGGCCTCTGTTTCAAAGCCTAAATTAGTGTTTCATTACAGCCTGTCATTTCTGCCAAACTTCAAAGTCCAACATTTGTCCAGACAGATGTTGAAAAGGTTCCTAATCCCACTGATCGTCGAGTTCACTCTTACTATTTTCTCTTGTGCTCGCCGGCGCTCTCTATGTTGTAGCTCGCGATATTGACCAGGCCCTCCGCCTTCTCATCCTGTGGATAAAACATACAGTAACACAAAATTAAGACTGATACGTGATGGTTTTTTGGAATTCAGTTAAACCCTTTTTTTTCGACTCAAATGAAAGTTTTTACCAGCACTACGAGACCAATATTCCTCTTTTGTGTTTTTTCCACACACCTGTTGGCTGGTATACCAGTAGAGGGAAGGCCCCTTGAGCACAAACCAGAAGCGCTGCCACTTCTGGGCGATGAAGACGCTGCTCTCCTTCCTTTTCTTCCACAGCCAGCCGTCACAGTCTGGGTGATCCAGCTCCCGGCAGGACACGCGACGCCGGCTCAGAGCCGTCGTCATTCCTACAATGGGGAGGGGGTGAAACACACACACACGAGGCTATTAGGGATGGGGAATGAGTTTGTGGGTGCGGAGCATAGCATGCATGTGTGTCGCTTGTCCTGTGAAGACACACTGATTGATTTTTGCATACAAAGATTTGAACACGCACAGCCAAATCTGTTTGGCTCACAGAATTTATGGATGTGTGGTTTCATTTGTGCATATGTAATCCAATTTGTGCATGTATAATGTGTTTGGTGAGCGTGCATGGATTTTTGTGTGTGCCTACAAGCACGCGTAAATGTCTCCACTTCAGACAAGCCTCCCAGTTAATGTCCCCGCAAGAGGATTTAGTTCCTCTCTTGCTGCAACATAATTTTGTCCCTAAGAGAGGGCTTTGTTTGACCTCGGTGTAGACTAGCAGGCTCACTCTTGGCAAGCAGCCTGCCTTTCAATCCATAATGTCTCCTAAACTGGCGAAAGACAGTATTAGCTTTTTGCAAAAGCCTAAAGCACAAGCATAGCGATTAGTAATGTCACACATGAAATGGCAGGAAGCGTGTTTGGCCCACTTTCCCAGGAGTGAGCCTGCAAGTTTGTCATGAGGGCAGGAAAAAACCCAGGTTTACAGACAAATCTCTCCTGTGGCAGGAGCAAAATTCCTCCTGCACAAATCTCGCCAACTGAGAGGCCTCAGTGAGGTGGTGTGAGGACAGAGACATTTCCAACTCCGTGTATATGAACACTAATCTCCAATATCCGTGTGCAAATGTTGCAAATCTGTATCAGTGCCAATTCAAGTACATACTGACAAAACTCAGACATCAAATTGAGAAGCACATACATTTCCAAATGCATGCACAAGTCATTTTGTCATGAAGGCTCCTTGTCTGAAAAATTGTTCTTCAGTGATCTTTAAAGTCAGTTTTTTACCTTTAGTCGAGCTCTTTTTAGTGTCCTTATTCGCCTGAAAGAGACAAATAAACCACCCGTTTCAGAGTGAATTCAAAATGACATTAAAAAGGTCTTCAGGTGAACATTATTCCCTCACCGTGTGTCCCACCATCTCAGGACAGGAACTGATGCTCGCTCGCTCCTGGTTGAACACTTGAGGCGAAGGACTTCGGGGGGAAGGCGACCGGTCTCTTGTGAGTCCGGGTGAGAGTCGCGCACCCTCGAAACTCCCAAAATCCCCTGCGAAAAACATCCGGAAGCCAGAAAATGAGACAAATGCCATTCGAACTTTTGAACCTACCAAAGTATTTGGTCACTTTAGCAATAACTAAGACTGGGATGTCACACATATGGTTCACTGGGACAAAAAACAGGCCCCTGTGACCTCTATTCTCAATTTGTCCACTAGGGGGATACATTACGACACTGGAATACACAACTGGACAGCAGATGGCAGCAATATGCACAGTGAGGCCACATTAATTTATCAATACCTTAGTGTAAAATAGCATTTCAATATAAATCAAAACATGAGGGCTTCAAATCAAACTGGATCGCTGCACTACAATGACCCTGAGTAGCAAGCATTGTTGTACCCACACCTACAGATTGTAAGTTACATTTTGGAGACTTGCAACATTTAAATGGATTTAATTTATTGTGTCTCTTGGGTATCACGGTGGTTTTCTCCCTCTGTGGTGAAGGCTGCCTCTTTTTGCTCTATCTCTCTTTAACAGCTTGTAACTCACAGCTGCAGTGTTGAGAGAAGAAGCTGTTTCTTTACCTGAGGCAGACAGAGGTGACAGCCTGTCCTGCTGGTTGTTATAGGAAGTGAGAGTCAGACCTCCGTCCAGCTCTTTGTCAGGCGATAACTCTGATTCCTCCTGTCCCATAGGCTGCTGCTGTGCCTCCGGCCCGTGTACGGCTCGCCTGTGACGGGAAAAACACAAAGACGCGTCAACCAGAGGAGGTCGTCGATCGTTCACCCGAGATCACAACTGCTGAAAGGCCAGATGCCAAACTTTTCTCAGTTTTTTTCCCCTCCAGTTGAGCTGTTGTATATCATAATGACTCAGAATGATTTACAACCATACGCACAAACACTGCCCACTCTCTTTGCCAGAGCTCCATCAGCCCTCACTGTCGTTTCATCACTCTTCTTCCCCCTCCCCCGATTTTTCTTCTCTCTTTCACCCATGTTCACGTCATCTCTCCAGGACCGCTCCCAGCCTGTTCATCTTCCTCCCCGTCTCCTCCTCCTATCTCGCTCCCAGTCAGCAGCTGGGCTGTGGGTGTCGGCGGTGGAATTTATGGCATTTGCCAGAGTGACCTCATCGTAAACCCACCACATACTGCCAGATTAACGAGGTCAACAGGGTCTGTGGGAGGTTCGGCGCTGTTGAGCAAACCGTGGGGAACTCGCCGGACTGACCTGAAGGCTAACCTGATTTGTATGATGGCACATGTACAGACAATCACAGACATATTTGCTCCTTTAATTTGTAAAATGGACCTACTTCGTTATTTAGCAAAATATGAATTCATGTAATTTTTTAAAATAAGAGTCCAAATCGATCGGACACAATGATTAGCTTTTGAGAGGCTGTCGAAGAAATATTAGAACAGGCAGTAAATTTGGTGTATTTATCATTTCATTCTTTGAAGCTTGCCAAATATATTTTTGTCCTAAAACACGAACATCTCTCCATTTTCGCAGATCTTTACTCGATTGCAGTGTTTTTCTTTTCGGCTGAATCCGGTGCTGCAAAACATTTCTTCTGGGATTATTGTCGCCTGTTACTTCAAGGAGTCTTTTGAAAGTTCTGGCAGGGACTCAGACTGTCTCAGCTTCCTGCACATGCATATCTTAAGTCTCTATTTCCCCAAACTCAATCGTGGGTAATTTGTCATTCAGAATCAAAACTCCCGGTCTCACCTGAAAGACAAGGACCTGACAGATGCTGCCACCCTCTCAAATATGGAGTGCCTCGGATTCTCCTCTTCGTCCCTCTCCTCCTCCTCCTCCTCCTCCTCTGACCTTTCTCCTTTCTCCTCTTCCCCCTTCTGAAAACAAAGGAGAAGCATGTCAGCGCTCCTGTTGAACAGTGTGAGTGACAGGGTTTCAGGAGCGAGACATCCCGCGGATTGTAATGTCCTGGAGAGCGCTGGCCCTCTCCTCGGATCTCCATCTGCACGCGTTGTGGTTCACAGAAAGAGACACCAACACAGCCAACAGTACGCACACACACACACGCACACACACACACACAGTCTGTGTTAGTCTTGCTAAAAGCAGGGCATCTTTCCAGGGCGAACTCCGAGCTGATTCACATGTTCCTATGTGTTTCACTCATCGTTCGCCGCCAGCAAGATCTGAGATTAACGTGGTACTGGTCACAAGGGGGTGTGAACTGCACTGTGTGTGTGTGTGTGTGTGTGTGTGTGTGTGTGTGTGTGTGTGTGTGTGTGTGTGTGTGTGTGTGTGTGT
>JASSRZ010000051.1:6774334-6803040 GCA_032164315.1 Malacoctenus gilli | reverse complement strand
GTGTGTGTGTGTGTGTGTGTGTGTGTGTGTGTGTGTGTGTGTGTGTGTGTGTGTGTGTGTGTGTGTGTGTGTCTCAGAGGCCCTGCACAATTCAGAGTGCAGTCTAAAGACAAATGGCAGTCGGCATAGTGACTCTGCGAAGTGAGGAAGTGTTTATAGAAACGGGTCTCAAGTGGTGTTAAAGGGAAGTGGGGAGCGCCACTCAAGAAGGAGTGGCTCAGGTTCCCCCGACGTACATGACAAAAACACTTGAGCTTGCAATAAGGGCAGTCTGGACTCTCACCTCAGGGCTTCATTAGATAATTAGAAAAGGCTGAGGGTGGGCAGTGATGAGTGAATTGGAACCTTGATTAGAAACGCATGTTTTTCAATTACACTACCAACATGATGTGAGAGCCTCTTAAGTGCTAATAACACAGAAATCAACATTTCTATCTATCACTCTCTCCCTCCAAGATGATGATTCCTGTGGCCTTTTCTCGTGTTCTTATTGTATGTGAATTTTCATGGAGAGGTGTTAATCAGGAGCTGCTCTTTTCAGTTTCACTGCTGTGACGGGCAGCATATTCTTAGAGCAAACAGAGAAGCAGACATTTTAGTTCTATTCAAGTTGCAGTCTGAAAAAGCTTCATTGTGAGTTTGAGACAGCGCGAGCACAGAAAACAAAGATTACATCGTCAGTAAACATAACAAAGCTACACTTAAGAGAAGGTTATTTGTTGCTGACGACGCTCAAACAACCAGACCAGTTTCTGTTGATTCAGAGCTCGTGATGCACCACAATCGTGCGTGAAGTGCAAAATGTTGCTTTCCACCCAAATCTTGGAAAGCTATTTCGCAGATAAATGACTGATTATCTCGTGCAGTGTGACGACGTTTCAGATTTAGCTGCTCGTGCGACAACAAATTCTGAGCACTATAGCGAGACAATCTTTTGTTTATGACATTGTTATAAATATGTGTGAATTTAGATCCTTTATGTGCACGTTGAAGTTACGACCTTCTGCGAGATGTTGCTATTTTCAGAGCTTTAATGGCTGTGGCGCTCAGCATAGTACAGATTGTTCAGTCAACTGCACTGAAGAAAAGATCATGTGTGCGTCAGTTTGTGTACGAAATGTAAAGCCCTGCAAAACAAAAGCTTTTTAAGCCAGAGTGGAAAGAGCTTCGAGCTAGGTAATGTGCGTGCGTGCAAGCGAGCAAGTGTGTTTGCATGTGTGTGTGTGCGCTTATCATGCAAGAAAAAGAAATATCTTCAGGACTGACCAATAAACCAAGCATGTTTTATCATGACATATAAAGAAAGTCTATCTTTACAGTCTTAGTACCTTGAAAGACAAAAAAATCCAATGTTTTGAATTCAAATTTAGGGAAACTTTGATCAAAGTTAACTGGAAATTCAGTAGGTTTCACATGACAAGAAGATGGACAGAGGGAGTAGCAGCTGTCACCTTAGTGGAGGTGATCTGGAGGGAGTGTTTGCGTCGCAGTGATCCGGGGATCTTCTTTAAGACCAGGGTGACTCCATTCGGGTTTTCCCGCAACTTCTTCACCAGGTTGGCTTTGCTCCAGCCCACCTGATGCAACATGAGGAGGATTTGTCTTCAAGTCAGTCAGGAGACTTTTTCGAGAGGCGTTCTGACACCGCCGCTCAAACCGCGGTGAGCTCACACCCACACCGTGTCGCGAAACAACTCAAAGTGCACGTGCAAAGTGTTTGGTCCCAGTCACTCACCACAATCTGGTCATTGACTTGCACCACCTCATCGCCAGCCAAGATCTTCAAATAGGCATCAGTGGAAGGCTGCCAAAGAGGACGACAGTCATTTTTTAAATTCTTCTTTCGCTTCCTTTTTTGTTCATTTTTACAAAGTTAAAATAATCCAAATAACCTTGAACTTTAATTTCAATGTGATGAACTTTGTGCACTCGATTTCCTGTTTTGATCCAAGCATCTTAATGACAAACTGGCTGGGTATTTTTAATAAACACACCAGCAGCTAAATATATGAAATAAATGGGTGAATTGTGAAATGATGTATCATAAAACACTTGTTTATGTCACGCCTGCAGCTTTTAAAGCACATCGCCTTGAGTAGACATTTAGAAAGACACAGTACACAGAAGATTGGGTTCACTTTCAAAGCACTGAAGCAAAGAGAGATAAGCCAACAGCTAAAAATAATGTGTCACACCAGAGTAGTTCCAAGGGGAATTTCTGCTTCCTACGGAGCTCATTCTTCCATTAAATATGACTGGAAAATTAAAATTTCATCCTTCAACTGCGCAGCGCAGAACAAAGGCGTTCCTGTGCGCAGATTCTCCTCCGACTTAAAACAAGCGCGAAAGGAAAAAGTGCCCCAGAGACTGAGGAACGTTTACTCCCGATTAAAAAAGTTGCCATCAAAATAAAAGCTCGATGACATTTGCGTTCATTTTACTTTGCTTCTCACACCTAAAGGATCCTTTCAGTTCCTCCTGATAAGAGGCTGAGACACGCCGGTGCTGTGTCTGCGCGAAGCAGAACTAAACCTTCTAACAGCAGAAGTGCAGAGGACTTTAAACATGATATCAGCTGCAAAGATACGTGACTAATCTGAACCACAGAACCACAGCTTGTCACCTGTTGTTTTGATCTCCTAATTCAGTTAAAAACCAACTGAGAAAACTGCGCAAAACCCTGCTGTCCATGTATATCAGCGTATGAGCTGAGGCATGAAACACTGTCCCGAAGGCTCCACCAAAGAGATGACGGGAGTTAACCTTTGGCTCTAAGGTTGAAGGCGAGCATGGATTTGACTCACGCTGCCCCTCAGAGGACTGGCTGCCAGCACTGACATGGCAGTGATGGTTGACACGCGGTGGTGCCTCGTTAAGCTGAGTCAACAGCGACGGAGAAGAAAAAAGAAAGTCAATGACGAGAGTCTGACCTCAGCAGCAGTTCCAGTCACAAAGTGGTTACTGGAGCCGGTGGACGTTATCTCGATCCCCTGAGAAGAAACGCAGAAGAGGAAAGAAACCGTCATGTACGTCTGAAGTGATAAAGCTGCATGTTAGGGAGCATGTCAACGTTGAGCATCTGAGGAAACAGCTTCACTGTGATGGACACTTGAAATGCTGTTCAGTCGTTCGTGTCATGACAGGATTCTTCGGAGATATCGACGTGCGCCCGCAGACGTTGTCGCTCGTCCGTCGGCTGGGATTGATCGATTTGGAGCCACGAATGGGAACAGCGAGCGCAAACCAATCAGAACACGGGAAACTCAGAATCACATAATCAATACAAATCAGTCTGCGACAAAATATGAATGGAGTCAAGCCCTTTTCTCCTTTTACACTTTGTTTTGTTGGGAAACGCACTCGGGGATGACTTTAACACACAACCACCAAAGTCTTGCCAAGTATTGCGGTAAAAAAACAGACAACTGACCAATTGAAAAGCACAGAAGGGATGACAAAAATGTTTCCATGAGATGACAATCACTCCTGTTTCCTCATATTAAATGAAATTGCTGTAAAAATCCATGTTTCCGATAAAGAACTTAGCAATAATCTACAGGTTCTAATGTAGAAAGATAGAGAAGCTTATTTGATGCCGTCACATCATTATGAATTGACCGCGTGCATGTCCTGTTCTGTCAGTTTGTGTGCAAATCATAATCCTTTCTGGCCCCTCCAACTTCCCTCTGTGTCTTCACTTCCCATTATTCTTCATCTATTGGAGGGCTGAGCTCATTATCTGCGATGGCGCTGTGATCAATCCCTCTCTGTCCACCCAGCACGGTCGCATTTTGTCCCAAATGGCTGAACACATTTGTGAAAACGATCCCCTTCTCTCCTGAAAAATTTCATGTTAAATTACACCGGCGGCCAGAAGCCGCCCGTCTCGCACACCTGCAGCACCGCTCGACGTCGCACCCACGAACGCTCAAATACAACATGTCCGTGGCAGGAAATGAAAGGAGAAAGTGTGTGTATTTGTTGTAAAGCCATCACACAGGAGAAAATCAGAGAGAACAAGAAAATAGTGGAGTTATTTAACATGGGGGATCTTTACCGAAAGCAAACTGGACAAATGCAGAGTCGATAAATGTGCTTTAAAAATGTGAAACTAAAAGTATGAGTGAGGAGAACCTGAAAATGGGAAGAAATGCACGACTGTGAGGAATCTATTCAGGTGATTGAATGAGGCGAATATTCACTGGCAGTGAATCAAGGAGACAAAGACATGGCACAGATGTGGCAACGAATTCCTGAAAAGGTTAAGGAGAAGAAAGTGGTGCGAGTTCACGAAGTAACAAAATGTAATTTTTTGTATGTATTTCTTCTGAACAGGCAATATGATGCAAGAACTCTATGGGAAATATAAAATATCTAAATATATATAAATGGGAAGTATAAAATCTTTTATACAAGATATGAACAGAATCTGCATATCTGCGAAAGTAGCTGTTAGAATGTGTTGAGAAGCTTTACCAGCTGATCTCCAGGTGACACAGGCACCAGGTCCACGCTCTCCAGCTGAGCCGTGTGCGAGAGGACCGCGTCGGGGCTGGACTTCAGGATGTCATCGCAAACCGCCACCAGCTGACGGCACTGAACGAAATCACAGACAGAGAGTCTGGTTTGAACGACGCCCGGCGTCAGGCAAATGTCACAGACATCACAGCGAGTCAAACGGAAACAATAGAAGACTTGAATGGACAAACTTACAACGGAGATGATGTCCAGCTCCTTTTCATAGACAGTCGTGTTCTATCAAGAAGAGCAGAAAACAACACTACATGAGCAAAAGGGACGATGAAACGACAACACAGTGGCCTATATAATAGTGAGCACTATTGATTTGTGGAAATGGGACAATCTGACTCAAAAGCCCTGTCCTATTTCCTCTTCGCAGCGTGAGTCAGGAAGTGAAAGGCCGCAGGTTTCCAGAGGCAACAGAAGCAGCATCCCACAGATCTCACAACAGCACTGCTTGTTCAGGAGCAGACAAATACATCTGTTCTTCAACCGGAGTCACAAGTACACACAAGCACCATCAGGAAGCCGTAGATCACATCGGCGTTGTGTGCAAAGGAAGGTTCGTCTCGTTTCGGAGGAGATTTACTTCGTTGTTTAGGCTCAACCTGCACCACCTGGATGACCATCCTCTCAGGTTCTCTGAAGGACCGGAGGACCTGAATTATTCTTTCTCAATGATCAAAAACTATGAAGTCAGAAGGCATCAAAGAGGAGGGTCCCTCAACGGCGTTGCAGCCTTGGAGTCATGTGTTTCATGGAGGAATAGGACGCCTCTTTCATCCCAGATGTAAGCCTCTGGAGTCATCCCAAACAATCTAATCGTTCGCGCAAGTAAACACATTGAATTTGTAAAAAAAAATGTCCCAGAAAACTACAGATGTGAGGATTTTATGGTTCCCGTGATTGGCGTCACAATTCGATCGTGGTGATTTCAAGAATGCTGGTGCAGATATCTGAAGAACAAAGGCAGCCAGAAACAAAAAAGAAAGGAGACTTGATGTGACTGGTTGGAAAGCCGCCGAGTCTTCAGAGCACTTCCTCACTTTCTCCTTCTGTTTTTACTCCTTTATACAACGTATAAGCAACTGTGTGTTCCCTGCTGGTACAAATAACACCACATTAATCTGTTGAGTGTGTTAAACCCAGCACGCAGCGTTCCTGAGGATTTTCTGGAAGGCCTGTTGTGAAACATACACAAGAAGCACCAATGTGCCCTTATCATAAACCTGTGCAACTCAAGCAAGGCCATACAAGAAGGTGATCGAGCTCCTTCTCGCATTAATCAGCCCTACAAGTGTATAAAAAAAGGCCTCTTACTCATGAAGTTACCTTCAGCTGCTTTTTGATTCATACCAATACGTCATGCGAGTCAAATGCTGTGACAAACTGTTGCTCTCATCTTTAAACCCCAACTGACTTCATACAAGTGTACTCACACTGCAACCCTGAACATGGACGTTCATCGCATCATGGGAACCACAAGCAAACACCTGGCATGTTGAAGATGAACCAAACCCAGTGATTCACAGGCACCTCCATCAGCACGCAGACGCCTCATCCTCAGCTGCGCATCCACACGCTGAGGCACAAACTCCCAACACTCACAGTCAACAGCAAATGACCCAGTTTCTAGTATTAGCGCCGGGGAACCTGGTTACTTAATCAGTAAGGTGCTGATGATGAGGAGGAGGCGCGGTGCAGGGAGGAGGACACTTCAGAGAAAAGCGGGTGATGTCAGCCGAAAAGCAAGGAGGCTCGATGTTTACACGATACATTATACACTGATTAGCTTGAAGCGACCTTCCATTACGGCCCGGGGCTAATTTGCGATGCTTGATGGTGTGATGGGTTACATAAAGGATTGCGGGGGGGGGGGGGGGAGCTAATCCCTGTGAAATGTAACAAGGGATCAAGAGTGAAACCGGCTGGATTTCTGGGCTAATTAAAGGCTGTGACGCGAGGCGGCAGGGAGGGGCACGACACGAGAACACGTCCACTTGTCCGCCTGTGTCTGTGAGTGTGCGATTGTTGTGCGTTCACACCAGACTGGTGTCTGTGGCCATCGACACCGAGACCAATAACAAAGGGCTACAAAGCCTCAAGCTTTGTCTCGAAACTAACGCAATCGTTTGTGACCCGTGTCATAGGAAGAGGATGCTGTCACAGCGCAGAGGATTACTAATGTCGGATCGTTAGTGAGTTGTAGTTCACTTAAAAAAATGGGAAAATGATCACACAGCAAATTATAGAGAAACAGAAGAAACAGCAGATTGAAGCCATTCTCAACGGACGGAAATTGCTGCTGCAGGTGAAGGTTGCATAAGGAAAGAGATTTAGTGGAAAACTGAGTCACTTTACGGCCACAATAAACTTATGAAGAAGTACTTTTTAAGCAGCTATAGTTCCAAGCTAGTAATTCATTGGGCTTCTTAACATACTAACATTTGCTGACTGAGACTAAAACAAAGTTATGGAGCCCACTTTCAATGCAGGTTTTCTTTGAGTTCGCCCAGATTGAAACGTCAACAGTAGTTAAGGATGTAAAGCTGTGGGCTCCTCCTTTACCTCCTCACTAACACTTCCTTCCTCTTCTGCATCATGCTGTTATCTTCTGGGAAGGGAGGTGAAAATCCTGTCAGAAACACGCCTCTGCTTTCTGTCGTAGTTCGAGTCATGCTGCACCAGGTTCCCCCACCCACAGCAGCTCGTTCTGCATTTGCGTGTCGCTCTCCCCGAAGAGGAAATGACACGAGTGTCTGAGGTGGGCCGCAGGTACGGTTCCAGCCCGACACCGATGTGATGTCACGAAAGTGCGGCGGGAGAAGCAGAGAGCGCGAAAAAAGACCGCTCACGGCTGGATTCACACTGAGAAGGAACCCAAAAGAGGGACACACCAAATATGGGCATCAACAAGCGGAGAGGCTAAAAAGAAAGGTCTCAAAATATTTCCAACCTTATTGGATCACTTGAAAGTTACTCAGGAAGTCCTTCCACTCATCAAGAAAGCATTTTTAAAGGTCATGGAGATAAAATGAATAGATAAAAAAACAATGAAGAGATAACTTTGAGAACTTTTTTACACAAAGCAAATTTTCCCTTGAGAATAAAACACATCAAGCACTTGGAGATTTCTTTGTCGTGAAGCTCTTCCATCAAAACTGAAATGAAAAGAAACAAATTTGTTTTTTTCAGCGTGGGGAGATCGAGCGAACTTTTGACACAGCTTGAACTTTGCCAGGAATAATTTCTCCAAAGATAAAGTTTCACACAAAAATCCTAAAAGCAGACTGAAAACCCTTTTTTCCGCAAGTGTGGGAGGAGAAGAAGAAGAGAAGAGAAGCGAGGAGGTGAGCTGTGATACAGACAGGTTTGGTCCCAAACAGCCTTCGGCGCACTGATGCTTCCCTTGCGTGGCCCTCAATTCAATAAAACAAACAAAAAAAACAAAACAAATGTGTCTTTTTAGATGATGCCTACGCTCAAAGAGCAAGATTCATAAACTCTGATGCCAAACAAAGATATTACTGTGGAGTTTCAGTGGTGGATCGAGTATAAAAAAAGGAGTGACGCAGCTTTGGCCTCAAGCTCACCCAAACAAGATTGAAACATGACAACAAAACATTCAATTCAAGGGGGGGAAAGAAGCGGATCGACATGAATGCTTTAAGCAGTGTTGACGATGTTCCTTCCACATACCAAAACTCCAAACTGACCTTGAATATCGCAGCAGCATGAGCAGAAATAGACTTGCCAAAGTGCCAGAGCGCGCATCAATAAACAGAAGCGAGATCCATTCAGGAAGGGCTGTAGTGAATGAGCCTCGTAAGGACGAGCTCATAAGCGCGAATACGCGACTGTCACTTGTTGAATGACTGGTTGCAGCGTCAGAGAAAAAAACGTCAAGGGGTGTGTGTTTTGTGCCCCCCCCCCACGCTCCGGTTGCCGTGTGGCGTTCTTTTGTGCCGCGTTGCGCTGTGACTCGACGGGGAGGTAAGCTCAGAGTGCGGCGGTGTCCTGTGCCTGAAATCTGCTCTCTGCGTAGTTGTCTTGGAAACAATGTCACGCTATTATGTGGGTGTAACGCTGTGAGGAAGAAAGAAAAAAAAAAAAGGAAGGAAGGAAGGAAAAAAAGAAGACAACAAAAGCGGGCTGAAAGTAACACACGGTAATGTATGCATGTTCAAACACAGACTGCTGGCAGCACGCAGGAGATCAGCCTCCCTCACGTCTGTTGTCTCTGAGCCATTAGAGACACACAACATAGATGAAGCAACGCGTTAATATAATCCTGACCCTCTTCATCTCCTGTCAGTCTCCTTTTACATCTGCGGACTTTCCCTGTAGACATTTTCTCTTTGCTATCTTGTGACATGCCTGCTATAAAAAGCCTGATGGCACGGCTGCGCTGCATCCACATTCACACCTGCTGCTTCTGCTTTGAATTCAGTCCCCTTTTTCCTGTTTTTCCACCTGTGTACGCTATTGATTGAGGCTTTTGACTCTCTGCTCATCCTCTCAGTTCTTATTTGGCCTCCAAAATACTGAAAGGTTCCCTCTGACACCTCAAATGACTGATGAATTACCCATCAGTTACCTTAAGCCTGCGAAGATCTCACACTTTCAATAGGTCCGAAAGCAGCAAGTTTAGCAACAATTGGAAAATTACTGTCTATTTATCAGATGTTTACTCCCAGGCAAAAATATGTACAGACACCTGATACCTTTCAAGCAATGTTGTTGTACTGGATTTGTTCCAGGTAGTTCTTGGAATACAAGTTAAACATTAAAGTCATGCAGTCACACTTTCACTCCAATGTTTCTAGCGCACAGACGATAAAGTTTGATTTTACAACAAAATGCTTTGAAGTTTCACCATTAAGCCCCACATACCTGAGAGTAATGTGCCTCACCGCTTTCAGATCCAGGATCAGAGTTCACAGAGCCCTCTTTCTCTCTCTCTTTCTCTCAGTATCGTTCTCTGTCCCTCTCTCTTGGACTTTGCTTGCCGCTTGGCTGGTTCAAAGCAAACTGAGCCTGTGCTGCAGTGAGACTCACACTTGACAAGTTCAGCGCAGGATCCCAACAAGACCAGCTGACTGCCGACCTCGATCCCCCTCAGGGTGTGAGGAGGGAAAAAAAGACACATACACACTCACACACGCACACACTCACACACTGCATAGGCACTCGCAGACAAACAGGGAAATAAAAGACCTTTCTTTAGTATCAGGGATGTGGTGCACCCTTTATGGGGGGGATGCTTCTCCAGAAAGACGTCACAATTAAGCCGCGGCCTCCCTGACAGCACAGCGACGGGCCACAGGCGGCCATGACGTCTGCTCCAATTAGCCCGAAGCAAACCTCAAGCAGCCATGACCAGGCTAATCTGTATGGAAGCTAGGGGAACGCTAAGCTTCTGACGTGATCGCTACATTATAAGGACACACCGCCACGAGCTTACGTGACCGGGTTGCATGCACGCAACATGCTCCGAGTTGGAGTGATTAAGTGTGTTTTCAGACACAGGCTGTTTGCCGCAGTTAATAAAGCGACGATGACAGCCTGTGAGACGAGCCCTGAACTCAAGTTTTCATTTTCTCTTGTCAGGTCATGACGTGTGGTGCCTTCTTTCACCTTTTTGCACCTGCTGCAGGTTTTAAAGGAGCCTGTCGAAACAGATCTTTCGATCAGATATTGTCTCATCAATCTCCATGGCTGCTTTGAATGGAGTACGTTTTTAGTCATTTAAAAAACCTCACAGATTTATGCTTATATCACATGCTGCTGTGACGTTAAATTACACAATTACACACTGTCCACTTTCCAGCAAGCCCAGTAAATGAATGCAGCAGTGTTGTTTGTGCCATTTTTTTTGTAAGCGTCTTATAAACACAGCGGTCATAAAGGAAATGGCTAATATTAGTACTCCAAAAGTTTGACTTCAGAGTCTTTAATCTTCTTCGAACATCACAATATAAAAGGTATGTAAGCAGGCATGTATCTTATCAAGCTGTTGGTGTAATTTGAGAAGGAAATGGGAGAAAAAGGCGCCATTTTTCTATTTGGGTCTGATGCCTGAAGTCTTTTCGATGACATTAATTGTCACCTGCTCGCACAGATCCCAAAAACAGGAAGTGAGCAAACAATAGCTCGGTAGGGCACTACCGAGCCCTAATCAGCCTTCTAGCAGCTGAGGTTGAGATTTTAGCTGGCTAACCACTCACCCAGCGTCTCTGCCTATATGCGCACGGAGGCGGTAATGAATGAAAACAACAGGCGACAGGGCCAGCTCTGATTCACTTCACAGCCACAACAACCTCCCTTCACAGTCGACAGGCTCAAGCGCTCTGAAATCCATACTTCCTTCCTTTGCTGAGATGCCGTCAACACAGAATCCACATGATTTATTCCTCGCATCAAAGTCCTGCGCGCTTTTTAAGCTGATGGTTCGACTTCAAAGTATCTACAGGATCCAAAAATGATGTTGAAGTAGTTTATATCGCTGTTCTGAATTGCCCAAAGCAAGTGAATGAGTTCCAAAAAATGAATCTAAAGAAAACACAGCACTACTGCACTTCCAAAAGCAGGATTGAGACATTTTTAGCAGTCCAATAGCAGGAAAGAAGCATCACCTTGTGGAGAATTATCCGGTGAGAGGTGGGAACTGTACCTGTCGTGCTGGGCAGGCGTCCAGAGGAGGCTATACAGGGCTAATAATAACCTGCTCTAAATACCCCTCCTTCACCCACAGCCGCTCTGTGCCGCCTAATGTCTCCTCACCTCTCTCTAATTATCCCTGATTCTTCTGCTCCCTGAGCAGCTCCGTCCCTTCTTCCTAACTTCTGTCAGGCTCTTTCTCTGTAATGTCACTGTGCTGCCGCCTCGGAGTTAATAGCCTCCCTCTGCCTGTTGCTCTCTGTAACGCACACTCCCCCGAGGAGTCAAAAGTCATTTAACTGTGGCGATGCAATCCCGCTCGTAGTCTCCTCCTTCGAGTTTCTCCCTCCCCCTTTGTCTTTCCACTCCCCCCCCCCCTCCAGGCACAGCAACATATCCCAGCCTGTCCTCCCTGCCTACCTGTGAAACGCTTCCCAAACACTTTCATCCGCTTGTGAAAATCCTGTCGATACTGTTGATTCGGAAAGATTCAGAGCGGCAGGACGTGCCGAACCAGAACGAAAAAACTCCAGCCCTTTTATTTCCCTGATCCTTCCAAACCTTCTTCAAGGTACATCCGCCTCCAAATATGCCAGGAATGTAAAGATAAAAAAAATGCATTACTCAAGCCAGGCGGAGGAACAGGGAGGCTGTTTGTGCTTCTCCTCTTCTCATTTTATTCTGCGCCTCCTTCTACAGACACGGCCGATAACTCAACAGGTTCTAGTTCCTCTTCAGAAGTTTATGCAGATCGGTAGAAATGCGGTAAACTCACATGCGGTTCCTCTAAAGATAGGGAGTGCCACACAGCACGTGTTCTTGATTGTTTACGGACAGTAAAAACTTCTTTGGACGATGATCACAGAAACATTCAACATGAGGACAGCTACAACATTCACGCACCAAATTGAAATAAGCAAAAAAAAAAACACCTACCTTGTGCACGATGTCTCCCAGTTCTCTGCAGTAAGTAAATATTTTGGTGCTGGTCGTGTAGCCGCTAAGCTGTGCAACCTGATATCTGGAAAAGATGGATGAAATCTTTAGAACGACACAAGAAATCAAAAAGTTGGAGTTCACACGAGTCACAGAAAATGTTTGTGGGTATTTTTTTGCACTGAAAAAAACTTGTTTAGCATATGAAAACAAACAATGACACTCCAAGTAAGCTGTTTGTTGTTGTACCTTTAAATAACTTTTACCCATGATCACTCTTTCTTGGAGAAAAATATTCAACAACCAAGTTGCGGCATGCTTAGAACAGACTGCAGATTAACTGTTTGACTCTCAGGTGACTGCAGAATGAAAGAGTCTTCTATGGTTTTGCTTAGAAAACGCCCTCCGTGCGAACCTGTTGAGCAGAGAGAAGAGGCCTTTGGCCGAGGTGATGAGTTCCACCACAATCTGCAGGATCCCAGCAGGCATCTTGGTGGTGGCGCGCCCGTCGTAGCGGTTGTAGCGCCAGCGGCTCTGGATGCCCATCTGGAGGGAGTGAGCGACGGAGCGCATCTTCTCCGTCACACTGCGCAAGTTCTCTCCATTCAAACCGTAGGTCTGCAGAATGCACACACACGAAAGAAACACACTCGATATATGATTGTATTACCTGGAAGTGAGCATAATAACTGTGCTGCATTAAATATAAATGGCAACACAAACATAATCTTCTCACAACCACGCAAACAAACGGCAGCAAGAAAATCAAAAGCATGAACATCAAAGGTCCTTCAAGCAGTTTGTTTTTACCTTTATGCCTTCTTAATATGCTTATTATCAGTGTTTCCTGCCAAGCAGCAGGATGCCTGAGTCCTCAGAGAAGCTGAAGAGGGAGCGTGTTGTCTTTCTGTGACCCCCTCACCGTTTGGTCAAGAGGTTCGGACCGGTCACGCTTGGTTGGTGTGCATCAACCAGCCGGAATAAACAACCCTGTCAACAAGCGCCCATGAATCTTTCATGGCCCTTTTCAACAGGGTGGTAGTTAATTATGTAAGCATGCACTTGAATGTGTTTGGCCTCTTCCATGTGAGCGTCTGCTGCTCGGATTCATGAATGAGCGCAGTGTTGTCGCCTCGCAGCGCGTCAAATCAGAAAGGGAGAGCGGCGGACACACGGTGCCGCATGCACGCTGTGCTCAAGGTCGCTGCTCCTGCCGCACTGGAATCTTTTCCCACATTCATTCATGCAGGCGTTGGGTTAAACTGTTGCGTTGTTGTCGTAATGACTTATTCACAGTTGTTTCAGTGGTTCAGCACAAGCAGTTTAAGCGTGCTGAGCCTGATGCTTGCAGGCTGTTATGGCACCAGAGCTGGACCCTTGCCTGGTACTGTCCTGCTCAATTAGTCCTGCAAATGAGACAAAGGCCACTTTGGAAACCCACACACACTAAAACGGCAACACAACTATTTGGGTCCCCTAAAACTCTGAGTCGAATTCAGACAGGGAGGAAAGTTCAGGCCTTCAAAATAGGTGACATCGGGAATTAGAGGGCATGCACTTGTCTCCTAATTCTGCTTTAGCTGTAGGTTAACCATGATGAGTTGCTGCATGTTTGTTTGGAGAAATAAAGTTGCGATTGATATGCCCGAGGAGAGCAAAGTGAAGGAAGTGGCTCTCAATTTGCTGCAAACTTCTGAGGTTTGTGAGAGTTGGACTTTTATGGCAGTAAAGCAACGGTTGTGTATTCTGGCTGGATTTGCCAGAGATTGTTTAATACCAGCCAGTTCAACTGTGCAAACAAGGGCAGGGTCTAAAAATATTATGAAAGAAAAACATCTCCGGAGGGTCAGAACATGCAGAATACCACAAAAATAGAAGGACATGACTGCTCAGTTAATATCCAACCCTCGGTAGATCTCAAACGTCCCCATATTGCTCACTACAGACTCCCATGAACATGCAGTGCAAAGCATCAGACAGATGATCTTGACAGACGCTGCCCGAGTTGGTCGCTCACCAGAGTGCAGAGTTTCTCCACAGACTCCAGTATGAGCTCCTGGTGTCCAATCTTGTGGACTCCCAACCTCTCCAGGTCCTGGGACGTCAGTTGGAGCAGATCCAGACCCGACAGCCCCCACTGAGAGATGGCATACTGATGCAGGGGGGCGTCCAGGCCTGGCCAGGGGACACACAGGTGCAGGGAGAGGCAGGTGTGACTTATGCATGCAGACATTAGAAAGGACTCGTCCATATCCTGACTAATTACATGTGAAAAATACACACGAGCAAAAAATCGTTCAGTCGGGTCTCAGGGGATGAAAGTATGAAAACACTGACGTTTGAAACTTTGAGAGCTGAGACTGAAAAAGCCCCCTTAAAGTAACAGTTAACTCTTCATGTGCTATTACAAATGTACTTTAGAAGTATTCAAATCAAATTGGTAATATTCCCAAAGCACAACATTAAAAAAAAAAAAGTTGAGTGTTGTTTATCATTAATTATTGCTTATTTCTAACAAAGGCTTGTGACTCATCTTTTAAAGCTGACTTTCAATTGTATTTTGATTACTTTAATGTAGCATTTCTGTGTAAATGTATTATTATTTACCTACATTTTAATTTTTGTTTGTTTTTGTGAAAAAAGAACACTTTGTTGCCATTTGTCCTTGTGTAAAGTGACATAAAGTTTGATTGAATTGAGTACAAAATCTACGTTCCTGTTTTCATTTTGCTCAATGAAAATTACCTCTGAACAAAGTCAAATAATAAAGCTGCTTGCGAACTATGACGAAGCTGTTTTTTATATCACCAATCAATGTATGAAATCACTTCCGACGAAGTATAAATCATAACCAGATTGGATTTTTTTTAAGAGGTCGTCATTGCGTGTTATTTCTTGCAGTGAGCTCTTCACACGACCCATGTGGGCAGAATCAATCTGCGCAACATGTCCCACAAACAAGAACCGAGCGAGCGAGGGAGCGAGCGAGCGGCAGACACAGTTCCTGAGAAGCCTCCTGTTGTTGACACTGATCAGATGAGAGCTGCTGTGGCTCCTCTGCCTCCAACGCACGCCACTTCCTCATTCCTCCTCCACCTTTCACTTCCAAGAGGATTAATGTGGCGCTTCTATTTCTGACCTTCCCGTCCGAGCCAAAGTACCTGTGAGGATCAGCGCGTGGGGAGAGAGAGAGAGAGAGAGAGAGAGAGAGAGAGAGAGAGAGAGAGAGAGAGAGAGAGAGAGAGGGGGAAAAAAGTAAGGAGCGATATGTTCCTCACCTTGGAGCCACTCGCTGACTCTCTCCACGCTCCACGACGTTATAGGCTCCATGCTCGGAGTCCTGGTGCAGTCGCTCGTTCAGCTCCAAGCGGTCCTGGCCGACTTCTACCTCTCGGGGCTGCTGGAAGAAGGAAAAGTTGATCCCGATTTGGAGTCGGACGATGACGAGTGGCACTCCTTCGCGCAGGTACAGGTAAGGGTCCCCCTGCTGTCAGCCAATAGTGCGGAACTGTCAGGCTCCACAAAGTGCGAAGACCCCTCCCTCCCTCTCGATTCCCACCTCCACCTCCACCACCACCCTTCCCTCCTTTACCTGAAGAAGGTGCTGCGGCTTTAAGGATTCATAACTTCCCCTCTCATAAACGCAATTCCATGCGCGCGCCTCTGCTTCTGCGCGCGGCACAGGAGCGCGGCCCGTTGTGCGCAGCAGCATGTGGACGCACACAAGGGGCGGGCGCAACAGTCACACCTGTGCTGTGCAGTGCACTAACAAACAATACGTGTTGCAATGCGGCCTCAATAAAGTGTTGTGTCTCCCCTCCCTCCCTCCTTCCTTCCTTCCGTCCTTCCTTCCCTTCCTCCCGTTTGGTGCTCATGAATGAGCATAAGCAACGAGCAGCCATTCCTGTTCCTACAGAGATTCTGCCTTCTCACCACTGCTATTACCAAGACTGAACAGCTTACCCTTCTGTGAGTTTTCGTGAGGCCTCAAGGGTAAAAATAACTCATTCACAGACCTGCAGGCTTAATCCTCTTTACCGAGTCCAGTGGCGCTCCTGCACTGTCAGGACTTTTCTCAGAAAAGGTTCCTTCTTTTTGGATTCCACGTTGGAGAAACAAAATCAATAGTAGATGAATCCTTCCTGACACACAGAGAACTTTCTGCGAACAGGGCACA
This sequence comes from Malacoctenus gilli, assembly GCA_032164315.1. NCBI lineage: Eukaryota > Metazoa > Chordata > Actinopteri > Blenniiformes > Labrisomidae > Malacoctenus > Malacoctenus gilli. Next base: position 6,786,746 of record JASSRZ010000051.1, on the reverse strand, counting down.
TTAGCTAACCTGTAACTACATCACCAGCAAGCTGCTGTTGAATGTTAATAGAATATCTTCACCAGTTTGGAGGCAAACAGAACAGGCTGATTGTTCCTAACTTGGCGGTGCAGTTATCCACTGTGATGCGGTCTGTTGAGGAATTAAAAGCTCAGCGCAGTCTTATGTTTAACTCCTTATTTATTCTCTGAGTGCACCCGGCTTTCTGAGGGAGTCAGTCGGGCCACTGCTCGGGACCTTGAAGTTCCTGCTGTGTCAAACCATTACCTCCATAGACCTAAATATCAGGGCGCTGCCACTGACCCAACAGCTGGGGCAGTTGACTGTGTTTTCTGTTGCTGCGTGTGATTTCAAGTGTTGCACCTTTAAAGGTCTCGTGAAGGGAGCTCCGCCATGAGCTGCCCTTGGATCTCATTGTTATTGCAGGTTCCCTAACAATCACTGGTGTTGAATGTTCTCCAGCGGTAAAGGGCAAGGCCTTATGAAAGGGCCATATTCATCAAAGTTCTGCCCTCTTGATATCTGGCACCCCCTGCTGACATTCACTTTGAACCGAGAGAGAGCGAGAGAGAGAGAGAGAGAGAGAGAGAGATGGGAGAAGTCAAACGTATATGTCAGCAGGCCTAATGCCACTATGGCTCCATGTGTGGGACCTATAGGCTTCATGCTAATTTTCCAGCAATTTAGATAAACGCTTCGGAGCAACGACGTCTCTCTTGGTGTAATTGCTGAAAAAGAAAAATGCACGGCTGTGATGTAAAATGTCGAAAAGAAGCGTGAGAGCAGGATCCACGGCGGCCGTCTGATGTAGAAGTCGGCAGTCCATTCCTGGCTGAAACTGTCATTGATCTTCTGTCGAATCAAGATGTCCTCTGTCTGAAGTGGCAGCGGAAAATAACCGAACTCCAAAGTAAGACGGCTGCACAAATCGACACTGATCTCAGATAATGGAAAACTAGTGGATTGTGAAACCTCTCTTTTTTTTTCGCTTCAGTCCTGCTCGAGTACCACATAATGCAATTTCACACCAGTCGGAGCTGGTTCCTATGTAAAATTACTACCATCACCACTGCTTTTTTTCCACTTTTTAACAGCATTTATGTGCCCTGGGATTAAATAGCGTCGATAACTGGCTTCATTTCTTGAGATGAAGCGGCGTTTTCCTGTGTCGCTGGTGTTTGTTTGTGTTGACCTTGGCCTCGGTGGTACTTTTCGACTGGAGACACTGTGCCTGCCGCTCTGCCCAGCCCAAATACCTGGGAAACCAAATCAAGCCCCAACATGCAGCTTTTAGTCAACAAGCACACCCGTTTCTACAGTCAGAGGATTATGTAAACCCCGCACATGCAGCGCTCAGAGTGAAGATTTTTCACTGCAAAGTACATCGTTGGTGACAGAGAGTGGGAATAGTGCGCATAACACGCATCGATAGACAACTGCATTAAACTCTTATCTCCCTCTCTCTCTCTCCTCCCCTCGCTCCCCCTTGATTTTTTATTTGTTTATGACTAATCAATATCCCCACCCCCCACCCCACCCCGCTGACCCAAGAGCCATTTCTGTGACTAATGATAAGTCCACTGATGTTAGAAGTACAATAACGGTGTTTTGGTCTCCGTCTCTCCGAAGCGCAGAGCCGGGGCTCATTTTGAATCATTACGTTTCCATCCACTCCTGCTGCAGACAGTCCAGATTGGATAATTACCTTTGTTCCATTATTGAGGGGCCTAATTAATTTGTTCTATACGGTCCTCCCCGCTCCACAGAGCTGCGCTCTCTCAGGCCGGTCGTGAAGGAATTATTACCGGGGGTCTCAAAGTGCTCAGACTGAAACCTGACACTCCCCGAGTATTACATTTAGAACTGGAAACGAAGTGTGTTTGGATTAAATAAACTGTATATACAACATGTTGATGGCAGGAGCGCCATGGCCATTATTGCTGTTGTTTCTGCCTGGCTTTTAATGCTACTATGCTCTTGTTTTTAGAGCGAAGTCAAACGCTTGTGCCTCTGTTGCATCAACAGATTAATCCCTTGGATTAACTACATATTTTGCTTCATGCACAAACTGGATTTTAATCTACTTTAAATGCATTTTTACTTTCCTGCCTGTTTTCTGCCTATTTCGTCTTTAGGCGAAATAAAAATAGTTCTTGCTTTAATATTTTAGCCTTATAGCTCCAAATTACGGGATCTAGGCTTAAAATTTAACACAACTGAAAAATACCCATAAATGGCCATCAGTGCAGTGTGACCATGAAGTCACCTATTGATATAACTGATGACAGACAAGCAGACATATAAATGGGCAGCTCAAATTTGCGATGCTCTTTCAAAGCGGCTGCCACTTCACAGTTCAAGTATGCATGTATTTGCATTTCAATCACGGTGTTTACAGCTGTACAGAGAATCAACAAGAAGTGTGATTCATTGTTTCTTCTTTCGCATATTCAACATCTCTCTCGCTCTACACACTGAAAAAAACGAGGTCAAACTACATTGTCGTTTGTGCGCCACTGTGCCTGATATACAGCCTGTCTCAGCACCAAATATGATGCATTTTCTTTCTGTCATGCCCATTCAGCAGTTTTCCGTGCACATTTCACTCTTGTATTAATACACAAATGCGCACACGCACACACACACACACACACACACACACAGAAGTCAAGGTGGCCTCGCGCTTGATTGTACATGCAAGGCAAGCTCGACTGAGTCATCTCTCCCATGATGCTTTGTGGCGAGCCAGAGGTGGAGGGGTAGGATATCCCTGGAGTCTGTGGACGGGAGACACTTCTGAGTCATCGCTGTCACCTGTGATGTCACTGGAGCGTTGTGGAGGGATGAAGCGAATCCTCGCGTCCACAGAACAGCAAAGTGACTCAAACACTCATCAACGTCACTTTTGCCCTTAAAAGCTCCCTTGTTTTTACAAATGGGTTCTCCTACGTGACCACCAAGAAACTTGACGTTTCTTCCGTTTTCACCTTCTGGATGATTTACTTTCCTTTTCTTTTCCCCGTTGACCTTTATTACACCCTTCACTTACTCCGGTGAAAGCCCGGAATCCATTATATTTTACAGGAGGGGCCTTAACAGTGGGGGAAAAAAACACACACACATTCAGTCTTGTGGCATCCTTGGAGAGCAGCAGAGAGCAGCAGTTGGCCTGCATATAATGGATGAGGGGGAGAAAAGAGTGGAGAAGATGAAGGAGAATGATCCCTCATGTATGGCTGCAATAAATAACAAACACCAGCACAGGAGTGTGAGGTGCTGTGGGTGTTTCCCTTTGGCTGCTGCACAGCCGATAGGTTAATGCGCTCTCTCCTCAGAAGCTGCAACCCCGTTTATTAAATACTGCGTGAGCCTGATGGACTACTCTTCACCTTGGGAGGGCAAGCTCACCCAGTGACCACGGGAATCAATAGAAAATACCTCCGCTGTGTGCTGACACACTTTGATCGGTGGAGGCAAGGGAAAAATCAACATGACCTGTTTTGCACTGTTTCCTCGGTCCCCCGTGTGAGGAGATACACGTTTATTTTTAAGCCGCCGGAGGAAGTGTGTTCAAGCTTTCGACGCGACAGTGGCGGCGTTTTCCTATGACAGGCCAGGTGCTGCATGCTAATAGTGTGTAGCCACAGGGTGAAAAAGACAGGAAATGATATGCAATTACACAAGAACAAGGAGCTTTTTTTTTTTATCTTCAGTTCAGATCTGTGCGGCTCGCCCGCAGAGCTCAGATTGGCATGCATGAAGACAGGTGCAAAAGCCATTTTCCATATTCAAAAGCTCTCCTTCCATTGTTGTTTTTTTGGCCTATGAAATATCAATCCTGCTTCAACTTAATGTGAATCAAATACTTGTCAGATCCACAAAGGGAGTGAGGTTTTTTTTTTTGCCCTCTGGTTGCCAATAGTAACCAAATAAGCTGGCCAAGAGCGAAATGCACTCGGCAGTGAATGAAGCAGAGAAGTGTTGAGGGTGGCGGGGTGTATTATATCACTGAAGATTACAAGGACCTTGGTGAGAGCTGTTCTCAATGAAAAGAGGGCCCGCATCAGTGTAAAGTCCGCAGAGAATCCAAGAGCTCGTTGTCACGACCTCAGTCCGACGAGTCTCTCCTCGCCCCTTGTTTTCTTTACATCATATTTATTGTGTAATCAAGAATGTTATGTAATTTTATTTTTTTTTTGGTGTGTGTGTGCTGTATTTAGACGTGGAGGAAGTGGAGCTGTTGGCCTCAAAGTGATGCAGGCTAAATATACATCCCCATGAAAAGTCAGGTCATGGAAACCAGTGTTACTCCAGATAGGAAAAGTCAGTTCAAGACCGCGATGCTGTGCAGAGCCTTGATCGTGAGCGGTGCGAGGAAGATATTATATAACTGCATATTTCCTCGGCGTGTCTTGGCCGCTGCTGATTGATATACATCTGTTAGAAAGATCCACACTCCCTTGATGCACCTGCTGCACCACGGGCATCAAAGGCGAGCACAGCCCCGTTCATTAATAACAAGCTTCCATCTGCATTACGTATTTGCAGTGCGGCTCGCGGCCAGACGATGGCGCGGTCAGACCTGGGCGGACCGAGATGAGCGAAGAAAAAAAGGGGGCTGGATGAAATCCTGCCGGAGTCTGCCAATAACAGCCCGAGCTGGAGGCTCGCTCGTACTACAGAGCCACACTGAGGTCTCTGCGCGTATCGCACACTGTCGGGAAGCTGGCGAACACGGGGAAGTCTTCCTTTTCCGACCGGGAGAAATCACAGAGGCGCAGGGAGGAGGACGCACCGATCGCACGCTGCGTCGACCGCCAAGACGGCACGGGATCCGGTTAATTCCCTTTAGGAGGCATTAGACTCCCGCACTGACCGAATTACAGGCGCTTGGAACACATTGGTGGCCACTGCGCTCCTCTCAAGCGCTTGTCAACGCAAAGAAAAAAAAAAAGAGAGACAAGCCTTGAAGAACCCGAAAGACGCGCTTCACCTGGAGAGACACACAGAGGCTGCTCGGGGCTGCCGGCGTCCTCCGCGGGATTATTACTTTGAGCAAACGCGCAGAAGTGGCCAACCGACGCCGAAGTCAAATCCAGGGATTATTACTATTGTTTGGGAGGGAAGCTGTCGGCTGCGGCGTCTGCATGCGTGTTCCTCCCCTCTGCGTGCAGAGAGAAAAGTGCTGATTAATCTGCCCGAACTGGACTTTGGACCACCCGGAGGAAGGAGCTTCTCGGAAGTGCACTTGACAGGAGCGGCGCCGACAAATCTGAAGGGAGCGTTTTCTTACTTGAAGAGCTGAAGACGAACCAGGCAGAATCCTGCAAAAATGCCCCTTGCACAGATCGCGGAGCCATGGCCCACTATGGAACTGGTGCAGCTCGAAACTGAGGTAAAAAGATGCGAAATGCTTTTTTCCCCCCCTCTTGTTTTTATTTGCATTGCATTTTTATTGACCCATTTCATCAGTGTGAGGTTAATTGTGAGCAGAACATCTTCAAGGTGTGTGTTGTCAGCACTTTCGAGAAGCACTCAAGGTGATTAAGAGGAAAGTTATTTTCCGCATGCTGACTTGATAGATTATTATTGTCCGTCGCCCTGTTAATGACCCGCGTGCCCTCATTTTAATCATTAATAACTCATAATATGATGACTGCGTTGCTGGTCTTCCTTTAAGTCACGTCAGTTTCACTGGTTCAACCCATTAAGGCATCTCTGAAGCCAAACTGTGGCTGTGACTTGCAGCCTTCACCACTGGGAGTTCGATTATCCCTTCCTCATCTCAGAGCTTCGAATCCCACCCTGAATCAGTCTCTCGTCTGTCTCTGAGGGTCTTCAGCAGCTTCATTTCATTTTCAAAGCCGGTAAACCTCCGAGGACCTGCCAATAACTTAATATACAGACTGTCTGTCACTGCTCTCACCTGCAAAGTGGTTTTTCTCTTCTGGCATCGCTCACACAGGAGGGTCAAGGTCCGCCCTGCCTGTGAGGACCATAAATCCTAATCTTTATGCATTCAATATTCATAAATGTGTCACCGTGGATTTGACTGGGCAAAGAAGTCTGTTGTGTTCCAACTGTTTCCCCCAGACACTTAAAGTACTTGTAGTGCGTTGTTGTCTTCAGAAAACGGGTCTTAACGCCACATCAGTTAATAATCTGACATCACTCCACATGGACATCCAACCAGATGTTATTGGTGTTTGTTTGTCACATCGTGCCTCAGAAAAGTGGACATGAAAGGGAGAGAGACATGAAGGGGCGTCGTGCGGTGCACACTCCTGTCACTGTAATGTGCCGTCATTATTCATAAACACTCAAGTTACTCCTCCAACAGGCTGGTTGCTTCATGAATATTCAGCTCCTCCATTATAGTTATGGAGAGCAGATCCAGGATCAGGCGCCACAACTGCTAATTGCTACTCCCACCCCCCCCCCCCCCCACCCCCATTCCCCTCCTGCCTGTACGGCGAAGGGTGGCCTCGCTGCACGACTGAGCTGTTTGGAATAAGTTTGCCCATAATAAGGCAAAGTGGCTGCCATACCGGTGCTTATGTGTGCAAGGGATGTCGCTAATGAAAAGCTCTGTGTGCTGTATTTAACTGGGTCCCTAATAAGGCTTGTAAGAGACCAGCATGATTATTAAATTAGGCTCATTTTTCTAGCTCCTGGCCTGTAATCACTCTGTTTGGATGGGAGTGTAAACTGGAAAGGGAAGGATCATTACGGCAGCTGGAAGAATATATATATATATATTTTTTCTTCTTCACCACCAAGATTTGCTCAGTAAGACTTTGCTTCGTCTCTGCAATCACTGCATCCGTTGATTTGCAAATGAGATTTCCATCCCTTTTTGTTTGACGAGAGGATGTGGCGGATTAGGAATGCACACATTGATCGGAAAAAGGACACTTTGAAATATTGTTTTAAGAAAACGGTGCGATTGTGACATGCTTTGTTCAGCAGACGTCACTATTTACAGTACTCTGCACCATGTGAGTTGGCTGAGCAGCGTATCGCAGCCGAACAGATGGTGATGCAGAGCCTGCGAAAAGTGCTAAGTTTATTCCTGGAGAAGGAAAATGGAAGAAGCGGCCTCGGGAAAATGTACCGGCCACATTTCCTGTAAGATTCCCTGCAGAAAAAGACCTCCATGCATAGTACATTTGGACCTTGATGTCATATTCTTACTCTGGTGCATGAGTATCGGCCACTTAATTGTAGTATCTGTATTTTACTCAATCTTGCAAATCACTGCCAGTCAGAAATGGGAACAGTGCCATTTATCTTTGTCACTAACCTGCCAGCCAGCTGCACACTCCGGTTCCTGGTAGCAGTGAGAGACGGCCGAGGGCTCGGATCGATTGAGCAGAAAGAGTGAGCGGGACTGGAAGCCAAGTCAGTGAAACATGTTGTGAGGGGAGTGAGAAGGGAGGCGCAGCCATGGGAGTCCAAGCAGTCACGCGGACAGATGGTGCAGACAGAAATTTGGATGATTTGGAGGGTAAATGATGAGGACTGCAACGCTCATCTCGCGTCTTACAAACACTTTCCTTACGCTGTCGGGTCCAAGCGCGTGCAACGGAGGAAAAAGCTGCGCGATCATGCGCCGTTTCCCCGGCGGTGTCGTGAAACAGTCACCGTGCGAGCGGCTGCGCTTGAAAGCCGGCTAGGTGACATGAATGGAAGTCGGTTCCAAACCGTCTTTTGTGTTGGTTGCCGCCGCAAAGCGAGCAAAGAACAAAAATGTGCCATTGAGAATGATTTGTTTGATTGAGGCCCTCTATTCATCACCGAGTCATATCTGCTGTGAATGAACTTATCCTGGGTGAATCATCCCTGATACGGGCGCTCGAGCAAATATGCTTATTCTGTCAAAGTTGAGTCACTACCAACATCATCGGGCACTGATATTTCCAGGTTGGTGCAAGTTCTCCAACATTCCTGAGTCATGCTTTGTCTGAAACTACTTTTTATGCTGATTGACTGTACACATAAAGTACACCATGTAGTTCCTCATGGATTTTGACCTCAAATAAGAGATTGCATCCACAATTGGCCTTGAAATTCTACCTGTACTGAGGACTACGGCTGTCAAAGTCATAATAGCTCAGAGGCCGCATGCTCCATTTGCTCTCAATGGGACCGGACCTGTAAAATTGCAGGGTTGAGACCTGTACTACAAACGACTCTGACGTTTTCCTTCAGCTTCGGTCTGAAAAACACCCAAGTACTTCCTCACGACAGCATCACTGATGTTGCTCCTGGTCACTCTTGTTTATGACATCATTTTTGGCTGAAAAGTGCGCAGTCCTTCCTAGATTATCAGTAAACAGCAGTTACCTTTCATTGCACTAACGTCTCTGTACGTTTTTCACTTTGAAATTCATCCTGCAGGCTGGATAGGAAACCCAATCCTGGCGTAACTGTTGCCCACTTCCTTCAAATGTGACATTTCAAAATTAAAGCTACATTCCACATATGACAAAAAGTACTGCATATGTCCTGTTTATGTTTCGTGGTACATATGCCTGGACCTGCACGGCAGGGTTGCGTAAGCTGGTGACGGAGAAAGTCGGGTTAGTGGGTGCGATGAGCGCCATGTTTGCTTACCAGGCGTGGTTACCGATAAACTTCCCAGAGTTGGAGTGTGTGCGTGTGAGCTCAGCGCACCTTTGTGGCCCGCCGTGCGTGTGCTCGTGCGCGTCGACTTAGCTGCAGCTAATCAGGGCGTGACCCGTTGGAACACCTGAGCAGGGCACTGGGCGAGGAGGAGGGCTGGGTGGGCATGTGACAACACGGCGCTTTTGTCGACAGGCGCGCTGAGAAACTGAGTCGTCGTCCCCTCCGTTTGACTTGGAGGGTCAAAACTTAATCTATTTTTGAGCCCAAAACCGCAGTTTGGCCTTCACACTCATACCTCCAGCGCAGCATTGCAGATTTGCTGCCGTTTAACCCGTTTTTGTTTCTTTCCTTCTCTGCCACTTTTTTTTTTCCAGAGCTGTTGTTTTGGCAGGAAGTGTTCAGCCTGCACCGAAAAAGACGAGTAGAAATAGCTGTTGTCCCTTTTTCTGGCACTGACCACAAGCTGTCAATACTCACTGGCTGATGGGATTACGAGAAATTTTGCCGGATCGTCTTACAGGCCAAGAGAAAAACACTGCTTATTGTGTTTCTTGGTTGCTTGGATACAGGGCATCGCTGCTCTAATCACGCTTCTGAACTACATCGATTTATCTATCAAAGGTGCGTCGAGCATCAGTGCTTGGAGTCGGGCTTTCGCTATATGTTGACCTGGAACAGCTTTTATCCCAATTTCAGATTTTTTGCACCTAAATGTATTATTTCAAACTTCTCAGGGGTTTATACTTAATGATTGTAGCTTTTAAGTGAAGGAAAAGCATAAATGCAATATTTCAAATGATTAGATTTGGAGTGTGTCAGGCTTCTTTCACTTTTCTCAAAGATGAAAAGAAATTTGAAACCTTTCATGGATCAATTGTTGAAATAAACAAACAAACAATCAACAACATTTAGTTCCTTCATATGGATGCACCTGTTTGTTCTCCTGATGCGGGAAGCAGATTTGTTTACGAATGTCTTGGCCTCAGAGCATATTTCTGCGGCCAGTCTGCACACGCGCCTGTGCCGTCGTCGAGGAAGCCCACCGGAGGGAGGGCGCCATTAACGCGGCCGCTCGGTCCAGCCATGCGCCGCTAATGAGGTTGAGATGTGTTAAGCGCCGACGTCGGGAAGACGATGCTGACCACACACCAACTCAGACGGTCGCGCCGGCCACCGCAGGTGGACCTGCAGCTGTCAGAGTGATTAGTGGTGGCGTGTCTGAAAGTGGAAGTGAGAAGTCCTCGTGACTTGTCTGCACAATCCATGAAAACAACACGACGCGACACTTTCCTCCCGTTTAGAATGATCACTCCTTAAGCTCTGGTGCGCCTGACTTCGAGCCGCACCGTGCCACTAAATTGCTTCCATTCGGATGATCTCTCCCATGTTCCCTCCCATTAGGGCTTCTCCAAGTTTTTTTTTTTTACGACTGGCACAGTTTGGCTAAATTAGATTGCCCCTCTCGAGATCTCAAATAAGGTGCAACCAGATGAAACGCTGGTCTGTAAAAACAGTTGCAGCTCCCTTCCAGTTAATAACTGTTTGCGGGGAGGGGGAAAAAAAAGAGCTCAAAGCGGCGACGACTTCGGCCTTGCAGCACAGGGACTTGTGTGCCGGGAGGAATTGCAGCGGCTGCGAACTCCAGCCGCCGTTTCTTCTCTTCTCGTGCACAGAAAAGGCGTCGGAGCCTCTTGTGGTCGGCGCCCGTGTCCCCCTCCGCAGCCCGAGTCCCGGGCCATGCCCTCATTGTTCAGTGTTTGTTCGGCCCATTGCTTGTCATTGTGTTGACTGCCTGTCTGACTTTGTGCAAGAGGAAGAGGGCACGGAGGAAGTGAACAAGCTCGGGGTCGCCCCGCTGCAGCGCAAAGACAAAGGGAGGAGCGGAAGTGGGGGGGAGTGGAGTGGAGGTGTGGGGGGGGGGGTGATTTAGCTTTTTCTCATACTTGGTGACTTGAATACTGGATTTCTGCAGTGACAATTTTCATATCTGTCACATTTACAGCCTCATTCATGACAAAAAAGCCCCTCCAGACCTTCACCTCAGCGTCACAGTGACACATTGATAACGGGCTGTCATCAATAGACACGAGGAACAAGTTCAAACGACGTCGACCTTTAGCATGAAACGAGTGTCTGAAACCATTATGAAGGTGCATTCTGGGAGAGAAAAACGAAGCAGCCACTGTCTGGATCTGGAGATTTTTTTTGCGAACTGAAATTTATCTCTTTCTTGCTACCAGAGAAATAATTTATGAAGGTCTGGCTGATTCCTGTTACATAACACAGACTGTGTGATGAACATCAGTTCTGTCAGGGAGAGCAGTTCACCATTTATGCCGTGAAACTGAGCTCATTGACCACAGCCAGCTCTCGAGAGAAGTGGTTTCCTAACCTGGGTAAAGAGGGCGTCGGAGATTACATGCCCCCCCCCCCGAGGTTTTGCCTGCTCTGAGGTTGTCAAAAGGACTGTTACATTTTACAGAAAAGGAAAAAAAACATCCCCCACAGAAGAAGAGAGTTTCAGGACCTTCAAGCTTTTATTTTGAAGCTTTTGTGTGAGTGTGCGTTTCTCTCTGTGTTTGGCGTCACTGTTTGTTTTGGCAAACTGAAGCTCAGAGAGGGGGAAACGGGTTGGGAGCCGCTGCTCTCGGGGGGTTTATGCAACTTTGTCCACAACAAATATACTTTCGCATCTTTTCCAGTTTGAGATTAAAATTTAAGCTCTTTGTTTCAAGTGAGGTTTTTTATTTCATAAATCATCCTGTTACATCGACTTATTTATCTCCCCTGATCGACTATTTTAGGCTTTTTGAATTTTTTTATAGAACACAGAGTTCAAACAACTTGAGAGTAAAAGAAAAAAGCCTTTCGAGGTGCTCCCAAACTGACCAGGATGTGTCAAATATGTTTGATTGAAAGTGCATCCAGAAATCCACAAAAAGAGGTCCGTCAATTTAGGTCTGTAAATTTAGAGTGACTAAGACAAATGCTGGGATGTGCTGAGTCATAATATTGTGCATTCAGTGCAATTGTTAAACTGAAGCTGTCTTGTTCTGAAGGATTCGGGAACATCGTTTTAAATGTCAGACATGAAAGATGTATAAACGAGCACATTAAAAAAAGCAAATAATGGTTCATGTGTACTTTGTGGAACGTGTAGTTGTGAGTCTCACACTGTCAACATGTCACGAAACCTCATGAGTCAGCTACGCGATCCTTCCTCTTCATGTTTCATTCTGCAGCAGCATCTTCCTGCCTGCTGCAGACCTCACGTGGATACCAGCGAGTGATCCTAATTCGCCTCGACGTCGTAATGGCCCCCGGTTATTGCGTTATCACATTGCGGAAATCGCCCAGATTCTTCCACATGTCGTTTTTGAACCTGACTGCGACAGAACGGAACGCACGTCCAGTCATCGAATCCCACTGAAAACCCACCGCGCGCTCAAAGTTGGCCGCCCACTTCTGCTGCACAGAATGTCGGTTTTCACAACAGTTGTCAGCCAAGCCATTGTTTTACAAATAATAATGATTACCCCCTTTCAAGAAGACGTACCTACTGTGGATCTGACGGGGGGGATGTGTATTTGTGTGTCAGCTCCAGATTATTAGGTTTGCCAGTGAAGGAGCAAAGTGCTCGATGCAGTGTGGACTGTTGCCACCCACGCAGACTTGCAAATTTTCTCCCCATTCGGTCCCTCTCTTTGTGCGACACACACACACACACACACACACACACACACACACACACACACACACACACACACACACACACACACACACA
>JASSRZ010000051.1:6753792-6774234 GCA_032164315.1 Malacoctenus gilli | reverse complement strand
CACACACACACACACACACACACACACACACACACACACACACACACACACACACACACACACACACACACAGACTCGTGAGATAAATGCGCTGTCGACCACACTGACTGTTTATCACATCTGCTTCTTTGACAGAATGGCCAGAGCACCACTGAGGATGGAGATACAAATGATGTCAAGGTATGTCGCAGCTACGCACGCTGAAGCACAAACACACAGACAAACACACATCAGACTCGATATTCACGCAGCCTAAGATCCAATAAATCAGACCGAGGACTTGGACACAACTGCTGCAGTGGATTCTTGGCTTCTGTTGGAGCGTTTCTGTGAAGACGAGCAGCGAGCACAAGACTCAGATTCAATCAAGGGTCAAATTCTTCTGTGAAGCTTCATTTTTCAGAGGTTTTTTTTTTGATCTGAGAGGTAAAATAAGCCTCCTGGTGGCTCTGAAACGCGTGACCGTGCGTTTGATTTATCCATTCAGCAATCGCATCGACAGCCCTCCCATGGCGCTTGCTGGCTGGCGTTTAATGTGTTGAATAACGTCTGAGTGGGGTTGATTGACCGGCTGTCCAGTGACTGCGCAAAGTGTCTACGTCAATAGAACGGGGACTGTAGTGCTACACATAATGCATGTCCTCATCTGGCCTAACACATCACGGACTCGCACAGACAGCGAGAAGCACTGAGTCAGCCCTTTCTGCTTGCTGGACGGCCCCTCTGTTTTTATTGTCCGGCCCCTGAAACGCGATCTTCTTCTCCTCCCCGCGTATGCGATCGCTGCGCAGTCGTGCAACGCCAGGGCGAGGAAATGTTCCCTCTCGCAAAGCCTCCTTTATTTCCCGTCTCAAGGGGGGAAGAGGCTCAAAAGAGCACGCTGTCTTCTCTTTCTGCTCGGAACAATGTGCCGTGAGAGCTGAGCGAGCGCGATGGGAAAGACACGTTTCAGTGAGAGCATTCGGCATTGAGGGGCCACGCTGGTCAGAACCATTAACATTTCATGCTGGCAGGAAAAGACATGCTTCTTGCAATGTTGATACACAAAAACACCTTCGAAAAACTTGTATATACTTCTCGCAGAGAAGATACGGCAAATATTTTTGCAAAAGGACACTTTGCTAAATGAGTTCTGCGAATAGGGAGAGTGAACATTTAGGGGCTAACATCAAAATCAGCCAAAAGGTTCGATTGAAATGTACTTTCATTCCAAGCGTCTCTTCTACAAATATTACAGTGTAAAGTTCAGTGCATGATCTTTTTATGTGATTTGAGTCATTTTTAGAAAAGAAAACAGTGATTTTGTGTGAGCAGAAAAAAACCAAAAAAGGTGTTTATCTGAGAGAAAATGGGCTAATATTAGAAACCGTGAGACCTGCAGTGGAACAGAAATGACGGTAGATTGCCGACCCGCATCAGGGCGACATTAGCGCTGGAACCAATGCATCCCCCAATCATATTATCACACTCGGCCTCTGCTAAAAGTCGATAATATTCAATTATCACTCAGGCCTGTGCTGCACTGTGTGTATGTACATTACATGCTGTGGTAATTGATTGGGGAATATTCTGGTAATCTGATTATTTACACAATCCCCTTAAACTGGATGTCCTCTAAACGGCCGACTTCTGGTTGTTTTTTTTCCCCTTCTCGTTCCACATTGTACGTAGTTTTATTTGTCAGATAAACATCGTAACATACGGTATATGGAAGTGGGTTGTGAGTGTGCTTGTGGAGATAATACGTCTTTAAATAACCGTCTGATAATGGATTCATCACCCTCGAAAAACAACCCTGTTGTTGCTGGGCGGAGAGCTGACCTCATCCCCCCACTGCTGTGGCACCATGTAACCAGGCGCTGCAGCGATCGATAGCAAGCTGCCGTTTAAACGCTGGGAATCTGATAATGGCTGCTGTTATCTACTCTAGCTCTGGGAGTTACCTGGCTCCAGCAGACTTAATGGGAGGAGCACAGGCTGGGAGAGGAGGAGGGGAGGGAGGGTTCAAAGGCAACGCTGGATGCTGGGAAAGGTCGCGAAGCAGAGAAGAGGCTTTGTTCTTACTGGTCAAGCTGATGTGAAACAGGCTTCCGAACAGTGATGCCACAAGTTTTTGCTGCTGCTGGAGGAAATGAAACATGGGCATGTTTTATAGTGCAACTTTTACCTTTCACGTCCTTTTTGGGTTCACTGGACCTTTTTACCCAGAACTTCTTTTCAGATGATTAGAAATCCCAGTTGCAGTTTCTTTCTTGGTTCAATTAGTTGTTCCCCTCCTCTTCTGGTTACGTGAGCAACAAAATCCTTTAATTTGACGGTTTTCAGCACAGGGATGTGAACACCCACACGAGCTGTGAGATTAATCGGAGGAGTTAAAAGATGATGGATACGGCGGGGAAGGGAACAAACCAAAATGGGATTTACAATTTCATTTTGCACTCCTCCCTGAACTTTGCTTCCTCACCGTGACGAACTGTAAAGTTTTACCTCGCGAGGCTCGTTGGAGAAAATATTCAAATGCTGCAATTTGCGAACTGCAAGCCAGTTATTGCAACCTTGGCCTTGGTCCTGGAAAGGGATTGTGCTTTGAAGGAAGAAGCCTTTGGCAGCAGAGGTTTGCAAAGTGACAAATTTAGCCTTTGATAAAAGTCACAAATTCAAAAGGCGAAACATGTTTTCAGCTGATTATTTCCAACAGAACTTCAAAAGTAATGATGAAATGTCACCGACAAGAGACGAGAAGCGACCCTCATTTCTGTTCATTTGGTGTCAATTCTGAGCCTGGTTCTCAGCTTAGTTTAAAGCTTCTGTGTTGACAAGTCGGATCCGTTCTGTACGTTCATGTTTGAATGATAATCAGTTGACTCTTACAACACCATCTTGTGGTAGGAATTGGTATCGCAAGACAGCCTAAAGTCAACCTAAACCTTGGCAGCATGAATTAACTCAATACCAAAGATGCTTACTCATCATTTTGCGAATGATTATGAGGAGCTCAATCAGCGAAATCGACTCAGATCTGGTTTTTGCTGTTTCCTTTTGCAACAAGTGAAAACTCCGTTGCCTTTGTCAGTCACTAAACATCCATAAAAGTGGGCTTGTGTGTGGTAATGCTGCAGAAGCAGTTTACGATGCTTCCCGGCCGTGAGACGTATCGACGGGAGGACCAGACGACAGTGATGTCACCTGAGTGGGGGCTCGAGTCATCTGTCTCGTAGCGGACGGATGACATTACCCAGCAATTTACTCCTTGGCAGAGAGCCAGACTGTCAGCGATCCGCTCCCTCACAAATGTGGCATTTGGCCTATTTGTAGCATCGGATCACATCAGCCTGGTTGCCCTTGAGGAGGCCCTTGAGGAAGATATACCCAAAAAGCTGAAACGGTAAATTTTTACAGTCAAAGCTTCGAAGAGCTCCAAGGAGGAAACGATGACGATGACTGCATATTGTGTGAAGCGAGAGGTCAGCTGTCGACTGAGGATCTGTTTAAAACAAAGCGAAAATAAATCACCCCTGCAGGCACGTGCGACCTCGTGAATGCCTGGAGGGCACGAAGCCACCGGTTTGAGACCTCTTTAATGATTAAGGAGTCAAGTTTCTGCTGGTGGCGCTGCTGCGGTGGAGAAAGTTATAAAAACAATCTGAAGTATGATTCTCCACAGAATGACAGCGACTTTTTCACAAGATTTAATCTTTTCATAGTGGAACATAATCCATCTTGGTTTCCCCTCTTCGTGTGTGAAGATTTGTGCTCGTCTCTTGAAACGTTTTCGAAGTGAGAGAGTTTAAACATTATGTTCTTCATTACGCGCTTGAATGATCTCGTTTCTGTGAATCCACTCTCCCAGGAGAACGTTTGGCTTTGTCGAACTCTGGTTATTGCCTGACTTTTATTTGTACCGCATTGAACTCCATCAGCAGCACAGGACCAACCGCAAGAGAGCAGTTCTAACAATGAGAGAGATGGAGTGAAGCAAAAAACAAAAAAAAACACAATAAGAGTGCCGGGAACAGCCAGAGCTTCTGAGGCAAAGTGTTCATCCAACTGTTTCCCAATGAGGTTGACGACTAATGGCCTACCGCAGGCTGGTGTGAGTGTAAAATGTGACGTGTTACAGTGTGAACACACACTTGCTCATTCAAGGAAGCACGTCATTTACATTCAGAGAGAAGAAAAAACAGTGTCCACAAGAAAAGCATGATGGGAGGGGGTGGGGGGTCATCCTCGCAGAGCAGTTTTTTATTTGAGAAAACACTTTTGCTGTTCTCGTCTCCCAATCAAAACCGACTTTGTCCCGGCGTGACCGGCTCCCTTCAGATCTGCTCTCTCTTTTCGGGACGCAAATCAGCCTGTTGTAATTTAGCCGACTGCACACATTAGGCCGGCTCACTAATGGACGGTTTCAAGGAAGCAACAATCGTCTCTCATTGTTAATTGTGTTACTTTATCAGTGAGGCTGAGTCACTGGATCTTAATGAGACGGCGAAGACCTCGCAAACTCGGATATGGGCATCAACAGGGACCACGTGGGCGCGTTGGGTTTTTTTCTTTTTTATTGACAGCAGCCTGGCAAAGACCAGTAAACAACCCACAAACTGCCATTAGAGTTTGAGTCCAATGTTTCTGGATGCGGATTGGTGCAGAAAGTTGGTGACATCACCTTTTTACTGAACCCAGCCCACTTCCAACCTACAGTATGGAAATGAGTAAATAATCAGACAAACTGTTGACGATTTAAATGAGGGTTGAGCGTAGGACTCATTTGAAAAGACTTTTGGGTTGAATTTATTTCGGTTCTCCAGAATTAGGGAGTAATGTTTAAAACCTTTTGCCATCATCAATTAAAATCTTATTTTACTTCTCGTCCTCTGCTTTAAAATGTGCCCGGATCCCTGGCGAAACGAACACTGACCTCCCGCTGAACACCACAAAGGCTCCTTTTCATTACCACAGATTGCCTCATTACATTCTTCTGTAACCTCAAGAAGTCAAACTCCTCCCCCAGCGTGAGCAGAGTGTGTTGCCACGGTTACAACTGACAGCCGGCCCGGGAGATGCGAGCGAGTTTGTAATTGGATAATTCATGATTTTTCTGTGTTTCTGTAAATAGAGAACAAGTTCTGAGAACATGCTGTCGTAGCTGGAAAACGGCGCGAGCACCGAGCCGCCGTCAGGACCACGGGACTGTTATTTATAGGCCGAACAATGGCGAAGGGCTATTATGAACGAAATCTGAGCAGGAAAGCAGCACGCATGTTGTGAGTTGTCGTGGCTTGAGCTCTCGCCTCACGACAAGAAGCTCCTGGGTTTGAGCCCAGGTGAGTCCTTCCTGTGCAGCTTGTTTCATGTTTCATGCCCCGTGCGCGCCTGGTCGCCGTACATGTGTGCATAACCAGGTTAAGGGTGCATCTGGTACCACTGTTCCTACCTCAGTCCCACCTGCAGAGCCCGAGGGGCAGAAACGAAACACAGCGATAATGGCTTTTCCATCGGTGTCGGTGACATTTTATGTAGTCCCTAATGCCGATAATGACTTTTTACTGCCGCTCAATGCTGAGCAAGTGGTATTTGTGCTTCAGCGGCCGAGTGACAAGAGGCCACAGTGGAGTGGAGATGAGGAGCGGTGGGGCGGGGGGTGGTTGTCAAGAGAGTGAGCAGAGAGAGAGAACGAGGGAGGAGCGAACTGTATAGGAGAACTGGAGGAGTGGAGGACGAGGAGATGAGAGGAAAGAAGAGGGAAACGTAGGCTGCGCCCACCTTTTCGAGCTCTCTCCGGTCAGGACACGGACACAGTTTGGAGCTTTGTGAGGGAAAAAAAAGAGTCTGTGTGCAGGAGGCGGAAATAAAAGGAAGGGAGCTGCAGAATAGCTCGTCCTCTCTGTCTGGGTCTCCTGAGAAAGATGAATCGGAGCAAGCGTGCTCGTGTTGCCCCCTTGTTGCACTTTGTGCACCTGTGGCTCCTCTCGCTGCATCCCCCAGATCGCGCGCCACAGGCCTGCACAAATCTGCCGCATCTTTGCCTTTGTTCTTGGACGTGTTAATCAGAAAAAGGGCTCAGTGCAACGACGGTGTTGAATGTTTCCAAGCCTGATTAAATATTTAACAGTCTGGAGAGAGAGAGAGAGAGAGAGAGGGGGAGAGAAAGGGAGAGAAAGAGAGAGAGGGAGCGGGAGGGAGAGAGCGGGAGGGAGTATGTAGACGTGGGATTGCAGCCTCCAAGAAGAGCTGTTCCACCTCCGGGGCTACCGTGGCGCTCCGTGTGGCTGGCGGACTGCAGAGTGGGGAAGTGATGGCTGGCTCGCCCCATGGCATGTGTGAGCGTGAGCCTTTGTGTTTGCATAGGCATGTTGAAGGCATGGCAACTGCTCTGGCTTTCTTTCACAAACGTGACCTTGCTCCTGATTTATGTGGCTTAGCCACTTGCCCCCTCCCTCCCCACTTTTAGACACTCACCTATACACAAACTGCAAAGGTAGTCCCAGCGAAGCCCTCCTTTGAAGCCCTTACAGAATCACTACTCAGTCTTCAAATGGAAGAAAAATGATGAACACGTTAACCGCTTCCTGCAGCTGTGTGCATCTGTTGTTGTCGTCTTTTAGGCACTTTGCTGAATCGGACGTTTCGTTGATCAGCGCGGTACAGCTGCTGCAGCTGCCATGCCAGCATCCAGTTTGTTCTTTACATTCTATATGTGCGGACTGCTTCTCGCCAGGGGGATTTACCCCCCCACCCCACCCATACCCCTGGCTCCTGGACCCCCTACTATGCATATGAATATTTTTCATAGCATGTGGAAAGAAAGTCCTTCCGTTCTTGCTGCTCAAAGCTGCTCCACAAGCAAACCGAATACACACACACACGTACATTTTTTCCCATCCATACAGACAGAGATAAAAAACAGTCTTGGATAACGAGAAAATCTTTTGCAAATATTGACAAACTTGCCCAAGTATTATACTGAAGCAGTGATGTTCAATCAGTCTTGATAAAGTCTGCAACAGTTGTACAGAGGTTGATTTTGTCCATGTGAATCTGATCAGATGCAACAGCATCGTCATTCATTTTCCATCGAAGAAATCAAACCTTCAACCTTTATTATTTCACCTCAAAATATGTTTTTTAAACATAAACTACATTTAAAAATTGCATGCTGGGTAATTGCATTTTCCCTTTGGGTTCTTCGTGACTTTTACTCTGTTCATATGTGTTTAAAAAAAAGAGTTTTTATGGATTGTACTTGCATTTATGTAAGCGTGGAACTCGTGCACACCGCCTCTTTGTTGTGTTTGCAGTACAATAGTTGTGGTTGCTAAGTGACTGCCCGTCACATTAATTAAGGCAGTGGAAGATTCCTGTGAAAGTTGGAAACGGCATTCAGACGGAGGTTTCAAAAAAGGAGAAGGAGGAGGAAGCACAATGGGTGGCAGGGAGGGAAGAAAAGCAGGGCAACGCGACACCGCTCCGTTTCCTTCCTGAACACCGACATCGCGAAGCCTCGCAGTGTTTCCCTTCTGATGCCCAGAATCACGACGACTTCACAGCATCCGGCACCAAGGCGATAAGATACTGCAGTCAATCATTTGTTTCTAATACACAACATCCAACGCTGCGGGGAAGACAGGTTGGAAGGAGTTTTCCTCACGCTAACGAACTGTAAGTTGTCTCAAACTGACACGACATGTTTCGGTCTCAAGGAAACCAAAATATTTCGCTACTTCTGGGGGATGTCGTCATCTTTTGTGGGGTTCGGCCTCCAGGTTAACCGCCGCCATCCTGCTTCCTTCCCTGTGTGCGGTTTGGGGAGTGTGTTTTTTTTCTTTTTCTCAGCAGGCGCATTGTCAGTCTGGCTTTTTTCCGATGGTTCTCAAACTGCTAAATTCACTGATGTCTCCTCGCAGGGCCAGAGGGCACACAGGCGGAGGAGAGAGAAAGCAGAATCCTTCCATTTCCACTCTCTGAACCGCTTGTCTCTTCCTCTCTGCCCGTTTTTAGATGTCTCCGTTCTCTTTTGGCTGCCGTCCCTGCAGGGCCTGTTGGTATTTTACCTCTCGATGGGATGCATCCTATCATTCTAAAGCACTGCGCCTCCTCGCCCTGTGGAGCTTTAGTATCGAGGATTTATGCGCAGGATCTGGGCATGTGCACACGACGGTCCTCCGCCAGAGGTGTGCGATCTGGCTGCGAGCTCCCGCTGGAGCTCGCATTCGCACCAGAACGCCGCGTTTGCCACGAATGTGAGCATTTTGTCGGCCGTGCAGTGGCGTGCCAGATTGCTGGGGATCGCTACATGGCGCCTATATTAGTTCCTGTGTTTAATAAATAACCTGACACCGTTATATCACTACTCCTCAACCATCTGTTCCTTGTGCTCCCGTTTGCCAAGTTCCAAGAAATGTCAAGAATTAGCTGCTGATATCGTGGAGATGGTGCCAGCGAACCTGTGGTCCTGGATTTGTTGATTGCTCAAGATCTGAATCTGAGCTCCTGTTTTAACTGTGGTTTCAAGGGAAGCTCGAGGGAGAGAAATCTCTGAAATCTGAGAACGAGCTCGTCGAGAACGTGAAAATCTTTCAGCCAAAGACGGTTTGGAAAAACAGGTGGAGGATTCGCTGCTTCTACAACCAAGGAAGATCCAATAAAAAGATAGTTTGGAGGCACCGTCGTGAACAGCTTGCGAAATTGAACAATATCTGTTTTGTTTCAATCTTTAAAATGGTGACTATTTCATTTTTTTTTGGGAGGGGGGGGGGGGGAGTTTCCTGCAGAACATAACTAGGGGTTCTCACAGCTGTCCCAGTCCGGTGGACTCGAGTCATTTTGAAACATCTCGTAATATCTGGTCAGAAGCAGTGAGGTTGTTTAACGTTGGTCGTCGTGGTGATCTGCGTCTGCTGATGGGAACCATCCCATCATCGGGATACTGCTGGCATTCAAGGAATGAACGAAAGTGAGGGAATGGGGGAGGTTTGGGAGGGAACATCTTTCCAGCTGGGTCCTTGGTCTCGGTCTGCAGATAAACTCTCTCTCTCTCTCTATACGGCTTGTGTCTTCTCGCTCTTGAACTCTTTCCCTTCCTTTGTTTAAAAACAGTGTTAATCTTTGATCAAGAGAATCAACCACTCACGATGACACCTCTCCAATCTGTTATCAGACAGAGAAAACACATAGGTCAGTACAGAGTGTACACACGAATGTGTGAACGAGTCTGAGCTTGTGCAACAGGCCACTGCTGATAAAGAACCAGCAAAGTTGGGTGAACGTTCGCATGTGATCTGGATGTGGTCGCCCTTTCCTATTCTGCAGCATCTGTAGCTTAAAGGAAGCCAAACATTTCTTCGAAAAATGCGACCACAATCTTGAGCAGAGCGAACCGAGCATAAAATCTCGCCAGAGGAGCAATGCATTATGCCGGCATCTGCTCGGCTGTGATCCCCAGTGAGCGAGAAGCCTGTATTAACAAGGTTTGGACACGCCTCGGAGCGGCGCCGAGCTAAACACTTCACATTCCTCAGCAAAGGTTAGTGGGAGGCAGCGATTAACGGGGGGGTGAACAGAAGCTGCAGCACGTAACCTGAAATGCACCTATAATGTATTTTCGCCGTGTCTCTGCAACACATGCACACAGGTACGACCGTGACGTCAGCTCTGTTTCACCTCCTTCCAGCGTGTAGAAACTCACATGCGGCTAATTACGCCATTCGCTCGACTTGTTCTTCCTGTTTCCGAATAAACTCTAAAATGTTGCAGCTGGCCGGATGTGTTTATTTTTAGCCGCTGACCCACGTAAAAGCCGTTCTACGAGTGTTTGTGTTCCTTTTTTTTTTTTCCTCTCTGGATGTGCATTTTTGAACTGCCTTTGTTTGAACAGAGTGCAGCAGCAACAGCAGCGGGGGAAAAATAGGTCTACTTTTACACTTTTAGAAGGAATTGCTGATGGCAGCGCTGTGGCCACGGGCTCAGAGGTGACTTTGCTTGTTCCCGTCACAGATGTGGCGCGAGCACACAGAAGCCTCCACACAAATATAGCCCGCACACACACACACACGCGCCCTGACAGCTCGAGCAGGGTGTGAACTCTCGGGGTTGAGTTTTTATAGCATTGTATCGATGACAGCTGTGTCATTATATCATTGGTTAGCTGGGGAGCGCAGCTTCTGATCACTGGCCGTGGCTGAAAGCTGCTTCCCGCATCTAATCAGTGACACACACACACCTCTGTTAACCCTTTTCCCACAAAAGCCAGAATATTTCATTCATGGCGTTAGTGTCGGATTGCCCGTTCGTTATCGCTGCTCGGTTCGACACCTGCCCCTGCACATGCATGACTCAGCCCCACAAGCTCCCAACACTGAGCCGGCTAGTTCAGTACTTCATAGTGCTGCTTTAACTCATTTCTCTTTAGCTTCCCTTGCTGGTAAACAATCCCAAATGTACACGGAGGACTGGGATATTATGTAAAACTGCTGTAAAACCAAGATGCAGTGATTTGCAACTTTCAGAAACTCATGTTTTATTCAAATTTGTCCACGTTCTGCATATCAAATGATGAAATTGAGGGTTTTTTTACCATCTCGTGAAACATATTAGCTCTCCTTTTTCATGCACTTGTGTATTCGTCCGAGGGAAAAGCATGCATTTTATTTATAGCTAAGTTAATAATAAATGAATAAAGAAATATCCGTAAACAAACAGTTTATCATCGGAATTTATTCATAAATTTTCAGATTTGAATAAAATGTGCATCAAGTTTGAGCTTCACACAGATGAGAGTGAGCGGCTAAGCTGATTAAATATAGTTGTAGATGCACAGCACATTACAGTTTCCTGTGTGTGACTACACATTTTGCTCCTGTGGTGTCCATATGTTCCATTTGCACTGTATGCGCCTACAGCGAGTGTCAAATGCAGTAATTAACCTCCATTTAACCTGATTTATCATCGAATTGCCGGTTGTCTCGCTCGCATCTCTCTGCAAGAAATAATTGAAAATAATTTCCATGCGGTCAGCCAAGTCACGTCACCGTTTGCATGCAAATCACCTCAATTCGGCCCGCATACACATTCGGTGTCTTTTGTCTTTCTGCCTTTTTTCCTCCTTGTTCGTCTCTTCTTTTGGCGGATCTTGTTGTGTCAGCCTGTCCTGTCACGGTGCTGGCAAGAAACGTGCCAGAAAGACCTTTAACTGAGCGGTTCAAACGTCACCGAGAGCCACAGGTTTACAGGGGCGGTGTCAGAATGCGTTAGGGAAGGGCAAAGTGCGCAAGCTGTGCCGGGAACAAACATCTCATCACAGTTGCATGTTTGTATGACTGGAAGCACTGAGATTGGCATGTTTTGTGCCTTCGCGGGAGCAAAGCATGCTGGTGCTTTCAGGCTTTCAGGACAGAAATTGCACCACAAAAAAAAGCAGAATCACGCTCCTTTTTTTTTTCTGCTCCTGCTTTTGCTCCCAAGAGACTTCCTGTCATTTCGACTTGGCACGGTCCTCAAACAGCACCGAGCTGCCAGTGCTCGCTTCTCTTCCTCGTCGAGAAAATGAGCGGCTTCGCGTTACGAGTTGTGACAATCGGGTGGGTCGTTGCCGTGGTTGCCATTGTCCTGTGTTTGACCCAACCTTTTGTTTTTGTGCTGCTGTATCAATGTTGCTGTTGGGTTTGTGTTTGTTGTTGCACCGTTTGCGCTTGCCATCGCCGCTCCTCCAGTTTCACTTTTTGCATCATCTTTAAATAGGCCTCAGCTGTCCCCTCCGCTCTCAACCATCCCCATGCATCAAATGCTTATTTTGATTGTTCCTAATCAGTTTTGTCAGGATTTGGAAGGCTGCTGTTTAAATGAAAACACTGCAAGGATCTCCTAATCACAGATAACTGTTATCAAACCTAATTGTAGTCGTTTTTCAGCTTCCTCCGTGATTGGACGTCATCTGTTGTCAGAGTGGTTTCCTCGGAAGCTGCGACACAGTCGGAGGAGAAGCTGCATAATGATTCAGAGCGTGATGAAGAGTGAGCACATACAAGATGTTTCGATGTGGGGGGGGAAGTTGACTGTGACGGTGAAATTCATCATCACACTCAAGCGCCACTTTCTTCAAGAGGGGAACAAATAGAGTGCATCTGTTGGGGTAATAAGTGGATCAGCTCAGTGGTGGGACGGAGCTCAATGTAAATACTGCCAACATGCCATGAACTACAACTCTGTTGGAGTAGCAGAGCAGTAGCTGCAAAGCCTTTAGCAAAAGTCAAATCTGACTCACGATTAGATATTATCCTATTCTTACGATTTCGATGTTTTGCAAACAAAACCTGAATTTCATGCTTTTTCAAGTCTCCTCAGCGCAGAAAAGTTGATGTAGGATTTGTGTTGCATTGTACTGTGTTATTTTCAGAAAATCGCTCCATTACTACTCACTTGAAACACAAATTTTTATACCATTTGTTGTATTTCCAGCACATACTTGCAAATTGCTAACGAATCAACGTGGTACATTAAAACGGCAGGTAGATAAGTATGCAGTATTGTGGCCACATCAGCCAGTCTTGTGAATTTGCACTTGTAAAGTCTGAACTCACACTATGTACCTGAGCACCCCCCCCCTTTCATTGTGCCACTGCAGCCTGCTGCATCTTCCAGGGTAGCTCTGTTTATGTGAAGTGTTTTGCCTGCCTGTAAGTTAATTACAGCTGCTCTGTGCAGCAGCTGTGCTGCAGCAGAACTCATTCAATTGTGTGGAAAAGCTCTCTAAGTGGTCGGCAATAACGCGGTAACACGGTCTGAATTATGATTCGTGCGTCCGACATTCGGACTTGATTTGTTTGGATTTACTCGCAAAAAAAAAAGAAATTGGTCTCAGTCCTCATTTAGAGTTCTTTTCAAAAACAATTTGCATTCTTGGTCCCGCTTGTTTAGCATCTGATTGAGGTCACCTGTTTGGTTGCCAATACTTTACTGACACAGCAAGACAGCTTAATTCAACCAGCCATTAAATGAAATGCTGTTTTTTTTTAATGTTTGTTCATTTAAAAGCCTTATTTTTTTTAGTGACACTGCAGTTAACTTGCATGCAAATCGTACAAACAGACATGACAAGTGTTAGTGACAAGAATTCTCAAACTAGTCAGACTCACTTTGATGATTTAGAGATAAAGTCTACTGTGAAATGGGTTAAAATTTCTCCTTGAAAAGTTTTCCACCATTACTTTTGAAACTTGCACTCTGAAGACGGGCAAACGTCAAAACGTCCACAGTCCATGTTGTCTGTTACTCTCTTTACTGTCGGTTTTCTCCCACGGCCGACCGGCTGAGAGCAAACTGGCGCGTCTGCATCTTGTTGCTGTTGTTTCCGTTTGATCACATGATAAAAATCGCAGTCGTAAAATAACGACTGGAAACGGCATCTGGGCGGCGGTGTGGCAGCCTGAGGGGGGGGGGTGGTGGAGGGTGGACGGGGGTGGGCTCTGGTGCTCTTGCTGCACTTTGACAATGGAGAGGGAATCCTGATGACGCACACACATACGCGCGTGGACACATGAACGCACACCGGTCGCACGTACATTTTTTAAAATGAGAAAAGGCACCGAGGCTTGAAGATGCCCTCTCACTCTCTCTCAGAGTTCCCCATCATTTCTGTGTGTACCTCTCAGTACATCACCCCTCCCCACCCCCCATCACTTCCCCTCAGCACTCTTCCTTTAAGTCCAATCTATCATGATGCCATACAGTCCAGATAAAAGCCGCCTATTTAACGATCTCTTAAGCAGGTGTCCTTGACTCCCCTGCTCCGTTTTCTGCTTCTCGCTTTTGTTCTCGCAAAGTTCCCGAGCCAAACTTCTCTCCCTTTCTGTGAAGTTAGTCACCCAAAGAAGCAAGGACAGCCTGAAAGAAATCCAAATCAGCCTGAAAAGATTTTTTTCGCAATTGTCAATGCTGCTGCTGCTTTTTTTTTTTTTTAAACAAGGTCAAACAAATTCTTGCAAAAAGGATGTTTGACATTGTGATGCCCGATTAAATTGGTGTGAGGGAAATCAATAGCTTTCAGTGAATAGTCAGAGCGACGCGCAGTTCATCCGTTACGTATAAACAACTTTTTAGTGTTCTTTCGTCGACAAAGGCAGGGAGTCGCTTAACGAGAGTGGCAAAATGGAAAATGGACTCAATTACGCAAGACGGACTCTGGCCTGGAAAACACGCACCCAAACCCTCGCACTTAATCATTGCGCGACTACCAAAAAAATCCTGACCAAGGCTTAGACAAATGCAGGTCCATACACAGATCCAAAAGCACACATTCAGGCATTTAGAGCTTATCAAGTCTGAGCCATTGTGTTGTGTGTAAGCATTGTGGCCACTGAACCTTTCCTGTATCTTTTAGTACACGTTAAAACCTTGTGATTGTTTCTGCAACCCCGGGGGAAGAGGTGGTGTACATGTTTTTGTGTGTATGTGTGCTGTTGCACTCAGAGGAAGTAAATCAGTGATTGTTACTGATTATTTCTTCTGTGTGTGTGTGTCTGTGTCTGTGTGTGTGTGCGCGCGCGTTTGAGTGAATTGTCTGTCAAGCGTCGACCCTCTAATCTTAGTTTGTCATCTGCAGACACTGATGCTGATAGCAGAAGCAGCTTAGGTGGCACAGAGTGCTGGTGGCTCTACGCCACACACACGCATGCACGCACGCACACATGCACACACAGAGGCTGGGAGATATAGTTTACAGCCCAATTACCCAGCCTGCCTCTGTGGTGGAAAGGGGCAGTAAATCTTTGGGTTCTACTGTACACAACATAACCTCTGTTACCCCCCGAGTGCTCTCCTCTCTGTTTTCATCAGCTTTTGGTAATATTTCATCCTCGCGGTTTTGAAGTTCTTGTGATAAATTTTAGTACAGGTAATCTCTAAAGGAGGATATATGGTCGAGGTTTATTGAGGTCAAAAATTCGCCAATTCATATCAGCTATGTAAACATGTTGTTCACCACAAACAGGCTGAAATGTGCTCAATTCAGATAGGACTCTGGCCTGCAAAAGCCTTTAATTTGTGAATTTCAGATTGTTTTGTGCTTTGAAATGTTTAGATTTTGTAATGAACGTCAGGCTGGTTAAAAAAAAACTGAACATGCAGCCAGTAAACACAAAACTGAGACAAAAAGTTGGTATTTTTCTTTCCTATGTATGTTTTTCCTCAGCATTTATTGAGTAGAATAGAAAAATGCCTGCAGAAGGTCTTTTCTGTGTTTGGTGACATCAAGTGTGAACAGCTTTTCTAACAACAGCTGCAGCCGCTACATCTGTCCAGCCATGAGGTGTTCAAGGACATCTCTGAGCAGCGGCCATTAGCAATTCATAGAAGCTCTGAGCTCTGGAAACGATGACTCCGAGTCTGCAAGATTAAAGAGAAATGATTCATTGTATGAAAATATTATTTTCAATCAAGCAAAGGAATTTATGACCTAAAAAAAACAATGATGAATTTAGGGTACATCAACCAACAACAAATCTGAAGGCAGCTTTTTTTGAGTAATTGCTTGAAAGCAAAGTACATCTCATAAAGATCAACGTCTTGTCACCTTACTGAGACGCATTCATCTAAACTACTTATTTGGGGGAGTGAAGTGCTGTAATACATTGTAATTTGTGAAAGACGAGAACCATTATCAAGATCACAATCACCGAAAACTCTGTGCTGAAGGTCTGAAGCGACTTGCGGGTGAATAGAAATCTCCTCCTGTCAGTCGTGGCTGGCTGAGATCAGAGGAGGACCTCACTCTTGTTCTTTTATTGTTGATACATGAGAGTGACAAAACTGATGACCAGACTTGAACCAGATGCCCATCAGACACATGATCCATCCATCTATTCAGTTTATCCCCTCCTCCATCCCATTCATGAGTGCTGTTGGCCCAGTTGTCATGGTTACCGTGCCCTCGGCGTCGCTAAGCCCCGATTGCGACTTCAGCTGCCGGGAGGAAAAGGAGGTTTATGATGACACAAAATACACACACACACACACACACACACACACACACACACACACACACACACACACACACACACTCAGACTTCTCATAATTCCTCATAGGTCTGTTTTATGGAGGGATTTTCATTCATATATTAGTCTGGTTTAAGATGCACACAAACATGCAGCTTCACTCACTCCATCTCTTTATAGATCCCCTCTCTCACGCTCACTCGCTCTCTCTCTCTCTCGCGCTCTCTCTGTCCTCCTCTATCTCTCTTCCCGTAACCCCCTCCCCCTCTTTCCTTACTCTCTCCATCACAGACATGGTTATAGTCGTGATTATACAGGGAACCCCTGACAGAAAGTCAGCTCCATTAATCATCCTGTGCGTGCGTGTGTGTTTGTTTGCGTGTGCGCACTCTGGATTGTAGATAAGTCTGCATATTCTGAAAGGTCTCTGATATTAGAGTGTGGAGCGACGTCGCCAACCTTTAAATGCCATCCTAATGTATTGCTTCCACAACAAATACAGAGGAATCCATCCTCGGGGACGCGGTGACTCTGAATGCGCTGCGAAGGCGCCGGAGCGCCTGGATGGCGGCGTCGAAAGGGAGAGATCTTCCTTGCATGCGCGCGGCCTTGCCGCTCGAACCACTTCGCGTCGTTCAAAGAGGATGCTGGGAGACGGAGAAAACACAGTTGCCATAGTTTCACGCTTCTCCCTCTCAGGGTCGATTAAGGAAAATGTTCCGACCGGTTCCTCTGGTCCTTTATAGTTCTCATTAATATGGATGCTGATGGTGTTTATCGTGCCCCGTTTCCCTCTGTCTCTCCTCATTTGCCAAAAACCTCAGCTGTGTTATTTTCTAGTTATTAGCCTGTCATTTAGAGACTCTTTTGTGTGCACGTTTTCCTTTTATCTCTGTTTCTCTCGCAGTTTAAAGCGCCTTATTGCACATTACCTTTGACCCTTGTTCCCATGGCAGCAGCATCATGTGAATCCCTGGAAAACTTTAGCTCAAGACATGTTTCACATTGGGTTTTTCTTTTAAATGTATTGGAGAAACCTCAAACGTGCGTCTCAAGCAGCTCCGGCCTCATTGACTTCTCTTTGTTAATTCTTCATCGTTTCACAGTATTAGTCACTCCTCCTTGTCAGCCTAATTTTCTCCTGGTATCAGCACACTTAATCATCCTGGCTTTATGTCGGATGTAATTAAAGCAAAAACTAAATGAGGAAGAGGAAGAAAAAAAAAAGTCTTCAGAGCGAATTGATGTCCGACTGATACAACGTTATCGGACTTGGCCTCTCACAGCTCATCATTCCTCCAGCCATCAGCCAAACGCTGGCAAAATCTGGCTGTGCCGCTCCCATCTGTCATGATTTTAGTGTCTTTGGTGAATAAACAAACAGTTTTCTATTTCTCAAGCGATTTCTTGCTCTTTTTTAGCACCAGCCATGTTCCTCACGGAATATAAAGATTTGCATCCTTTGTTATTTTTATTGGGCATTTCACTCGATGCGATTCGCCTGACTTCAACAGTTGCCTGCAGCTTTTCTCTGTATTCGACTTTGCTTCGAGTCGCTGCGATCGATTAATGGGCCATCTCGGTTGGATCAGCCCCCTGATGTCGTGCTTGGTTTACAGCTGCTTCGCCGTGGCAAGAAAAAACAATCAATGCGGCAGTATATGAAACGAATGCCTCCAGATATTTGATCGGCGTCCTAAATCTTTCGCGACTCGGCTATGAGAATTGGGTTTTGCAGCCGGTCACTTGAAACCTTATGATTGGAATCATGAGACGCCACTTTTCAGTGATTGCAACCGGATACGCTGATCAGTGTCCCTCCTCTGCTGCCTGCTGCCCGAACGGCGCTAATCCATCCGGCCACGAACTTGCCGAGATCTCTGAAGGTGTGCTGTGATATGTGACGGCCAGATGTTAGCAGCAGAGCCTGCGCGAGGTCGGGGCCTCTATCTGACCATGTGCATCATGAACCTGTCACCAGCTCACCACTTTTTCCCTCCCTCAGGCCTCCTTTGAAAGGCCAACGCAGACCAGGAACAGCTCGCAGGAGCTGCAGTTTGGGAGATGCTCGGACCAAGTTATCGAGCCATTTTTATGCGTCTAATTCCACGGACAGATTGTTCGCTGGCTGCCCAATATATCCCACACACGTACAGGTGTCGTAGCAACAGCTGGGAAAAACTGTGTATCTCTCTGGATCTGTTTGTGCGCCGTAATAGTCGTGCTGATTAGTGTGCACCAGTTGACAAAATGTTTTGGGTCCATTTGTTGTTTTTTTTTGTTGGTTTCCTTGCGACAACTTGTCAAAATAGGGCTCCATTCATGTTTCCCAAATTAAAACCTCCCCTGCATCATTGCATTCCGTTGCCGTCTGTCACCAGAGCGTGCAGCGCTGAATAAGTAATGACGACGAAGCGTGAAACGGCGCATTTTATAGCTGACATTAATCAGACCTCATTGGACGAGGGTGCAGGCGGGGCCGCTTCCAGTTCTCCCGACTCTTAATTGTGACGCATGCCAGCGGAGGACTGAATTCAAGCATGCTGTGGAACAAGATTACCAGCGGCGTCGGGGACAGTTTCAGGGGAGGACGCGTACGCCCGCTGTTTTGATTTATGTCCGTGTGTGTTTTTGGCTGGCCGAGGTTGGCGCTTAGTCAAAGAAACAGGAGCGGCAGAGGAAAGGGGCAGCAGGAAGTACCCCCTGATGGAAAGCCCCTGTTTTTAGACCCCATTTGAGTGATGAGAGCAGGAGACAGTACGAGACGAGCGTTCATGTTTGTGTTTATGGGTGGCGCGCTCTGTCCATACGCAGGTGTTGCTCTGTGCTGCACATTTCCACTGCAGCTTAGCGTTTACTCCGGTGACCTCATTGTTTGTAATACCAGGAGCCACTCGCGCTTCTTCCCTCTTGCTCCACTTAGCCCTCGATCCCCCCCCTCTGCCGTTTTCTGCCCTGCTTTTTGTTCTTCTTCTGTGGTTGTTTTCTTTTTGTATTATTTATTTATTGACCACGACTGCCACTGTGAATAATACACAACGCTATTATGGCTCCTCGTCAAATAACCCAGCGCTGACCTGCCGATCATCTTACGGCCGGTGCTATTAATATTACAGATGCCAAGACAGGATTTCCTGTAGCATCTGTGCTAATCCCGCGTTACCTCTGCTATGCTTCCTGTCACATCCACCTTCCACCCGTTTATGGGATTCGGGCAAAAGTTGCGTCTGATCCAGTCGAGACTCTTGCACCGGAGCAGGCACTTGCTGCTGTCAGTCACCGGTGCCCTTTCGCAAAGCGCATCGAGGAATCGGCTCCCCGTCACCAGGCGAGTTCTTTCTGACAGTACATGTGTTTTGCGGTGAGAGCAGATGGGACAGATGGCACAGTCTGCTGTAGAATGAGTATTAACCCCCAGAGGTGCCCTTCACCAGCAGGTCAAGGCTTTAAACGTGTCCGTATTTGCAAACCTCCGTATTGTCACCGTCTTTCCTCTCTCCAAGAGGTGTTTTTCTTTCCTTCAAAGTCTCGTAATGTGACTTTTGGAACAGAAAAAGAACAATGTCTAGTGTAATTAAGGAGTTAGAGCTTCTTTGTTGTCAGTATCTTTCAGTTTAGTCCTCCTATAAAATCGCTGTCTTTTCTTTCCCTTTTCCTCTAATTGCTGTAGCGCACACAGAGCTCTTGTCTCTTATCTTTCTGCAGGATAACAGCAGTCACACTGGCAAAGATGAGCATAATCACGTTAAGCAGTGAGGGATTACGACTGGAAGTATTTGCGAGGCTGCCGGTTCTCCGTCCGTTGAGAGCCTCCGGGTGATTCTGCCGGTCTGAACTCCAACATTTGTTCTCTCCTTTACGACGTCCTTCAAAATTCTGTTCTCCGTCGGCGTGCTCCAGGCTAACCCCAAACCCGTGATGACGGGATGACTGAGGGTTGCACTGGGAGCAGGTAAATGTCAGTGGAGAACGCTTCTGCCCACTCCTTCCACCTCTCCCCCTTCTGCTTTCCACCTGTCAATCATGTCTTTAACAGCAGGTGTTTCTTGAGGGCAAAAAGAGAACAAATGAGAAGGGAGGGAAAAGAAATATTGATGGACAGATAGAGAGGCTGTTGTGTGGAGAGAAGAAGAACTGTTGCAGGGACAGTTTTTTTTCTTTTCCAAGACAGAAAAAAAGTGAATTTGAAGTCGTTGAATGAATGTGTCACATGTACCATTTGAAATATGGTGTCATTTTCAGTAAATGCCTGCAGATATTAAAGAGGAGAGCAGAGCAATTCAGGCTGATGAAAACAGAGGGAGGCACATCGTCTCCAGCCCGCCTCCCACATCTGTGACAAACTCAGACGCTTATGTAGACGCGCGCACGCACGCACACACACGCGCACACACACACACACACACACACACACACACTCAGGGACCTGTTTGACAAGTCTTGAAATTCCTGTGTCAG
>JASSRZ010000051.1:6724363-6734756 GCA_032164315.1 Malacoctenus gilli | reverse complement strand
TGTGTGTGTGTGTGTGTGTGTGTGTGTGTGTGTGTGTGTGTATGTGTGTGTGTGTGTGTGTGTGTGTGTGTGTGTGCATGTCTGGGTGTGTTGGAGTGAAGCTGTCTCTCCTTTTTCCTCACTTAATTCAATCATATCAAGGCCACAGAGCCAGTCGATACTCGTCTGGACAGTGAGGGCGAGTGAGGGCTGGATGTTACAGTAAGAAAGGAAGCAGGAACATCTGTTGTAAGCTGTGATGATGTAACCACTTATGATCAAATCTGTATCCAAGCCATTTGGACACAACTGGAAAGACAGTTTTAACATGATGCCAACACATTTAAAAGCACTTTTTCTTCCCTGCCAGAAAATTGTGTGAGCTCGGCCTACGAAAAGTCGAAATTACAAGTTTTAAAGAGTATGTTAAATTTTGGTGCAAAATTTGAACCAAGAGTGCAGCTGACTGCAGCTCAACTGTTTGTCCCTGGAAATGTATACACTTAGATTATAATGCAATTAGCCTGAATGGCAAGGAAATGGTGAAAGGCTTTGTGTTTACAAGGTCAAACGAGATGAGTAATGTGAGCAGGAAGTACCGGGAAAGGGTGATAAACCCGAGCTGCAAGGTGATAGATGGAGGGAGAAACTGGAACATCACCCCCCCCTCCCTCCTGCTATTGCCATGTGACAGCAAGTCAGTGTTGCTAAGGGCAACCACCCAAGAAAGAGGAAAAAGTGGGGAATGAATAAACAAGCTGGTGTGAGGCAAGGCAGCAGAGATACAGAGAGAGAGAGAGAGAGAGCACCATGTCTCTCCTCCTTTTGCCTCGCTTGACTGAGCAGAGCTGATCAAAGCAGACCTCCAGATGACGACGAAGCGAAAACAGTCAAGCGGAGGACACGACAGCCTGCCAGCATCAGCAGCAGTGGGGGAAAGCTGCCCAATCATCAGCTGACATGCTCATGAGCTCAGCAGCCAATGAGATGCCAGGAGGCACCCTCCACAGCACAGCCACTCGCAGACGCAGAGACGGCACCAGCCGGGCTCCGATCTCTTATTAATGAATGGAAGCGTTCCCAGGCTGCATCACTGCACATCTCTGCGCCCGCTGCTCGGCCGCTCGCTCTCCTGACACACACACGAGCTGGTGGAAAACATCGACAGCGGCGGCAGAGGAAGAGCTCAGCCATAGCTATGAAGAGACGACAGAGAAACGCTGAAATCCTCGATGAGGACGCTACCGAGGACGTGGCAGCAGCCATCGAAGGCACGGAGCCCCATCCTGATCTCCACCCTCCAGATTCATTGTCTCCATCATCATCGTCCTCTCCCCCTCTTCCTCCGCTGGCCATGCCACCCTCCACGTCCGCTTCAGCTCTGCTGGCGCTCGCCTCCCCGGCCACCCGGCGCTCCATATCCATGGGAGACTTCCGGAGGGTGACAGGAGCGCTCCTCTCTGGGTCCGAGCCCCCGTCCACCTCCGCCACGGCCCCCTCTTCCAAACTTGTCACCCCCAGCTCAAGCATGGAATTCGAGGCAGCTCGCCGGCGCCTCCTGGAGGTGGAGGAACGCCAGCGTGTCATCAGAGAGATGGAACGTCGACTTGAGGAGCTCAGGGAGGTTTTTGTGCGCTCGGAGCAGGAGGTGGTGGTCCACGGCGAGCTGGTGTCACGGATATCTAGTGCGTCCCAGCAGGGGGAGCTGTACGTGGCCGAGAACAGCCAGCGGCTGAAGAAAGGCCTGAAGTTCAAGAAACATCGGCCCACCATCGTCTTTTCCTCCATGCTCGGACTCCGCACATGCCTCCCCTGGCCTGTGAAGCTCAAATAACGAGAGGCTTGTATTCCTCCATTAACTTTAGCAACGTGCTTTACATCGCTGGGAGAAATGACTTCCATTCTTTCGCTATCACTTGTTGACATGGCTGCTCTCCGGTTTCCACCTTTCTGCTCTTGTTTCCTGAGGCTGGTCCTCAAGGGCTTTAGAGTGCCTACAATATTCACTGATGCTAGTAAGGAGCTTCCTGTTCAGTCGATATCTGAGGAAATTCTTTGGCTACAAAACCAATCAAGGTGCAATGTGTACAGGATGTCATTATGTCCTCATTGTTTTCACGGATACTTTGCTGCTTGCATAAGAGACGTATTGAGACAACGCATGGAGGAGTCATTTCACCGGGTGATGCTGAGGGTTTTCATGCAGGCCTGTGAAGTGCTGAGAGCTTTGCTGTATATTGCTGATTTTTGCGAGCAATGCACAAAAAATGGAGATTATGTAATTTAATGCTGCAGAGAGGGAAATGCAGACTGATGTGGCTCGAATATAAAGATTGACAACGGCGTTGAACAACCTTCCTCTAACATGAGAGGTGAGGGGCCGTGGACGAGCTTAAGACTGCTGCATTGTTATATAAAAGAAAAAAAGTACGCAGGAATAGAACAAGAGAGCATAAGAAAAAAAAATTGCACATATTGTGGAACCGAGTTGGCTGATGAAAACAAAGAAAATGTGCCTTGGCTTCTCTGAGACGACTTATCTGAAACCGCCGGCATCTGATTTTGGCAGCGTGAACAAGTAAAAAGCAAAAGATAGCGAGGAGAAGGGGGAGAAACATGCTGGGACAATTCCACCTGTGGCCTCTTTTTATCCAGTCACCTAGCAACCACTCATCCCTCCATCCTAAATCCGCTTCCCCCAAAACATACAGGATGTCTCCAACTGAGCGCTGCGACTGCAACGCTACGAGACGGCTGCAGGAAGCCCCCTGGATGAGTTTAATTCTGCTGCATTTAGTTTGAAATCAATTGCAATTGGCTGTGTGGACAAAAGGAAACGCTTGGGAAGCTTGTTGTTAATGCTTCCGTTCAGTTGATGAGGCATCAGCTTAGTTGGAGTCTCGCACGCGTCTGTGAGAAAAGAAGAATCGGACCGTCACTGTTTTCCTGATTACTTTTTGGTGTTTTAAGTCTGCAGCTTTGGGTGAAATAAGTCTCATTGGTGCCTCTAATCTGTTTTTCTGGCACGATGAAGTCAGACGTAGAGGTTTGTATGTAAAGTATTGACATTCTTCATTTTGTTATTTGGTAGCTCATCCCCTAATTATTTTGTAATCCCACCCTGCACAGCAAAATCTGTCTCCCATGCGCAACCATTGACCTGATTTTTATGTATAGATCACTCTCCTTTTTTGGCCTAATTCTTCATTTACTCCCTCCCATTTCTATTCTCTTTGGATTAAGGAAAGACTATCTCTTGTATTCATCTCCTCCACCAATCCCCTCGCCTGAGCTGTATTTGTGTGTGTACGCTGCACAGCCAATACACCGGGGACGTCTATTTTTGGCACTGGAAGGTTATGGCAGAAAGGCAGGGATTGGGTCTCAGCACAGTATTGGCTGGAGAAAGCACGTACGGAGACGCGAGTGCATGCTGGTATTCATCCGTGTGCGCTCCCCTCCGAAAGATTCAGTGTTTCTGCGAGTGCGCGTTCCCTGCCGGTGCTTTGTTCACTCCCTCTGAGATAAACGACTTCGCAGAAGAACAATGGAGGCAGGTTGTTTACGACGAAGGCTCGCCATTTCGACTGCACATGCGCTTGCTGTGGGGTTTCCGTCAGATAATCGTGTGCACTTAGGTATAACCTTTGTATTAATCTCTGGTGATGAAGCTGCGCTGAGGTGACGATGCTGCGAGATCATCTGAGATGTATCAGAAGAGAGCGGGGAGGCTCCCTGAGTCCTGACTGCCTGTGTAGCAGAGGCTCTGCGAGAGGAAGAAACACGACGCATGTGAAATTAGCTGTGACGACTAAAAGCATGAGTTCATAAATGTAGGCTGATGCAAACCAGTTTTGACTGCACCCACACGTTTGCTTTGGGAGTTTTCTAACTTAAGGGCTTGAATGATCAGTTTGTTCACGCACACTTAAAGGGGCACACCCACCGACGTTACTTTTAATCACAACTCAACCTCAGAAGGGGACCAAACGAAGAAAAAAACAAACAGCAACAAAACCATCATCAGGGTTATTTCTCCTCCAGGCAACAATTTTTACGACCAATCAAGGGTTGAAAGAAGTGGTCATTCAGGAGGCATTTCTTGAACCATACAGGGACTTAAGATCAGGACGTTTTGACAGATTTTTTTTCTTTGATGTATTCCAGAACTATATGTCCCCCCTTTGAGCAAATGTAATGTTGCATAACGTGCGTTTCTGCTGAATAACTGACAGCCACGATGACCTTATTGTTGAATGTCGACTGTAAGCATTCCACACGATCGAGGTAACGACTGCTTGCTGTCTTTGTGCACATCTATACCAAACAATATACGCAGCTGGGAGGGTTGAGCAGACAACGGTTTGGCAGAACAAAGGGTCTCGCTGGCCTTAAACATGTATTCGTGGTCCTATGTACATAGCTCGAGTCATACACCAATATACAGCTGGCCTATATATTACCGCTTTTAACACGCCTTATGCAATACCTGTGCATTGGCAGAACCCAGACTGATGTTGATGTTGAATGCAGACTCGTGACCAGTGTGGACTTCACACAGATACATGTTTATCTGCAGAGATACAACCGAACCGTTTTGACACAGTGACAATGTAGGACTTCAACTTTCGTGTTTTCTATGAATGAAAAAAAACCACAAACAAACTGTTTCCCAAAGATCTCTGGGCCCACTTGCAGAATGAATGTATTGGTGTTTATGACACAGTTTTCTAGTTGTCTTTCTGTTGGTTTTATGTTCTGATTACATGCCGACGATTCGGTTGGATCAGATCATGTTTGAATCTGTGGTTGGTTAATTGGCGGTTTATTTCATGTGACTGCACTCGCAATCACTGCTAAATCCTCAGAAATAGAAACAGTTTTATAGAATTGAAAACTGTCCCCCCCCCCCCCCCCACATCCCTTTACTGACACAAATGTAAACCAGCCACAGGTTCAAAACCACCTTTTCGGTTTATTTCTCTCTTTGAATGTTTCAATAATTCTTGTGTTTGTGTGTAGTTTGCTGTGGTGATATATTCTTGTTAAGAGCACAGAACTTCTTTTTCCTTCAATCAGGTCCTCAAAACCTTTTACTGACTGTACGATGATATTTTTGTGGATGGAGAGCTGTATATTCTTCCTCAGTATGAATGTTCGATCGCATATCATGAAAAGCTTCTCAAAATGTTCTATCGATAAGCGCAGGTTTGCTGTTTATTTGCATTGAGCACTTAAATGAACTGATTATTTGCCTAAGGAACAGAATGAA
This sequence comes from Malacoctenus gilli, assembly GCA_032164315.1. Classification (NCBI taxonomy): domain Eukaryota; kingdom Metazoa; phylum Chordata; class Actinopteri; order Blenniiformes; family Labrisomidae; genus Malacoctenus; species Malacoctenus gilli. The sequence continues at coordinate 6,729,505 of JASSRZ010000051.1, read as the reverse complement.
AATGTATCCGATTTCCTTTCAAAGGCTTTTGCTTTTTGCTGCAAAGTGAAATATTGAATGTTTTGCTGTTTTTCTGCTTCAATTTGCTACTACTCAATACATCTCCTTGACACTGTTGATTACTTGAGCACAGGTAAACTATGTGCACGACTAGGAACCACGAGAAGATTACACTTCAAGCGTGAGCAGTTTTTTTTGTAAAATATGCAGAAATACTAGAATAAATGGACTTGAGTACTGAAGTGTTGTGATTGATTTGGCTTCTTGTCTTGTTCGGGATTCAGACTCAGCTGAAATCACTTTTTGGATTCTTTTTCTGGGAACCGCAGACATTAAGTGCTCGTGTCTCGGCGAAGACCTCTAAATTTGGCCGTTGCGTGCGAGGTCCGGGAGCTATCGGGGTCACCTTGCAGCAGCTCGCCGCAGCGTAACGCCCGCTCAGCAGAAGCCTGCTCTTTGACGTAACGGGATGCTGTCGGCCGCAGAGGAGCAAACTGTGGTGGTGGGGGGGCTTCATGCAGCTTTCATGCGCGCTATTTTGTATACGGTCATCATTCAGTCACTTGCCCGTTCTCTGCTGATTATGTGTTTAAATGGAGGTTAGATAACCTCGTGTTCAGATGGGATTCCTGGAAATACAGGCCACTTTAAGTCCTCATTACTTGCCAGTGAGGATTTGTGAAGTTACATTAGGGCTGCTGTTTTTTCACTGAATAAAAAGCCTCACAGAGTGTCTTTGGTACTAAAACATTACAGAATCCGCTGATGTTTTTTAGTTAGTCTTTGAGATTATAAACGCGCCTGCATGGTATCTTGACATGCTTGGGTAAAAGTGCCAATAATGGACCAAAGCTGCACTGCTTTTGCAGAGATTAGTGCAGGGTTGACTGCATTTCATGCAATACCGTTTCCCGGTTTGAGCTGGGGTAAGAGTTAAGGACCGGTTGAAAAAGAGCTGTCCTTTATGGTGCCTGGCAATTTCAGGTCAACACTGCAATTGAACTAGCGACCTTCTGATCTTCAGACCAATACTTTCTCACTGAGCTATTTGTTCTTTGAGTTCTCTCTCTTTTTTTACTCAAGTTAGAGTGAAAAGTACGGCCTCCAATTCATACTTTAAGTTCTAAGCACATACAAATAATAAAACTGCTGTAAAAAGACTGAGGGATTACCAACTCCATGTACATGGTGTTCAAAGACTATTGGTATGCAATCGATGGTCGCCATCTCTAACATGCTCGAACATAATATAGATATTGTTAATCGTATTTGTACTTCACTACATCCCATCTCTGTATATACCACAGCATGTATGTTACTTTTAATTATTTATGTGCTTAGCATCTGTGCTTATGTGAATGACAACAAAAATAGCCAAGGGCATTAGAGGATGAATACATTTATTATACATTATGTCAACATTTACAGAGTGCTTTATGTATACACTGTACACATTATTGTGAGTCTCAGGGGGAGATATGAGCGCAAGTGTTGGAGAATAGGAGCGGCGCTGGCACGACCCGCTATTATCCCAGCTGTTGGTGAAGTGCTCGCTTATGTAAGTGACAGGTTGGATATTTTGTTGTCCTGCATCTGGAACGGAGGGTCAAGGCCGAGCAGCATCCAAACGGAGCCAAAACGAGGCTGCAAGGACGGAGAGCTGCTGCCTGGAAAACTGCCACCAGAGATGGCTGCAGAGATTTGGAGTCAGGGAGACAAACGGGTTTGGAGGAGGAGGAAGAGAGCTCCGATGTCAGACAAAAGGAGGGATTGTGAAACTGTGAATACTGATAGTTCATGAGCGTCCTGTTTGATTGTAAATAACCGGTAATTCTCTTTAAAATCCCACCAAGCTGCAAACTTTAAGTAAAAAATGTGGGTGCATTAAATGTGAAAAGAAATCCTGCTTGCTGGTCTTATCTTAGACACATATCTTGTTAAAGTTGACACACGAGTTTGAGCAGACAGGGTTTGAATCACTCCAGATTAATGGGTACCAAAGAATTATGTCACCAGACATTTGGTGTAATCTGGATGAATTCAATTTTAATCCATTTGATGGCTGTTTCAAGGTGACATTCAAATTGCTTTTTGGTTTCCAAAATGTGAGACGGGGTCCCACCCTGAAGGTGGGGAGGGGGGCATTAGGAAGGCCGACATTTAACCAAAAGCTGCCGTTTTATGCAGTAAGCAGTTGGTGGTGTGAGGGTGGAGGGACGCACTGTTGTGTGGAGTGAGCGATTGAGCCCCTATTCCAGGAAATAGGTTAAACACACTCGCATTCACTGAATAATTTAGGCCATGTGTACATGTATCTGGCTTGAAAAACTCTGTGCATTGGACAGTAACTATAAAAATGAGGCCAAATTCAAAGTTTAGATAAAAAGTATTGCAATAAATTGACTTGTTTAATTTGTTTCTTTCAGTGTTCTTTTCAGTGTTCCTGCAATGCATTTATGTTCTTCCTGACACAGCTGATTATTTCCTCCACCCATCTTCATTTCAGTACTAAGATAAGATCAGCAGAGGCAGGGACCAGCCTAAACTCTCTTCACCAGAATATCTGCACACTGTGTTTATCTCTGTGCTTGAGTTTGGAGGGACAAATTGTTTTATTATGAGCACAATTTGTAGAATGGTGTCTGATACCTTATTTTTGTCAGTCAAGTCAACAAAAGAGACAGAAGAGAACATAACAAGACACTGCCAAAACCAAAAAGTGTTATCATTGTTTGTGCTGATATATTCCTTTATAACATAACGGATGTGAAAACATGTGATTTGTAGATGATCGTATTTACATTTCAGAGAAAATATGTACAACACATTATGCTTAATAGCTCAAAAATGTGCTTTTTTATGAGTATTTGTTCTCTGGTAAAAGAAGTGGGGCAATGGAAGCTACAGTAATCCTGTTTGTACAGCAGGTGACTGTGATCATCTGGCGTGAAACATGCAGGCGTACAGTGAGTATGCAAGCGCGTGTTCACTACACAAAATACTTCAGCAGGGTGCTATTACCAACAAGCCCTTTTAGTGCCAATTCCTGGTAGGACAGTGGGAGTCCTTTTTTCCCTCCGACACACCATCGTTATTCCAGCTTCTCCAGGGACTGATGCCTTGAGCCAGAGGAAACTGGATCCTGCGCGGCTCGTGCAGCCAGGGAGCTTTTGCCCGGAGCCAAAACGGCCGAGCTCGAGTTTCCCATCTCGCCCCCTTGGCTGCCCAGACGGCTGTCGTTGTCAGTGGAGACAGACTGGCTGGCACATCCGTGGGCAAGCTGCAGCAGACGCTGGGCAGGTTGGAACCTCCTGTGTGAGTCTCGGTAAACTGCGATTGAAGGGAGGCGACGGTTTCCATTCGCAACAGAAGGGCAGCTTCATCCCCCCTATTCAGCAGCCGGACCGCTAAATATTTACAGCTGTGAAGAGTTCCTTTGAGTATAAAGTGCCAATGAGGGTGATGCCCTGCAGGTAGGGCTTGCTTCTATGTATCAGTGCAAAACACGGCGTTATACGGTGATGTAATTGGTATATAATCATTAGTCTCCGCTCAAATGCTTTCAATACTGATTCAGGAGGTTGTTGGTACGTTCTGTTTATTCTTAAGCTGAAGTAAATGTTTAAAAGAAGATAAAGTTATAAAACAGACATGTATTTACATCTTCAGGCCTCCGTCAGCCCATACGTGCTCCCTCGAGTGGAAATCCTCTCAGTTTGCTGCAGTTTTGAGTCAAATCCGTCCATAAAACTCCATCCCAGTTGGTGATTGTAAGGATCCACAGTTCAGCTTCTCCACTATGGAGGGGCCATCCATCATTCTGATAGTTTATGTACATAGTTGACAGGAAAAGTCCCACTCCTGGATGGGTCCCCCTCTATGTGACCAACCTGGAACAAAAACACAGTGATGCAGTGATCGGCATTTCAACAAATATTCTAAAGTCTGCAAACTTCAAACGTCTAACTACCGACGTCTTCCTGAGTTGTGAATGAAAGAGGTTCCATTAGGCAATCCAGAATCTGCAGTTGCACTTACCCACCAGTGGGGGTCGTTAGTGGCCGTGACCACAATGATTTCGTCCTTAAAGAAGGCCAGCTGCTCCGAACTGACGACCCGGCAGTCCACTAAGGCTTTGACACGCTTCTGATGAGGCCTGCTGACAGAAACCTGCAGAAAACATGTCAAATAGATGACACAACGTACTGTGTGAGCCAGAAAACTTATCCTCACTGCTATTAAGCCTGAAAGTGACTGATGACCGCTATCAGATTGATCTATTCAGAAAGTTGGCTGATTAATATGCATATTTTTGATGCCCTTTCTCACAGCATTGACACATTTGATGTCATGTTAGTATTCATGTTTTCAATAACAGGCTGATCTACCATGGCGTTCCTGCGGGGCCGGGGGGCACAGGTCACAGCAGGTGAGGGCGAAGGAGCGGGAGCAGGAGCTGGAGTCGGGACCAGACTGGTGCTGCCCCCTACCAAGCTGCAGTACAACTCCTCCTGGCTGCCCACACATGTCGGAGACAAAACGCTGCACTTGGCCTGGCTGCCTCCCCCGCTGCTGGTTCGACGGTAGGACGTGGTCTTCCCCGAGCTGGGAAATTGCACGGATCCAAACAAACGGTCAGTGAGGTTTTATTGATGGTTTTTTCAATTTTCCATGCATTTTTTTTAAGGAATTGGTCTATTGTTATCCGATGTCGCCTTACCTGACAGGTCCGATGTGATTCTGTGAGGATGTGGTCGTAACACAGCCTTGAGACCCAGAACTTGAACCAGGTTGTCCGTCCCAGGTCTGCCTCTGGGTCTTGACCCGGCCCCCCTGCCCGTGGGAAGACTTGGGCGCCCTCCCACCTTGGCTCTCTGTGTTGAGTGACTGAGTGCTATGTCTCGCCGGCGAGTGGGAGGCCGGGTTAGAACTACGCCGTGGCAACGGGTTTCCTTCCTGTGGCGTGACTGAAATCTGAGGGTCTGAGCGACCTTTGGGGGTCCAAAAAGAAGACAAGGGGCAACAGTCATTTAATAAGTGAAGTTACGAATCACTGTCTGAAAAGTTGAGCCGAAAAAGTTTTTTTCCATTCCGACAGCATTGTTTAAAAAAGGTTTGGGTGGATTGAGTCACTCACCCCTT
>JASSRZ010000051.1:6712611-6724263 GCA_032164315.1 Malacoctenus gilli | reverse complement strand
TTGAGCCGAAAAAGTTTTTTTCCATTCCGACAGCATTGTTTAAAAAAGGTTTGGGTGGATTGAGTCACTCACCCCTTTGTATGGATTTTGCTGGAAGTGGCGGTGGCATTGATGCTCCAGAGGGGGCGCTGTTGGTTGGTGGATTTCTATACAGGAAGTCTAGATTCTCATAGGTCCCACATGGCCTGCTACCTGAAGTAGCATTGGCTCCATTATTCCAGGAAGCAAAGGAGGAATTTCCATTCGATGCTGGTGGCGACCGGTTTTTGGGCAACGGGCTCACCTGGAGAGAGGCGGGAGGAAATGGTCAAAATGTGCTTTTTTTTTTAAAGCTTTACCTTAAGATTTCTGTTTTGTTTGTTCATTTAAATCATTGTAATGTTTAAGGAAATGGCTGGAGGTTAGAGTTGTGTTTTCTGTGTGTGTTTTACCCTCTCGTCCAGGTCGTCCTCACTGTCATAGAACTCCTGAGACTGCGTCTCCCACACGAACTCCACATGGATCTGAGAGTTAAACTTCCCACTTTGAGCCAACTCCAACTAAAACACACACGAGACCACAAACACTCAGAGAAGTGCAAAAATGTCGATGTTTTTTGTTTGGATACAAAGCAGTGAAAAAAGTGGACAGAGTTTTTTCTGACAAGAGCACACATTGGAATCACTGAATACGAAATGCATGTAAAATAAGGTTGTTGGTGGTCAAAGAGAGGTAGGACTCAGCAGGGCAGGAGGCCGGTAAGAAAATAGAACCAGTTTATAAATGATGCACACTGGGGCCTGATAAGGCTTGAATTCCTTGTCTTGGGAGTGACTCCTGAGCTGCACGGGGAGTTATTTCAAGGTAGTGTTTCCTGCTGTGGAAGTCGTGTCGCTTTGTGTCTGGACTCGGCCTCTTTGGCTGGCGTTTTAATGTTGCAACTCGATTCCTCCATTGATGTCCCAACCTGACAGTGTGTGTGTGTTTTTGTGGAGAGAAGAAATGTTTGAGAGTTGAAAAGAAAATCGCATCTCACCAGCTCGACGCATTGCGTGTGCTGCAGCCTCTTTGCGATGTCTAAAGCCGTCTCTCCTCCTGAGTTCACTTCAAGAGAAGGAAAAAACGATTGTAAGTTTTTGTTCAAGTGCGCTGACCGAGGATCAAATCCAGTGGCGTGAAACACACCTGTGTGGAGAGCGGCTTTCGCTTTGAGCAGTAACTTAAGACACTCGGGCTTGTGATGCAGGACACTGTAGTGAAGAGCTGTGTTGCCTTCCGCCGTCTTCTTCTCCAGACAGTTGCTGCACAGCGAACATAATGTACAGACAGATGGAGTTAAGGCTGCGAGGAAGGAGACCGAGCAAGCCCAGAGCGCAGGAAGGTTCCCCGAGCCAGCGAGCCGGACCCTCTTTCCATGCTTAGTGGGTCGTAAATAAAAGTGCTCGTCAGGGTCTGACCTGTTCTGACAGAGGAAATCCACCAGCGCCAGAGTGCTTCTTTCCTCCAGACGCACGGCGAGATGGAGCGCCGTCTCTTTGATCCCCTTCAACAGGAAGAAAACAGGGCGGATGAGGACAAATTGGTGAGCCTTAAGGAGATACTCTGTCAACGTTATGGGTTTCCCTTTGGAGTTTACCTCATAAATTTACTATCAATCACCACTTAAGATGCAATTTTATAGACTTGCAATCATATGGTGGTGGTAAAGTATCTCCTGCGTAGTTTATTGACCCATCAGCTCTTTTTGTTTTTATAATAACCCATTCCATTTGTTGCTGCTGCTTTCTTTTCTCAGCCATTGTGTAACTTTAGTGTTTAAAGGTTTTATGCAAAACAGATAATCTAGTCTAAACAAAAATGGTCCGTTGGTGCTTTCCAAATCGGAAAATGTTGGTTTAAAGTTGGATGCGGGATTTGGTGCTTGATTGTGTATCAACTGTTTTGTCAGTGAAAACATTCCTTCAGCTTTATCTTGGTGTGTGAAGTGCAAAAGGAAGGACAGAGGAAAGCCGGCGTAATTCAATGAGTCTGTCTCATTGGCTCTCTGGGGACACAAGTTCTGGCCTGAAAGCTGAAATAATAAATGAAACCCAACCAACACAAACAAACAACTGCACACAGGCAGTGGAGTCAGCCATGTTGCGCACACACAGACACACACACACACACACGCTGCTCGAGCTGACAGAGAAGAGCATGACGGAAGGGCAGAATGTGATTAGAGACAAGAAGACGAGGAGCTGAAAGAGACAGCAGAGGAGGGGAATCTGAGATGAGAGGATGAAAATAGGAGGGGAAGATTGGATTACAGGCCCAAAGAGATGGGAGGGTCTCTGACTTCCCGCCCACATGAACCACACGCGCACACAAACTAATGATACTCCTCGTACTGTTAATTATCCACACAGCTCCTGCAAACACCCTGTTAAACATTCAGAGGATTTGTCTCGATTGTAAAGCGAAGGAAACACGTTTTAGGAGACACGTCACTACTGTGCACAGAGCTTTTAACAAACTGGCGTCCTCGTCAGGATGTCACTGCCATTCAGACTAAATGCGTGACATCTGTGAGACTTTAAGAGTTTAAATCTGTCACAGGATGATCCGGCCTTTTTTTTTTTTTTTTTAAAGGCATCTCCACCCAAAACCTGGAAGAAATGTTGGCATGGAAATCCGTTTGTGGGCTGGAAGTTCTCTTTACCTGTCCTTCGGGGAGTGCGAGTGGTTTGGCCAGGTCCACGCCCTCGGCAAAGAGCTGCAGGAGGGAAGTGAGGTCGCGGCTCCTGACGGCGTCGTGCAACCGGCCAGGACTCGACTCGTCCCTCCGCAGGACGTAGCGTCGCTCGGCGTACTTTGCCACGATGTACTCTTTCCTGGCATTCCTGCGAGTAAACAACACAGTCAGAAACTGGCCTGTCGTGTTGAAGTTATTGTAGTCTTTGTGCTCTTTCTGTTGATCGAAACCGGGAACTTACATGTCGCTGTGCGGCAACGGTTTGATGGAGTCACTTGGAAGGCTCGCCTCCATGATGTCATTGAATCTGGTGTTGCCAATACTGACGGCCAACTGGAGCGGCGCACAAAGAAAGCACCAAGACTTTTCTGTGAGACTGTTGCATAATGGAAATCCTGACAACAGAAAGTCCAGTGGAACTTTTTTTTCCTAATATATCTCTCTGTGTTTCTGTAGTACCAGCAGTTCGGATGTGCTCAGTAGGTCCAGAGTGAGCGACTGGATCCTGGAGTAGTGGACCCCCAGCTCCCTGTGGATGCCCGAGCACTCGATACAGGTCAGGATGCCCAGATTGGTGGACAGCCACGTCGGATCTGGGATTCGAGACGGAGATGAAATCAGACTTCTTCACGTTTGTCATCTCAGATTTGTTTCTGCGATCGTCAACAAGGAGTTCTGGCTGACCTGGAGCTCCGCAGTCCGCGCAGGCCTCGTTTCCAGGCATGTTTCGCAGCTCGCCGATAATGGACCGGGACAGTTCCTGGAGCCCGCTGTCCTGCAGGTGAAGCTGATCGCCCCCCAACGCCGTGTTGAGCGCCTCCTCCTTACTGTTCTGCAGCACCGACATCCAACTAAAGCGCAAATACAGATACGTTTAGAGCAGCGTTATCCAATTTCCACATTTTGTAACAGCTCACTTGCAGGATGAAGCCACAGAGAATTTGTAGCACCACGGGACTCTTTTACTCTCCGCTGGATCAAATGTATTAAACCATATGCTTCGCATGTGTTCTTGCTCGCTTGTCTGCGGCGGCGTCACTCTCACTTTCTCGACTTCGCTGCCACCTCGACTCACTCTGAAGCACGTGTCTCTTTACCGAAGCTGGGTTGCTTTCGAATACAAACAAATTCCAGCTCTCTTTTTTTCCCCCCCTCCACTTTGTTCTTGAACTCAAACGGCACATTACATCAATGGGATCTGCCCGGAGGCCCACACACGGGGGGGGAGGAGGGCAGGGGACAGAAAACCCCACACGGATCGCCATCCAAAACCACATCACAGCAGAAAAAGTTCCCCTTTACTCTCCGTCTGTGGCGAGAAAGAGAAGTCCCACCCAGAACCAGCTGGACAGGGGGCTCGGAGAGGACAGCCTTTTTCTTTCTACAGCCTTTAGTTTCCCTCTTTTTTCTGCACTGTCAGCTCCCCTTAACAGACACTAAATTATAACTTTTTCTGATTCTACGCTGACTTTTTTTTAGCCCCCCCCCCCTTTTTTGGTATGTTTCCTGACTTTTTTTGACTGTTTCTGAGGGAGCACTGCACATTTTCTCTCCTCCGCCAACCTCAGGCACATGACATGTAAGAACTTGCTCACAGAGGCAGAAAACACACTAAGTAAGGAAGTGGAGCGCGCCAACATGAAGCCGGCAGCAGCTCAGATGCTTACATCAAACATTCCTGCTCGTCCTCTGCCTGAAAGTGATACGTCCGGTTATCTGTGAAGAAGCAGAGAAGCGGAGTCAAACCTTGTTGGCACTTGCTGCTAAAACTGAGCTCAGTCTGGACAGTGCGTGACCTCCAAGTTGTTTAAAAGACGGCTGGATGATATGTATTAAATATGCAGGACCAAAAAATGGTGCACAAAAAGCATGGTGGAGACCACCACCTCATTTCTCCCAAAAGTCCTTACTTCTAATAACGAGGGGGGGTGAAAGAGGCGTGTCTCCACACAGCTGCAGCGCAGATGACTTGACTGAGTGTTTAATGATGACTTGCCGAGGAGAAAGTCGAAGGGTCAAAAGTTAAAGCGTGAACGTACGAGTGACCAGGTCGAAGGTCCGCCTGTCATCTGGGTTCGGTCGCACCTGACAGGTCAGGAGGTTCAGCTTGGCCGGAGGCCGGTTGATCTGAAGACAGCCACATCAATGTCAGCGTGTTTGCTTCTATCCGAGTAAACAGTGGCGCATTTTTGTCCGAATGCATGCAGTGGTCCTCACCGTGCTGTGGGAGATGGTCAGGCAGCCGAATTTCACGCCACACTTCCTCTTCTGCCAAACCTTTCGGATTCTGCGGCATGAAACGGCACAAATATCACTCGGATGTTGTTGACAGAAAGTTAATGCAGCGATATAAGACAGTGGTAACTTTTACTCGTGATAGATGGCGGTTGTGAAAGTAAGTGTAGTTTGTTTTGGGACACACTTTTTGGGGCTGGTAAAGAAAAAGTGACATTTCAGTGAGTTGGCGCTGGTCCAGTTTGATCCTGTTCTTAGTGCCGGGCTTCATTTTTCATCATCTTGATTGAATCAGGTTAAGAAGCTGAGTGCAGGTTCTGTTTAGTGTCGGTGGCCTGAGGAAAAGTTTACTCCCCTCGTGTCTCCCATTCGCCCTACTGAACCACATCCCCTCCTCTTATCGTGCCGTAATCTCGCTCTGTGTGTGTGTGTGCGTGCGTGCGTGCGCACGCGTGTGTGTGTTTGTGTGCGCATGACGCAAAAGTTGGACTGCTCGGTTAGCCAGTCTGCCAGTAAGCTTCACAGGAGGGGCCCCTGCTTGAATCTTCATCTCACAGTAATGAGGACCAGCTGGGGTCGACTAAGTTCTGAGTTTGCCCTTTCCTCTCCATGCAGCGCTCGCTTCACTTCACACAACTCTGATCACTCGACTCGTGGGCTGAAGGCAGAGTTGATCTCAGAGAAGAATTTGACACTCTGAGCAGATACAAAGACCTAAAGTTCAGCATCAACACGATGCATTACAACAGAAACTCTGAAAGAGAAAGTAATGCGTTGACATTTGATGTGAGGCAGCAATTTTACACACCCGTCACTCTTCTTCAGCAGGAAGCCAGATTTCTCAGTCCCATACTTTTTGTTTCCTTGTGGTTGGTGGATGCTGTACCCGTTGCCAGAGTTTTTCCTGTTCATGTATTCCTGCAACATCAACGGGGATTTAGGACTTTTTGGTCTGCAAATCCTGAAAAATGCATGCAATTTTCTGTAAACATCATAATGTATCAGCCACTGGCATACCTCTTTACCCTCCACTTGCAGAAGCAGCCTGAGAGAGTCTCTGAGCTGAGTGAGCTGTTTAACCTCTTCGTCCTGTTCCAGACGCACCTAAAACCCACCGAGCAAAGACCATTAGATTCTTGATACGCTTCAGAAGAAATGAAATGTAAAGTTTTTTGGAAGGACGTCGTGTTTTGTTCTCTCGGTGTCCTATGAGATCATGTGTCGTGATTTCTTCCATTTGTTCTGGGTGTGGAGTGACAATGCATCAGAGCTGTGTGTCTAAATAATGCAGAACAGAGCTCAGACTTGGGTGTGTAGTCTTTGGAGGTTTTTGCTGGCCTAATAAGAAGCAGTGACCACTCTTTTTGTGCAACATTATCCAGTTCCACCGCAACAGTTCAGCTTTTTTCTTTCCATCTTTGACGGTTACGGAGACTCTATCTGAATTTCCTTCTCCAGGTTTCGGGTAGCATGTCTGAGCGGGTCCCTGTTCTGCCTGGTGAGGAACCAGAAAAACCTCTAACGTTTGAAGAATCTCAGCAAATGCGCCGCTTTCCAGGGAGGGAAATAAAGGGAAGTTTGTGCTCAGTGGAAACCGGTCAGAGTGGTGGGAGAAAAAAGGTGTGTTGAGAGGAAAAAATGAAAATTACAGGTACTTTCAGTTTCATCTTTTCAGAGAGAAAAAAGGAGAGGAATATTTATGGGAAACGTTTCCAATAACAGTTTCTGCCTGCGGGTTCAGCTCGGGGGGGCTAAAGGAGGGGAAAGAAGTTGTGGTTTTGGCTCATGAAGATACAAGTAAAACCTCAAATTTTCTTTGGAAATCACAGCAAACCTACATATTACCATAGCCATGAGGAAGCATATGGTATCCACTGTTTATTGCCTTAAAACGCATGTTGTGGAGGAAGACCAACCGTGTGGATGGACGAGGCCAGCTTCTCAATGAAGGGAGCCAGGTTCTCTGCAGCTTTCAGCCCGTCCTGAAAGAAACTGGCACCAGAGAGAAGAAGAAACGCAGCGTCATGAAAACTCTTCACTCAAACAAACATCACATGCTGAGGCTGTATAAGCAAATCTGGCCCCACAGAAGAAAAAAAAACCCTCAGCGTGATTAGAACGGGTAAATGGTTAACAAGAGAAAGAGGAGCTTGGAGGGGGAAGTGAAAACCAAATCGCCCCGACTGTTGTGCAAAAATCTCCGACTGAAACCAAAGCAGAGATCGAATCCATATGCTTCTCAGAGCAGGAAGACTTTATTTCTTATTCCTATTTCACATCTGGCACAAAAGAGCTGTTATATGAGAGAGAAGAAGAAGAAAAAAAAAAACCAAATCCTGGCAGCGACCGACCTGAGCTGGGCCTGGAAATATTTGATGAGGCTCTGGAGAAGGTCGGGACCCTGACGCACCTTCAGCTCCTGGATCTTCAAAAGATACTGGAAGCGTAAACACAGACAGTTAGAAAGCGCCTCCAAAAAAGCAGCTGTCCAAAAAATGCTCTTCAAAATATGAAGCCTGGGAAACGGCACCTAAAGTTTGCACTTCGTCCCCGACTGCAGGCAAGCGACATGCAGTTTTCTTTCAACGTTCGCCAATGTGCCTTTAATCCTAACTCTCATTTCAGTCAACAGACCTGGTGGAAACAGTCTTCCCTCAAACACAACATAACGAGACATATTGCAGATTTTATTGCGAGTGATGTTCCACCCGCCTTGACAAAAAAAGAGGCAGGAAGCAGCATTGGTGGCGAGCTCCGTGTGGAAGAAATGACTACATTGTCTTCCCTCCATAAAACAGCGTCCGAAGCAGTTGGCTGAACGTTTTTTTTTGTTCCATGTATATTCTTGTGAGTTTCCGTGTTGCTTCGCTGAGTATTTGTATGTATGCCGGGACAAAGAGGGGAGGCTGAGGGGGGGACGCAGGGTTGGGGCGGGTTTGCAACAAGTGGAAACTTCATTTTCCCTGCCTCTCCTTTTTGTCTCAACAGCTGGTCTCAGTCAGCATTAAACGCTTTTTTTTCTCAAGGGTTTTTTTTTCCAGCTTCATGTGCACCAGCGTACACAGCAGAAGGAGAGAGAGAGCGCGACGGCACCACCTGTATTTATCTTCAATTTCCCCCTAATTTGGCCGCCTTTTTCATGTGACATTTGTCGAGAAGCATTTCGCCTGCACTTCCACTCAGAACTTTCGAACGTATGCGACTGTTTCCTGCTAAAACTCCAGAGGACACAAAGAAATTAACTCGTGTTTAACTCTCTCCAAACCCACCACAGGACTGAGCGGAGGGGCCGGAAAGCAGCCCGACTCTGAGCCTCCAGTCAGCCATAGATGGAATATGGCATCCACAAGGCAGACCACTGGCGTGCACTAAACGGAGCCCACCCCAGGTATGTGAAAGGTGTCTGGCATTGGATATTTGGACTGGCAGCACTCCCCCACCTCACACATTTGCAGCTGGAAGATCCTCCTCTCTCTCTCCATGTCCTCCCCGCCGCCGTCCGATCCTTCGGTCCTGATCAGGCCCAGCTGCCGGCTCTTCTCCTTCCTCTCCTTCTCCAGCTTCGCTCTGATTGCGGAAACGGAGGAATAAAGTTATTAAATCTTAATCCGTCTGCACCCTTGTTGCCAGAGAGCACATCCCCCCCTCCCTCATTTATTCCTCTTCCTCAAAGAAAGAAAGTTGGAGAGAGTAAGGCAGAGTTGTAATCTTCTTATAGCATTATAAAACACTTTAAACCACAGACTGTAAGAGATCAAATGCGAACTGTAAAGCGCAAGTGCCTCGGTTATACTACATTGCAATGTAATGGAGGAAGGCCTCAGGGGATCCACTATTACCCTATTAACCGGCGTTGCTATATCAACTCCTCTGACCCAGTGAGGAAAAAAAACAGTAAAGGTGTGAAGTTCTCCTCTTGATTCAGTCACATCTGTCTTGTGCTTCGGGCTCTTTTCTCGACAACTGTGATTCCTCAGTATGAGAAACTTTGAGACGTCACATGTATGTACGAGAGTGCAGTTGATTACATTTTCACGTCGTAGTCCTTCCAGCTCTTCTCCATATGCTTCTTGAGCTCCTGTTGACGAGAAGAAACATCTCAGTACTTTTGTTTCACGGCCCTTCCTTTTGCATAGATTATCAGTGCGGTGAGTAAACCCAGACAGTTGACACACACACACAGAGCCTCGATTCGTAAGATTGCAGTAATTCGTCTGATATCTGGCTGAACTGGATTTCAGTGACACTCCATCCGTCCCGCACAATCATGACGGAGCAGTTTTCAGCTGTCAAATCAGCTGTTTGCAGAATGGGCAGTCGCAGGAGCGCACTGACGCACGAGACTGTTATTACTCATTTGTCTGAACACAGAGCAAATCAAAGGGCCACACATAGAAAGGCAAGATCAGTTCAGTGCTGGAGCATGGCCAAGTCTTGCTCATGACGTTAGGAATAAATACCTTTATTACCCAATATCTCAGTAGGGTTAACATTGGCTTAAATAAAAGAAGACAGTGTTAATTTGTTATTGGTGAAATAATCCTGATGTTGAATTTTTTGGTTTTATCGTAATTTCAGTAAAGCAAAATATTTGAATGTGTTTTGTGCATCTGGTGGAGAAAGTTTATTTGATGCATCATACAGATCAAAACTAGGTTCAATTGAACTGAGCAGGACCATTAGCAAGAGGATTTGAGTGAAAATGGTTGGATTCATAATCCATTTGAAGACTGCACTTCCTGACAAGTTGTCAACACCGAAAAACAAGTTCAACCGGCAGCAGGATAACTTGGCTCAGAGACTCACCAATCTGCTGTCCCGGAGTTCCGATTTCAGCACGTTTTCCAGAGGAAATGCCATGATGTTGTTGAGGTTTTGCACCTGAAACACATGGAAAGCAACAAATCAGTGGCGAAAGTTCAAAATTTCCACCATAACATCACAGATGGTTCTTATCTCCTCCAGTATAAGCAAACAGCCTCACACACACAGTTCTACACACTCTTACTGTATGTCCCCATGGACCAGTGTTTCTGGGAATGAGTGGGGAAGGGGGGGGGGACGGACTCAAAAACAAGGTGATGCAGTCATGTTGAACTCGTGAGTCATCAGGAGAAGAAATAAAAAAGGGACCTGCAGCATTACAGAATCTGGACCCAAGTGGGAGCATGACTCAGTGATCCTAATGAAGTGTGTCTGCAGAAAACAGAGCAAGTTGAGCTCCAGTTGAGGTTTGGAGAGCGATGAGATGGAATTCAGTTGTTTTTGGGGGGTGACTAACGACACCCAGCAAAACCCCAAACACGTCGGAGTAAAAACGCAGCCATCATTTACAACAAGCGAGTCGATCACATCATGATTTGAGGGTGTCGTGACGCTACGTACAGTAATAATCACTTCCACGTGTCGCCGGCCGCCTGGCACCAAAGTTTACAGTTTGTTTGTAGTTTTGCTGCAACTTTTCTGAGGACTTAGGTGAATTACAACCTCGCTGCACCCTCCTCCCGACATAAATAATGTTGGACCTCTTCCGCAAGCCGACTGCGGCGCTAACCTTGAAATATTGACACAACAGCCTGGAGACTGGTGGGATTGTTTTGGTTGGCATCCAACTGCTGAGGTAACTAATAGATAATATATGGAGTCCTGACAAGGGGAAATACCAGCTTCCAGTGTCAACATATTTAGTACAAATGACCAAGAACATCGTGCATGTTTTGTTGTAGAGTATTTTGGCAAATCCAACGTATCTGAACACCCCCCCCCCCCAACCCAGTTCAGTCTTTTTGACCCACTTCCTCCTCAGGCCCACTCTCCCCTGTGGGACCCTGATTGACATGCGGGAAGGAGCGTGTGTTCATGTGTGTGTGCTGACTCACACTCACACACACACACACACGGAGGTCTGGGATGAATTATCATCGCCATAGAAACTATCAGTGGGTGGGTTCCGGAACCGTGTCGGTCGAAAGGTGCGAGCTCGCAGCTGCTGAAAGCCGCTCGCCTGGACGCATGTGTGCATACAGGCACACACACGGTGTTTGTTTTGGCACGGCGAACACACACGTACACCCAACATCTTCTGGAGACAGATTTGGGACTTTTCCACCTGCTGCTATTTCCATAACACAAAATAAATGTTCCTGATTTTTACTGCCCCCTCATGAAAGAAGCCTTACTGCCGCATTTTAACCAAACTTCCTCGCGTTTTGCGGACGTGCTTGAAAAAAAAAAAGACAGTTCTCTCCTTTTTCTCACCAGATTTTTAAAGAGCGCCGTGACCTCTCGGGTGAAGACTGCCAAGTTGAGGAAGCCCGTGCAGACTTCATTGTTGTCTTGGGTCAGGTGATTGTTCCCCAGGTTCTCCAGCACCTCGATATACTGCTCCTTGTTTTCCACATGTGCTGCAAAGCAACACACAGTGAATATCCATGCTCGCATTAAAAGGGGACTCAGAGTTTGGTTACACGGACAGCAAATCAGAAAAAGGCCGGACGGCTGGCTCCGCGGCCTCTGGGAATACTTTAACAAGACAGACATGTGGGAGAAATTAGTGCTGCCGTACACCCAACCCCGACCAAGACGGGCAAACACACTGAGACCCATGTTTCACTTGAAAGTCCATTTCCAAAGGGTCATAACCTCAGCGAGCTCTCAAGTCTGTTGCGTTTATACAGAAAAGAATCCACCGTTCAGCTTTACAA
>JASSRZ010000051.1:6686003-6707069 GCA_032164315.1 Malacoctenus gilli | reverse complement strand
GTGTGTGTGTGTGTGTGTGTGTGTGTGTGTGTGTGTGTGTGTGTGTGTGTGTGTGTGTGTGTGTGTGTGTGGCTTCATCAATACCACTCATTTCTATGCAAACTCCAGAGAGCCTCAAGTGTGGTCGCCATGGATCTGCGCAGTGCTTCATTCACAAGGACAACTGAGGGAGAGGAATTTCAATGTGCTGAGGTGGAAATGCTGAGAAAGAGGACCTGCGTGAAGCATAAATTACTCCATTCAGCAACCATTGAAAGGATCCAGAAGTTTGAATCTTCTCTAAAATCTTTCCAGATGACGAACTTTCAAAAACGGGTCCTCAGTGCAAAAATTGGATATCCAAATTGAGAACAGGACGCAATAAAAGGGTGAACAAAGCCCAGTTGTGTGCAACGTCTTTCACTCAGGGGTCTGTAGGTGCTCTGCTTCATTGGATGTTTGCACCTTGATCCTCTCTGGCGGATCCTCCAAAGCTCCTTTTTCTTTTTCATCTCGCCAAAAGCTTTTTTTTTTCCTCCGGTGAAAGGAAGAATCATGACGTCCTTTCCCACCGACATCTCCAGAAATGATGTGACAAAGTGAAAAAAGAAAGAAAGAAAATGACCCCGAGTGCACCGGAGAGGTTTTTGGAGTGTGTGTGTGGGGGGGGGATACTGCTGGTGTTGTGTATACAACATCAGTCCTGGATGCCTGGCATTGTCAAGCCTGTCAGCTCAAAGAAAAGAGGTGTATCAGTGAACCTCGCCTCAGGGCCAACGCTGATACAAAACACTCTGAAGTGCAGATGGGTGATTTTAGGAAGCAGCGCTATTAAATACAGTGGCTCCCTCGACCACAAAACCACATATTTGCCTACATTTGCAAAATGAAACGGAAACACTGGATTAGTTGAGGCTCAATAGGAAAATTGAGGTTATCGTGCGCATGTTCACCAAAGGGAAGACGGAGTCACTGTGCGGCTGAATGGTTTGATCTGTTCTGTGTTTTAACTGAGTGCCGACAGCTCAGTAAAAAGTGAAGAATGCTTGTTGTATCTTCACCGCACGTTCCCACAGTGGGGCCTGTGTTTGTGTTCGCAGTCATGGCGGACAAGTTGCACTTGTGTCCCTCGTTTCTTCATGTTGCAGAAAGCTCAGATGGGCGAGAAAAAAAACGTACTTGCGCACACTCTGATCCCATTTGTGTGTTTTATGCACACACACACACATTCAGACTTCGGTGCACCCTCTTTGAACTAAAGGTTGAGGCGAGACAAGACATTTCAAGAATAAAAGTCTCGAAATGAATGGATAGAAAATGCTCTCTTCAACCTATTAAGGCACTTTTAAGGAACTTATAGAAAAGAGTGAGGACACAAGACAAACAGAGCCCTGTAATAGGTTCGGTGACCCAGTTAAATGGGCCTCATTAACCCATTGTTTCTGTTGTTTGCCTGCCTCTGAGTGAACTTTTGTAAAAGGACGATAAAATCCAGTGCAAAAAGATCGAAGAATCGAGTAAAGATTCCAAGGACGTAATTTGTATGTTACGCGTTGCTGCGATATCTTTGTAATGTGTGTGTCTGCCTCCTCGAGCGCTCATTCTTTGCATGCATGTCTCTGCTGATGTAATGCAAGGGGGCTTTGCAGTGTCCCAACAATACCCTCCTTCAGTTTCTTTGCAGACGCTAGTAAAGAAGCAGAGCCTTTGTGCGCCTGCCAGCCTTGGGTCCTATTGTAAAACTGAGCAAACCGGTCTGCTCAGGCAATGAACAGCCATATAGTGATGAGTGCAAGTCCACAGACAGGGAGGGGGGGGCAGAAAAGGGGATTGGACAGATATAAATTGCTCTCCCTGTTTTTTAAAGAGTGAGGCATGGGGGGAATGAACCATATGAGAAGAAAAAGAGTGAAAATTCACTGGCAGTGACTCACTTCATGTTTTGTCTCCTTGCCTCCACCCCTTTCCTTCCTCTGCACCTTTTGTCCTTCCGAATATCAACTCTCCTCCGCCATTGGTCGATTCCCTCTTTAGCTACATTATCGGAAACAAATGCCTCCTTTTTATTGGCCGCTCGCACATTTCCTCATTTTGGGCCCGTGATCCGTTTGTGGCCTGCGAGTCGTTAAGTTCGGGCTGGAGAGGAAGTGAAGTAAACCGCACACGTCTTCTCTCCTCCTTTCTCTGTGACGCACTCGCTTGCAGGTCATCGCTGCATCTTCCAGTAAAGTTAACAGCTGCCAGGATTTCCTAGCGGCTTCCAAGCAGCCCCGAGGAGTTGCACAAGGTCCTCCAACAGCCTTCCTCCGACCAAAAAAACAAAACCCTCTCCCTCATTTTTCTGCTTGTTGACTCAGCTCCACTGGTCCTGCTATCAATTTACTGCCCCTGTCAAGACTGGAGGCCCAGGCTTACCGTAAAAGACCCCCTCTTCTGGTGGACACGGATGACTGAATATAGGGGAATTGGAGAGAAGGGAGGGGAGTTTAGATTTATTGTTCGTTGCAGCACAAAGCTTTCCCTCTGGAGTATGCATATGAGGTGTATGAGAGTGTCTCCAAGAGGACAATCTGGCTGGAGAGGCTCCGCAACAGTCACTCCCCTGACGTGGAGCGCCGACTTTGAGCGACAGCTCTGGAATCGTCCATCACTCACATCTCAGAGCGCGAGCAGTCTCGGCTGAGTATCCAGGCGAGGCCCCCGCATAGCTTTCTCAGGTCGCAACATACCCTACCTGCTCATCCACCCCGCCCTCTAGCACCACACCATCCCCAGCCTGCCTGTTTGTACAGTTGATATGGCAACAGAAACTTTTCCAGACCGAGAGCAAGTCGCCAAACTTGTTTGTGATTCAGGCGCCGTGCTACGCGTCATCGCGAGTGCCGCATCGTCACTCGATCTGCATGTTGTTATCAAGTAGAGGCACCGTCACCCTCTTCACGTTTACCTGTTAAACCTTCAACAAAACTTCATCATTTTGGAAAAGTGAGTTGAACATCCATGCAAACAAAACACCATCGCATTCAGCTCGTTTGTTCGTTGTGTTAAACACACAAACGTTCTTCTGGTGTGAAAACATAAACAAACAGATGCTTTAAAGGTCAGTTAACTTTCTCCAAACAAAAGACACGTGAGCCATATAGAACTTTCTGACGAGTTGGTCCTGAATTTGTTTAAGAGAAAGAAACACTGACTGCAAATTTTGAGGTAAAGTATCGCACCCAAACAAGTGTTGAAAGGAAACTGGGCAGCAGGTGGCAGTAGTGTTGTTGGCAGAAGGGACAGAAACAGAGTTGTGAACCGAAACCTCTTTGTTGCATTGGTGCAAGAAGATCTAACGAAGGGTGCAGATTGAAGGACTGATGCGGGTGGTGGTCCTTTAAATTGAGCTGCCATTTTAGCCCAAACACGCCGTGGATTCTCTCAGATGGGTCTTCTGCCCATTGAGTGTATCACCACAACCCCGTCATGACCCACTGAACTTTGACCTCCTGGCAGTCTACTCTCCTTTGTGAGCCTGTTTCCAAAGCAACAAGCTTACAAAGCATGATGCGCGCTTTTTGTCGACCTGTCTGAACGCGTTTATGGCTCATTGAGTGTCATTGTCACTTTTCATGTTGGCTTATTGTCTTTCCTCAGGGGATGTCACTTTTTATTAGGTCGTTGTCTACGGTGGCCAGACTCACGATGCTCCTCGTCTGAAAGTACTTTGATTTGAGCTGAAGCGCCACGTTTACGGCTTACAAAGAGGCAGTGATACCTTGAAGATTACACCAAAGGAAACAGTGTGAAGTTGCAACAAAATAAGATACAACAAGCTTCTAAATGTATAAATCATGGCTTCGGTATTTATTCAATAACTTCAAACAGACCACACAATATTACAAAATATTAAGTGCTGCAATGTCATGAAAAACAGTCCAACATTTCCGAACAATAGGTATAAATACAAAACAATTTATGTACAAATACCAAAAAAAATAAAAATAATGGTCATTGGAGAAAAAAAACAAGCCTCAAAACATACAAATTCTGAATTCACATTTTCTAACCAATCAAATAGGAATCGCACACACACAAACACACCACAACACCAACTTCCCCAAGCTGTCAAAAAAAACACACACACACACGTTTTCAAGTTTCGGTAGGACAGGACAGATAGCTTATCTCTGTACTGAAGAGGGAAAGCCCATAAAAACAAACACATCAGGATCAAGGTCATTTCTTCAATTGAAAGAACATCTCTTTTTTAAAAAAAGGTTAACGAGTAGCAAATTTGAGCGGACCCCCACCATGAGGTCGTGTCATAGACATTTAGAATACCACATGTGGGAAAAGCACTGCGGTGCCTAAAACCTGAACAGTCAAAATACAACGTTTCATTTTTATTCTTTTGTGATGGATTCAATTTAATCCAAATCAAGAAGAAAAAACATCATTACTCTTCTAATTCAACCTAACTTCTACCAGTTACCCCCCCCCCACACACACACACCTCCTCCTCCCTTAACCACAGCTGCAACACAGAAGCTGCACTTTTTTTTCAAAATTTGGCTATTTCCTATGAAATGCAACAGTAGTTTAACACTACCAGATTGAAAAAAACAAACAAAACCTCGTTCGAAACCAGCTAGCAGACTAATATCGACAGAGAACTCGGCCCCTTTCAAACCGAAAGCTACCAAACCAACAGGAGAGCGACCCTCCTGCTCAGTCACACCTTGGATCTGTTCACCAATTAGCCGTTAAGTGTCGTAACTTTGCCGCTGGGTCCCAACCTGCACATTTAGGCAGCTTTAACAAAACAAAGAGGACACCAGAGACAAAGTTTAAGGCAGGGGAAGAGATCCGGAGCACCTTCAGAATATGTCCATGTAGTATTTTTGTCTTTTTTTCTGGGTTCAGATTGTTTAATTGCAGGTGGACGAGTGACATTAAAATTCACAGTTTTTTTGTTCAATAGTGAAAGTATGACTCACACGGATGCACCCTGTGTTAAGTTCTCGCTTTAGCTCACTCCCATCCAGTGATTGAATCCTGTAAAGCTGCACTGAGGTTAAAGCTGGGACTGTACAAGGCTGCCCTCTATGGGACAAACAGTGGCACAACAGTTTGGAAACAAACTTTGGAAAAAAGGAGAAAAAGTTTCCTGAGTTTTGCTCGCAATAAATGCTGTTTGAGACCCCAAAACATTTGATATGATATGTTCACAAGCTTGAGATTTATCTTTCAGGTTTTTTAAGGAGTAGGCAAAAAGCACGAAGGACAAAAATTCATCAAATTCCTTCCTCCACTTTTTTCTCAATGCAAAAAAATAATTAAAAACGAACCTTAAAAATAAGAATGGCAAAA
Source organism: Malacoctenus gilli (assembly GCA_032164315.1). Taxonomy (NCBI): domain Eukaryota; kingdom Metazoa; phylum Chordata; class Actinopteri; order Blenniiformes; family Labrisomidae; genus Malacoctenus; species Malacoctenus gilli. Next base: position 6,701,735 of record JASSRZ010000051.1, on the reverse strand, counting down.
ACAAGTGATGGCTTCATAGTGTAATATCTCCTGTAACGAGAAGGCATCTGTTTAAATATTCCTCCCTCCTTCTTTCACTCATCAGGACCTCAGCTCTGCAACAAGTCCCCCAGGTCATATGTGTCGAAGAAATCCGACACCCCCTCGCCGTCCTCCAGGCTCCAGAGGTAGTCGTCGTGGTCCAAAGGAGGCGAGAAACTGACGAAGGGGGTGCTGGGGTCTGAGGTGAAGGAGGTGCCCGGGAGCTGGTCCTCCGTGATCTGGAGCAGGCTCGGGGGGAAACCCAGCAGACTTGCGACGTCGAGTAGTGCGGAGGTGGAGGTGACTGCGGCAGCGGCGGCGGCGGCGGAGGAAGAGGAGGTAGGAGCTGCTGTGGATATGTTCGCCGTGACAGAGACAACAGGAGGCAGGACTTTAGTTTTGTGTTTCAACGACAGAATTAACAGTACAAAGCCTTCAGTGAGCAAAGATCCCTGAAACTATGTACTTTTATTGCTGCTGATTGTGCTTTTCCCCAGCTTACTCTCAACAGGTTCATCTTTGACGCTGTAACTCTGCGGGGGGGCCGGTGTCGCAGCCGGAGGAGCCAGAGGCTGAGGGAACTCCTTCTTCGGGCTGAGGCCACCCTTGACCGGACTGGCGTCTTCCAGCCCCTCCTCTGGACACAGGTAGACTTCGATAGGTCCGTTTTTGCTTTTTAAATAGATCTGTAGGGAGGCCGGCTGCGAAGGGACGAGAGAACACGGGATCGAGTCAGTCGGGGAACAAAACCATCGAACAAAACGAGGAGAAACGGAGAGTCGTTCTCACCCCCGCTGTGTCTGGCACCTCCAGCTTGGTCTCAGTGGGCGCTTTGACCACGATGACCGTTTTGTCCCGCAGACTGGCGATGGAGCGGATATCCTGATACGTCACATAGCCCAACGTACGGAGCGAGGTCAAGGTGGACAACGGTAGGCAGAGAGTGTTGGTGGGGGGACAACTCGGCGGAGAAGCAGCGCGCCTCTTCCTAAAGGATATCTTTTACTTTCTTTATGCTCGATGAGCTGCTTGAGCTGTGCGGTGCTGGACTGAATGAGCTCGTCCAGAGATCGCTCCGCTCTCTCCATGTCTCCCAGCTCCTTCCTCAGCACTCGGGCCCGCTCCCCTCCACCTGCTCCACCTCTGAAGTTGTCTCCAACCCTGCACAGACACAAATTCAACACATATAAAGTGATTTAAATGACCACTGAAGTACAGTATGCTCAACGTAATGCAGAGGTCTTTCAGAAAGAACCCTGCCATATCAGGGGGCGTCCACCAGAGGGCGCATAATTGAGTGTACGTGAAGGATTGCCATTGTGAAAGATTCAGCCACTCTTCCGCCTGCATCCTTACAGCCACTGAATGTTGTTCTTGGACTTCTTCCGGATGAGCTGGACCCCCTCCAGGACGTTGGTGATGTCGTAGATGCGTCTCTTCTGGACCTCCAGCACCTCGGTGGCCCAGTTCAGGTCCAGGACTCCGTCGGGAGACTCGGCGATCAGGCCCACGAACTTCTTGGTCAGCAGGCCCAGCGAGGTGTCGTACCGCGTCCGCTCGCCAGGAGACTTGGGAGCTGGAGGGAACAGACGTGCGGAAACGGTAAGAAGCTGACGCCAAAGAAGTTTATGGACGCAATCGAGTGGTTACAAAAGCATAGAGATAAACTGTGACACGAACGAGTGTTTATCACAGTTTAGGCAATAAATAATTCCTCAAACTGTTTTCCTTACACACAGAGATTGCTCAGTGTTTACCAGAATAGTTTGCCTCTGCATAATAGCAACAGATGTTTGTTGCAGGGAAATCTTTCAAATAGTTCTTTTCTGCCCTGTGACTCACAAAATTTCTTCTTGATGATAGAAATTGCATAAATTTCCAGCTTTGTCTTCAGCAGATAAAAAAAATCTTCACTTTATTCTTTCTCGTTTGTTTCATTGGCTGTATGAGAGATAGACTTTCTGTGATGTACTCACTCCTTGGGCTCGGTATCCTCGCTGCGATGCTGCCTTTGCCTTTGGGTGTGCGGAAGTCTGGCAGAGAAAGAGGGTCTTCCAGATCCAACTTTCTTTTAGCCTGGAGGGAAAAGAGAGGAAAAAAAACAGACTTCAGCCACACAAAAAGGTGTTTTTAATGATTTATAAAGTATGGAAATGTGGCGTGGAGGCTGAGTCCAGCGCGCTGGTGACACTGTGACAGCAACGCTGGCAAAAGGTCTAAATAGGGGCTTGTTGGAAAGTGCCGTGTCGTAAATGTGCCAACAACCCTCAAGTGCAGGAACAAAGCGACCCCCTCACACTTTCCCGAGCACTTCAAGAGGGGCTGATTTTGTGTGTCTGTGGGAGGAAAGCAAAGTGGGGTGGGGGTGTTGGGCTTTCGACCTGCTGCCTGAAAAACTCCAGGAAGTCCCTGGAATCACTCAGTGACCTCTCCTCCCCCCTTCCCACCCTCCCCCCCACCTCAAGCCTCATGTCTCACTGCTACTTCCTAAACGCCACCAGCCGACTCTCAACACAGAAACGCTTCAATGAACAGAATTAACCGATCTGACATCAGCCTCACTTCAGTCGGTTATTCAGGCAAACTTTGGACCTCAACGTAAACTATTAACAGACACAATGGTCAGCATACCAAAAGTGAAAGTCACAAGCTTCTGATCTCTCTCGCATGAGCTCGTGACTCCCTCTGAAAGTTTTTCTCCCAGCGACTGAATGAAACGGACAAATCTCTACTATGAATGAGTCATTTTCCCTCACAGCGAGCGAGGCGTGGGACCCCAGCTCCATGCATCGAGCGGTCGTGTCCTCTGCAGTGTCTGGTTACGTCCTCACCTGTCGTTACCGTCTCGAACTCTCGAGAACGACTCTCGTCTTGCCACAGCGGTTCTCAAGAGGCGCTCGCCAAGTCACTTTTTCAGATGCGGGAAAAGGTCCCGAATTGATTGACCATGTGTGGATGCGCGTGTGTGACTGGGGGGGGGGTTACTGAAGGCCAGCATTGTCCCAGCGTGCCCCCCGACATGTCCACCTGTTGACAGGCGACATCTGGAGCTGCGCGGCAACTGTATCCGAGAGGATTTTGTCGAACGCAGAGCGAGTGACGGACAGAACAGAGAGCAGCCCGTGCTGAACTGAATGCAAATGGTGGCAGACTTTCGGGACTCTTTTCGGGAGGGAAAGCTTGGTTTTAATCGCCTCAGAGTTCCCCGAGAGAAGCTTTGAAACACCAGCGAGCGGTGACGGAAAGAACTTGAAACAACCAGTTTGACTGTAAACAAGCTGCGACAGGTGTGCTTTGAAAAGAGAGACTGTGGCGCTCCTAAATCCTTCATGTCGCAGAACAAAAACACGAAACACCTGCAACTTTGCACAGAAAGAAGAGAGCTAAATTTGTGGCACTTCCTCGACCCGAAGTCACAAACGCAGGCGCACGCCGACGTTTTCACGCTTGCCTGCCAACAGTTTCGAGTCAGAGGGTGACGTGTTGTAAGAAAGGAACCAACGGTTTGCACCCTGCAGCTGTACGGGTGAGGGCGGGGGCTCGGGTGCTCGCCTTTTTGCATGCAGGGGGACTGACTAGTGAATCGACCGCGGAGCACCAGAACTGGCTCCTGCTGCGGTCAAGCCACTTCACTCGCTGAATCAGCAGTTCCCACGCTGCACCGTTCACACACCTATGGTGGCGTATGCCAGTCCAGGTCGCGCACCTGTGACTTCACGGCCTTGCTCAATGCTCCGACACGTGGACGATCAGTCAGAATCGCAGGACGACCCACTTTTTTTTTTTAAGTGTGCCACAGCAGCCACCAGAAAGACCAATCTGAGTTTTTAGATCAGTAAAAGGGAAGCAGAACTACTAAAAATGACCAAATTTGACCTGATCGTGTCAGAGTCATGTGTTTGATATCTAGAACATCCTAAATCTGACTGTCTGAATGAAATTTTGGCTTAAAGATGATAAATACTTCTCAAAAAATCTCAAAAACCTCCTTTTTACTATATTTTCTGATGTATTTATGTAGATTCAAGCTGCGTTCGGGCGAAATGATAGGAGCAGCAGTCGGGAGGTCCACGTCCACTGCCCTGCTCTTTATCTCCCCGACAGACTCTATCACTCCCCCCACGTTCGCTGCAACCCCACCCCGCCTGCTTGCAAAGTTACACCCAAGCGCCGCACGCGGCCGCCGACTGCTTGCTGTACATTCTTTGGCTGGCTCCCGTCGCCGGGGCCGCTGCAGTGAAAACTCAAGCGTGGAGGGTTTTTTTTTTTTCCCCTTCCCACAGACGTGTCGTAGAGTAGGAGTCACGTGAGGGCCCTCCCGCTGCCGGGGCCCCACCTCAAACCAACAAACCTCGCCAGTCAGGCCGCACGGGACTCGGATTCCAGGGACAAGTCTCGGTTTGCCCCGCGAATATTTACCTCGCTGCGCGGCGCCGCGTACAGAACGCGGCTTTGCGCGAGTAAACGCAACGGCCGGACGAGGGAGGTAAAACAGGAGAGGGGGGCCGGGCAGGGCCGGGCTGGGCCGGGCCAGGCTGCTTTGAAAGGCAAAAAAGGCCTCCACGGCTTGGGAAAGTAGGCCCCAGGGTAAGCGTGGAGGGTGGGGTGAAACAAGGTGAGCAACAGGGTGAGCGCGTACAGTTGGAAACGTGGCCGGTGGATAGTAGGGCTTGGACCCCAGGGGCTCCCAGCAGGTGGCTCAGAGCGCTGCGAGGACTTAGAGGAGAGCTCACAGAGGAGAGGTGCGAGTTCGGGGACAAAGAGAGACACAAAGAGAGAAAGAAAGAGGGAAAGAAGGGCTGTTGTTCATGAGGCAGATATCAGAGGTCCTGCAGCAGAACGTGCACATTCCAGAAAGGCCCCGCCGGCCACATGTGACATAAGCAGGGAATGAGTGCGACATTGTTTCTGGGCTACATTATGCAGATGCTTCGGTGGTCAAACTGCCGCTCGCGCCTCAGCCAAGCTGGAATCATAAACAGATAAAGTCATTCATGCGGAACGCCGGAGACGAGGTGTGACGTTCAAGCGGGCCGTCGCAGGCGGAGAAACGTCGCTTCCCTGAACTTTGAATGGAGAGCTGAACACTGGCACACTTTTACATCACCAGCATTATCACTTCCACTCTCACTTCATGCACTGATAGTATGCCATTCGCCGCAGTGAGCGTGATTAATAAGTAAAGACCAGTAAACTTAACAACGTGTCAAATATTAACTTATATCCCCCCCCTCCCCCCTGAGAGTGTGAAATCATGTGTAATGTGTTGTGTTTGTTTCCACTTCAAGGGGTCTTTGGTTTACTCGTCAGGCGAAGCATGTGTTTCCCAGTGAGTGGCAGCTGAACAAGCCTGTGGTTATGATGTTGTTGTGGTTCAAGGAAGCGAGCGCTTCAGAGTCAACACGCTCGCAAAAAGACGAGCCATCGGCGAGGGTGCGCAGATACAGCTGTGTCAGGAAGTGCACGGCGGAAGCACTGCTGTCTGTAAACTGAAGCATGAACCTCAGTAAGTCCAATTATCGGATAATTCCAGAACATACTTGGCGCCCACGTACAACGCCACGACTTCATAGGGGATGTCGCTCTAATACAACAGCAAACAGTTTGCTTTGATTGATAGGAATTAGAAAAAAAACTCCAATTTATCTCTGTGACTGCCAGGAAAACGCCAATCATCTGACAGTATCTGCTGCTAAACAACATAAAGGCATTCCCACTTACATAAACCTTACAAATTGAAATGAGTTAACCATCCAGGGACTCAAGTTCAAAGGTCTTTGTTTTATTTTGACTCTAAAGAAATCAAAAGTTCATCAAAATGTTTCCTTGTGTTTCCTGACTTGCATGCCATTAAACGCATTTCGGCCCGCGATGCACAACGTGTCCGAATTCAGATGAAGCCTTCCTTGAGGAAGTTTCGTCATCCTGCAACTTGTGACAGCCGCAATCGCTCACTCCCGCCCGAAGAGTCAGTCCCCGAATTCAGCTGGCGAAACTGACACATCCTGCCGTTAGCTGTGAAACATTGCTGATACGTTTCCCTGCATTCAAATCAGTGAAAACAGAACATTAACTCATCCTGTAGAACAGAAACAGACACAACATAAAGCTTCCTTGGAAACATGTATGAAGTCTAGAAAACCCAATCAGAGCACATAAAACTCAATTCCTGATGAGCCTGAGGGGGTTTGGACTCTCTGTCATAATATGTATTCCTGATGTGTGTTAGAGGGAAAACTCAGGACACAATGATGTAATAAAGTTGTAACTCTGCGGCAGGACTCGGGTCAACACAAGGAAACAAATAATTAATAAATTTGTTCGACTTGGCATGTGATAAAACAGGTGGCAGCCTATTTCTCTCTTTACTTATGTCCGGCTAATCCTCTTGGAGGGCCTATTAGTGAGCGCCGGCTCACAGGGCAGCGGGTTAACATGAGATTTGGAGACCCTGTACACCCTCCAACCCCTGACCCCTTTAGACCCGCCGCAGATCGCTTCCCTCCGACACGCCGCCGGACAAAACAGCCAGATGGAAACGTACAGTAGAGACAGAAAATGAAGGCGGTGCGAGGATAAACCCTACTACATCTGAGCTTTGTAGTCAGAGTTAAACTTGGGACCTCTGACCCTCCACTTCCTGAAATACACCTACAAAAACAGGTCGCGCAAGTCCTGCGGAGCCTCAATGACAAGAGCAGATGGAGCAGCTGTCTGGAGCACCAAGCTGGTAGAATGAGGTGGCCTCCACGAGCCTGGTCTTGCTCCTCAGAGAGAGAGAGAGAGGGGAGGAGGGGGGCACGCATCCTCCTCTTCTCACAAAAGAGGGGCCCCCAAACTCTGCCAAGCACCACCACTAACACACCACCTCCTCCTCTCTCTTTGGTCCCTCATCTCATCTCAAGCATCACATAAACACACACTGCGGCGCCTGGGATTGTGTAGCTACAGCTGGGAAGATGTCACAACTTAGCAGGAAATAAAAGAGCAGAGCGTTGACGGCCAGCGGCCACAGCGGCCCCTCTGTGGCGCATCACGTCAAAACACATCTGAATGCGTGGTGCATGCCGATGGAAACCCCGAATTATTCCTCCCACGGACGGACGGCAGGTCACCGCATCCCCGATTAGCTTGTTGAGGCTCGAAACGTGAGGCGACAGTGTGCGTGGTGCGTTCGATTCCGTACCGGCAGCCGCCCGGAGGATGATCTGATGGGTTTAGCCTCCGGTCCGTGGGGGGTCGAGTACAGGCTGTTGGCTCTTTGTTCGGCCGCGGCGGTGTTGCAGATCTGCGTGAAGTAGCCGACCGGCACCGTGCTGACGGGGGGGCTGGCCAGCCCGCCGGTGCAGAAGAAGTCGGGCTTCCCACCGCCCGCGGACAAAGCCTTCATCTTCAGCTGCTGCGAGCAGGGCAGCCCCGCCGCCGGAGAGACGCCTTTCGGCATCCGCATCATTTTCCTGGGCAAACTGAATAGAAGCGGATTGGTCAGCCGGGGGGAGAAGTGTGCCGGTGGATAAATACGCTGAGAAATACTCGGCTCAACTGAGCCCCGTAACTGGGAGTAAGCTGCGGCTGCTGCTGCGGTGGCGACAGCGCCTGAGAGCAGACTGTTACGAAAATAAACAAAGGCAGATAAACCAGCGAGAACTACATTTTAGGATGTAAAGGCAACCATCTATACATCATGATCTATTCCTTCTTCATTAAAAAATAAATCGTGAAACTGCATTAAGAAGACAGGATTGATGTTATCCTTTGTCTGATATCACAGTGCAGAGAAAACTTGTCTTACCAGTTATTTTTTTTTAGAAAATCGTTCACTAAAAAAAATTAACTATACAAAAAGCATTCGGATTGTTTCAAAGTCCGCTCGGAGAAGCTGCAGGTGTGGCTGGGACGCGGATCGAGCTGCGGACTCGCAGCTCCGACGTGACTTCCTCTGATGCAGGACGCGAGCCGCTCCGTGACTCCTGTCCGGAGATCTGCTCTCCATTCAACAGGACGAGAGGAGGGGAACAAGAGTCTTTTTTAGCGCCAAACTCGGTCCCGCGAAATTCAGATCTCCCGCGGTTCAAATTCGTCCCTGATTGGCTGACGGCACGTTCGGCTTGTCACATTTGCATGGAACAGTTGTGCAGGGGCGGGGCTACTTTTTTTGGTCATTTTTTTAAAGGAGCAGTCGCACAAGTTAAGTACATGGTGTTCTTTCATTGCTTGCTTGGAGTTAGAGACAAAGATCATTTCAAGCCATGAAAAGGAACAGAAACAGTGTAAAAGTGTTCTTAATTCTTGTTTGTTTATTACGAGAAACCATAAGCAACATTTTACCCCTCCATATCCTGATTATCATGCTCTCATTTTAGAAACTTGCCTCTCAACTGTTACAAAACTTTATTTTTGTCCATGCGTGTTTGTTTGAATGAGGATAACATTTATTCAACATGAACAGAAAGCCATTTGAATTTCATTTAGTTAACAGGTGTAAGAATACTTTTTTTGGGGACTTTTTTTTTTCAACAAATTTGTCATTGAGAAATAAAATAAACAATAGGTCACTGTAGTCTTTCTGTAGATTTTATTCACACATAATGTGACATGGTCGCGAAAAAGGAGAGAGAAGATAGGAAGAAGTGACATATAATGGCCATACAGATATTTAAAATACTGAACATGTAATATGGAGAGTTTCTTTTCAGCCTCCACAAAGTACTGCAGCGAGAGGAGGAGGTGTTTCATTGTTCACACGGGTCTTCGTACTCCCTCGGAAGAAACGATGCATTGTGGCCTGCTGCAAGGTGTTGTTGGCCATAGTTTGGAGATGATAATTGGATTCACTCCCCACCACTCTTGCTTATTGGCTCAGAGGAGATATTGAAAGAAAACACCCCCTCCCCCAAGCACAGGACCAAACCCAAGCCATATGACCTGACCCCCATTGGCTAAGACAAAGTAGAGTCTCCGCCACAACACGCCTATTGTTGCACTTCAAAATGAACAACATTTCAAGTGAAATAAGGAAGTAAATCTAATGTGACAGAAACATGACAACTGATTTTACTTTATTTTTTCATTTTTAGATCACTGCAGTGACATCAATAATAAACAGACTCAGGAGGAGAGGGGGCAGAGCTGAGTCAGTTCCTTCCTTATTACAGTGGATTAGATGTGATCATTCATCATCGTCAGTTGGTCCTTCCGTCATATCAAATTGAAATGAACAAATTAAACAACACACACTAAATTTGGGGAACATATCAGAGAATAAAATGCTGCACACCTTGTTAGTGGTCACTGACGTTGGTAAAAATTCACATTTTAAAGTCAAGCTTCGCATCAGTTTCATGTTGCTAAGCGGATTAACTTTTCTAATTAGCTCATTGGATTTTCAGGATATGATATGACACAGAATTTGCATGTTTTTAGTCAGATCAGCCTGACAAGAGCTGTCAAAGTGTGGAAATGTATCCTGAACTTGACCTTTCTCATCAATCCAGGCAAGATCATGTTGCATTAGAACAACAGTGGAACCAGAAATGAATCACTATTTGCAGAACAACTGTATTTTCTGGGGTTACACAAAAGTTAAATTTGAAGGCAATGTTTCCGACAAATAAATCAACACATATTTCCATATTGAAATAAGTAAGAGGGGATATTTGATATCTGCAACAACTCTGCAAATTTGTGCAAATTCAAGAGGTTTTCCGCTCAAGTCATATAAAATAATAAAAAAATAAAACAATCACTGTGATGTTGATGAACTTGAGACATGTTGCAGCTAGTTTATCGCTTCCAGCTTAAATTCTGACTGAGTTTTAGGCACAATTCATGCCAGCAGTTATCGTTTTATCTGTTTTTGCTCCATGTTTTTCTCCTTATGTAACACTCTTTCCATTTGTTTCAACGGTCAGAAGAGTTCACCGTGATTTCCTGCAGATGTTCGTTTTGACATTTACACCAATGGGTTTATCTTGTGTTTACACTGCTGACATTCTTGGGATGTCAAGAGGACACGAACAACTGTGTCCTCATCCAACACCCCCATCTTGTGGTCTGGACTCGCACATGAAGTATTCCGGGTTTTTTTGGGGGGGGGGGTATGCTCCTCTGGTGTTTTTCACTTCTTTTTTCTTTCTTTCGTTCTTTTAATCAGACAGCAAAAGTCGGAATTTGGATTTTCCTCCCTGTTTTTGTTGACTCAAATCGCCCACATGTTCCAGTGGTACAGCCAATCAAACGTTAATCTTCAGAAACGCGCAGTTCAAACTTACGGTCGCACCATGTTGGAGTCACTCAAATCAGGGTCAAAAGTCTTTATTTGTTGTTGTTTGTTTGCCTGTACTAAATAAATAGCGCTTTCAAATTACCAACAGCCTGCTTTCGGTTGAGCGATAATAAGAAATAACTTTTTTGGTCAATAGTTGAGGGAAGTGGGCTCGACATTGCCATCGATTTCACCTGTATTGCTTAATTAAACCACCATCAAGCAAAAAAGTTTGAATTTTGCTCGGGATATTTCCTCGATAACTCACAACGTCATATATCAAAGTTTCTCTGGTTGCTTCCCGTCACTCGATTCATTCATTAACTCTCTTTAACCACTAGATGGCGGTGCTTTCTCATTATTACTTTTGGGCTACAAATGGGTCAGTTTGTCCAACTCTTGTTCAGCAAAGTAAAGAATGATTTTTTGTTTGTCTCCCGGTTCAGTTGTGTAAGGGTATAAACAAAAAACCAAGCAACCAACCCACAACACCCCTTTTTGCGCAACTCGTGATCCAGATGAGGTGACGAAGACTGTGTCAACTTCTGATTGTTGACGTTCAGAAGCATCAAGCAGGAGTTTGTTCAGCATTTCATTTTATTTGGCTGTAGTAACATTTCCATTCGTGAAATTCACTTGGGAATTGTGAGCCAGTGTTTTCAACCTTGTTCGTTACTGACGTTTTATCATATAGAGAAAGCTTATAAGTCGTTAAACGTCTACCACACATCAACTTCCAAGGTTGAAGCAACATAGTTCATGTGTTGATCTTGGCCCCGAGATTTAATAAGGATATTGGAAAAAGATGAACTCCGAATCATGATAGCGTCACGTCATCTTTGCTGAAAGCACCGAGGATGTTCAGCCGTTTTTGCTTGTTGGTATCTCGTTTAATGGAAAAATAGTAGTCACAGGAAATTCCCTTTGAATGATTTCCAACCGCTCAACCTCAAGATTCATCCGAAGACATCCTGTTGTATCAGCAGTTCGTTGTCCTCCAGAGGCAAGAAGTCAAGTCAGCATCACTCTCGTCCTCGAAAGAAGCTTCAGATGAATTCACAAAAGGAAGAGAAAAAAGAAAAACGCACCCCAGTCGCATAACTTATTCACTTCCTGTTTATTTATTACATAAGAACATACATACAAAGCAACATTTTATAATAAAGAGTTTATGAAACTCATCACACGTCTGTAGAAATGTCACAATCCCTACAAACAGTTTACAATCAACTCTATTATAGAGTTCTGATTATACCTAAGAAGACTCACTCCCATTCAAAGAAAAAACACCAACATCCAAATTGACTCACACCTTACATACCCACAGCAGATATGTACACATTCTTAAAAAGGTTGTTTTTTTTGTTCGTTTTTTAACAGTCTGCAGATCATTGGAAAAACACACTTTTGGGAGGTGGGACTAGGGGTGATAATTATGTGAGGTGATACGAGACTTTTGTGGAGATCAGTCAACATAAAGTCCGTCTGGAATGCAAGGATATAAAAAGAGAAATTAAAGGACGATGTACCAAGATTTCTACTTCTATCTAGAGCAGGAATCCCAGGTTCGAGGGGAAGGCAAACGCTCTCACTTGCCAGTTCTGGCCGCTGCTTTGGTGTGTTGATTTGTCTGTTCAGGAGCCAAAAAGAATGAGTCTCTGTTTTCTTGCTCATGCACTACTGTTGATCCCCACTCATCTAGGAAACAGTCCACTTCTTCTTGTTCTTTCTTTTAAAATCCCTCCACCTCCTCCTCCTCCTCCGCCTCCTCCTCCGCCTCCTTCTCCTTCTCTCCCCAAATACCTATCCCACCCTTTCTGCCCCTCTTGTCCTCTTGCCCGGGAGTGAAGTGGAGACATGTGTTTCCCTGCACCTGCATGGAGAGAAAGGAAGAAAAGTGAAGTCAGATCTCTCCCTCTCCCTCTCGCCCTCCCCTCTCTCCCTCCCTGCAGAGGGGAGCAGACAGACTGGCGCCGAGCATGGAACTTTCATTAACCCCAGGCAGATAGCAATGAATCCGCTACACAATCATTGGCCTGTCTAATTGGCAACCATGGTGAATGCGGAGGGAAGGGAGACCTTCGTTTCTGGGCACATCAATGCCTACACTATTCCCGTCTGGTATTTAAAGTTATATTTTAACTCGTGGCGGGGTTTTTTTTTTCGGAGTCAAAACAAGACAGGAATGGAGCCGCTTCTGAGGGGAATGACTCGGAATAAGCTGGACACAGCAGCGACGCTCTGTCGTCACACATATTCTGTGAGGTTTATTTAACAAAGATGAAGAAACCGATTAGATTTCAGGCTTACCGTGATTTCTCGTCGTCAGCTTTTAATGACACAAACTCTCTTCTTCTTTGGAGAAATTGCGAGTAAGATCCGCAGTCTGAGAAAAGATGGGGGGGAAAAACAGTTTTAGTCAAAATGTTGACGCTAAAACAACAGAATTGAGAATAACACGAGTAAAATTGCAAATGGTTCGTAAAAAAGCTGAGCATGAAATAATTAGAAACAGAAAAGTAGCATAAGGCTTGACACGATTCCAGTAAGAATGAACGCACGAACGCCAAACATGGAAACGAACTGAGAGGATTCAAAGCCCAAACACTCGCGTGTTGGGCAATAAGCCCCAAAAAAGCAGTGTGGTCAGCGGGTTTGAAGGACGAGCGTCGGTCCCGCATCGCTCCTCACCTTTATTGACAGAACCATCTCCGGCGCCGCCGCGTCCTCCGCCTCCAGCGCGATCTGCAGGTCGAAGATGTAGTCGATTACGTGCTGCAGGATCTCCACCTGGCTGACGGACTTGTTCTGCGGGATGCTGGGGACCAGCTCCTTCAGCTTGGAGTAGCAGTCGTTCATGTCGCACAGCGCGCCCCCCGTCTCGTCCACACACGAGTGTTTATTCCGGCTGATGGCGAGACTCTGCTCCGAGATGCAGCACACGGCCTTGTAGCAGCTCCTCACCGAGCGGACGGGACTGATGGCTTTCATGATGAGATCAGCAGACGAGGAAACAATCGCAGCAGGGGGAAAAAAGACGGCGTGATGGGCGAAAAACAAGTTGTTGTTGTTGGTTTCGTCTCTTCGTTTCGGGTTTCCCGATCACTATCCAGCAACAGTGCCGTGACGGCGGCGTACAGTTAGGTTTTTATACACAGCGCGCCTGCAGACGCCCACTTTCTCGCACCGCACTCTGATTGGCCGGAATCGAGAACAAGCGCCACCTGATTGGCCGATCTCACCTTGAGGAAGGGCTGGGAGACCGTAGCAAGGATGCCTGAAGGCTCTTGTCAATCAATTAGTTTTCAATCGTTTTGCTGTTGAAGGGACTTATAAATAAGCTTTTAAGCTCCAGTTCGCATCTTCAGAGGATTCAGGGCACCATCGAGCAATAACAATCCCCCTTTAACTTATTTACACTTTTACTTGAAGCAAATTTGAAAGATTGCGGCTTTTAAATGACTAATTGCGCTTGTTTGTGTCCACTTTAGTTGTGGTTCTTGCTTATTGGGCATGAATAAAACTGCAGCTCCACGCTTGAATCTTAGGAACACGTGACGCTCTTTCGTTACACTCTGCTGTCCCAAGTAGTTGTAAAAATGCACGCCTCGCTACATATCTTCGGAAATTGTAAATATCTGTAGAATTTTCATACATCTGGACAAACTGCCCCGAATCAAAGCGTTAGAAACCTTCCAGAAGCGTATAATGTGGGTAAAAGGTCAGTCGGATGGAGTTTGAATCAATACGTGGCAAAAAGATTGAATTAAAATGAACTTTTTGGTCGTTTGACATGATTTCCTTGGGTGATCATTGTTATGTGTAACTTGGTGGATTGGCCCCATTAGGAGCCTGAAGCCTTTTCTATACGTTGGAGTAAGTTTTGCACTAATAGTCCCGAGCCCGCAGGCGATTAAGCCGTCAAATCTCTGCCAAAATGTGAACTTTTTTTCATACTGAAAGTGTTTCATAAAAGTTATATTTTAACAATTCCAAGTGTTGTTCCATTTTAGTTTACATCAAAGCACACTCCGTACTGCTCCTATTTGGGTCTTATTTTCCCCTTTTCTCACAATCCTGTTTTGTGGAGGAATGCAGGCCTGAGCCAGCTGTGTGTCCTATCCCGGCCCAGCTGTGTTGATCTAACGCGCCAGTCCCAGACATGCTGGCGCCAGCCTCCCGACGTCATCCATTCACCCCGACGCGCACTCCCCTCTCTGGCAGACGGCCCGCCCTCCCCCGTGAACCGTCGGAGGGGCGAGAAGTGGAAGCGCTCGGAGATCCCATTGGCCCGCCGCTCGTGTCAGTCACTGGAGGCGTCCTACGCAGGCACGCCGCTTTCTCTGCTCCGGGACCACTCAGAGGAACGAAGGACGAAGTTGTCGAAATACTCCCGAACTTTTTAAAACGATGAATAGCGAAGCACCGCACGATTTACACTCTGATCAATTCTATGGAAATCATCAAAGCGATAGTTTTCAATTACAACCGCGCTCGTTAAACTACACGTTTGTCTTTTTAAATTAAACTGATAAAGTTTGCCACAGGAGCGTGTGCATGTGGTTACTTTAGCACTCCTTGGGGCTACAGTCTCCTATATATAACTAGCCTCCAAATCTATTAAATGTTTATTTAAAAAGATAAAAGAATCAGTGTTTTATGTTGTTACATTATTTATAACCCGCCAAGGGACAAATTGGTTGTTTCACGCGCGAGTGGATTAAGTAAAACATAATAGCTACAGGCCGAGATACTGTTATCTCCATTTGCGCACGTGTGCGTAAATGCGCTCGGCTGGACACATACTCCCAATTATGCAGAGGTTTAACAGATGTTGGAGGGACTGCCTTCCTCCTGGCACCCCCTCCACCTCCCCCCCACTCCTCCTCCGCAGAACCATTGACCCTGTATGACAAGTCACTCTCAGTGACCTCACTTTAGAACAAACCATAATATTGAACCGTGAGACAGGACTTCGATCCAGCGCTATTTTAAAGATATGCGTGAGCGGCGCCGGGTATGCAAACAAAACTTTGACCTCAAATATCTTTCTTAAATATGTCAAGGGGAGGAAAAATATTGCTCACGGATTCTCAAGTCCGGTGGGAAAGAAAGTGCTTTTATATGCCGAGAGAGCAGGGCGGAAACTCCGAACAAGCTTGGAAGATTCGTTGTTTCAAATAAACAAGCATGATTCTACGTTTGATCAACCAGTGAAAAAATGCGCAAATTTGCTTGAGCGTCATGACTCCCAATTAAATAAATTTAATTTGTGGGATGTCAGAAATACCAACAGACTATTTTTTTTTCTCTGTTATCAAGCGGTTGTCGGCGGATTCCAGAGTTCCCAGTGCGTAAATCTGTGCCCCCCACACACACACACACACGCGCGCGCACACACACACACACACACACACACACACACACACACACACACACACACACAC
>JASSRZ010000051.1:6649556-6660534 GCA_032164315.1 Malacoctenus gilli | reverse complement strand
ACCCCCCCCTCTCAATGCTGAAGTTAAGAAACTGAAAGCCCTGCAGAAGAGACTCTTCGTATGGGTTAATTATTCATTGGGCTGTGCCTGTATGTGCCAAATGTATGTCTGAGTGTGTCTCCATGTACGTGTGTGTGTGTGTGTGTGTGTGTGTGTGCATGTGTGAGTCATGAGCTGGCACTGGGGTGGGATCTGGATTTTGTGATGCCTGTCTTATCTCTGGTCCTTTTAGATCGCCTCCACCCACCGTCTCTTGTCAGTCTACCGAACACGCAGTCGGCTCTCCCGATGCTCTCGCCGAGCGCTTTGGCCTTTTAGGATAAAACACGCATGAACTCGCGCGTGCGCGCAGGGGGCCAACCCGCACGCGCCGCGGCGCACCCCCCCCCCTCCTCCGCGGAGATGATGCCATTTTCAAGCCCGCCGTTCTTGAGACTCAGCATCAATGCGGCAAGGCAACCATTTCAGGGCAGGAAGCTGCCATTTTGGTTCAGAGCGTGTCAGCTGCTTTGAGAAGATCCGCGTCCCAGTGGCCCTCAGATGAAACCGGGGTGCCACTGAAGTGTTGACAGATCGATGGTGTCAGCAGCTCAGCGGGGACAGAGAGCGGGGAGGAACCAGAGACAGGTTCCGTATATATATGTGTGTTTTTCGGGGGGAGCGTATGCAGTGAAGTGGATTAACGCTCTGGGTCTTTTCTCCCTGCATGAACATGACAAAAAGATAATGCTCCATGTAAAAGCTACTTTTTCTGTGCTGTAATATGAACCCAGTGAACCCCCGCACTGGTTTTCACTCAGTTAAGCCACCAGCTGATGGCAATGTGGCTTCACTCCTTACCTTTAGCACCAGATAGTCACGCTAGCGCCAACTTCAGGCCAACATTGAGGTAGGTAAACCTTTTTCTTTTTTTTGGGGGGGGGGGGGGGCTTTTCCCAGCCTGCCTTCTCCTCTCTCCTCCTCATGTCTGACACAAAACATGCTCAAAAGGAGGAACTGGGGATAAAACTATCAAACAGTCAATTCGGTTGATTTCTAAAGAAGCTGAACATAATCTAATCAAGAAATATTTTTCAAAAGCAATTTAACAAAACTAAAATAATCAAAATAATAGCAAGGACTCGTTATAAATTCTCGAGTAAAAAATTCTAATTACTCCTCATCAGCGAAGACTTGGAGATAAAATCTAAAAATATTGTTTTTCTTCGTCACAGATAATGGAAAATGAATTTTGAAGTCTGGCATTCAAATAAGGATTATTCCTCAATTAGAGACAACCGTGTGTTAAGTACACTTGAGGATCCGACACAGGGTCAACGTTTCCAGTTCCTTTTTGGTTCACACAGTGATCAGCCTGTGTGAGAACATCACTTTCAAGACGAATGCTCATCATTTCAAAAGGATCAAATTTCCATTCTTCAGACTCTTGGAAACGTCTTTGTTTTCTTTTCCTTTGGAGCTGCAAATCCAGTTAATCACGTATCAAATATAATGATAATTGTGAGTACAGCGAGGAGCAAATGAGCCAATTATCAATTAGCAATAATTACGATTACTTTTCTGTGAACAAATGTCAACTCTCAAATTATACTGAAAGTCGAGAATTCGATGACAACCAGCACGGCTTGTTGAAGACAACGTCGAACGATTGAAAGCTGAGTGCAGTGGTTACTGTTGTTGTCTCACCTAAAGACTGCTGATCATTTCAAACTGCTGGCAAGTGTGTCCTGCCTGCCAGCAGCTTGCACGTTCCCTCTGTGCCCGAGTGAACTCCGTCGCACCATCTGCGAACACTCTTGTATTGAGGAGCTTGATGCAAGTTTGATCAGTGGCAAATCAAACTTACACAAGCTGAGCATCACGAAACTTCAACACCTTTACGGGTTTTTACGAGGTGAAGCGAAACCGACCGCTTCAGACGTCCAGCTCGTGACTGACGTGCACATTGATGTCTGTCAAGCACTGGGAACTGCGTTGTATACAAATAGTGCTGTACAAATGAACTTGTGGATAAATCTCCCCAAGCGTCAGTCAGATTGTTTCGTCTCCTGATAGTTCCAAAGGGAGAAGTTGAACTTTTGAGTTGCCGTTAAACTTGCCACCTCCACTGGCTTCGGCGCTCCATTCCTGGTGTCTTCGCGTCCCTCCTGTTCACTCTCGAACTCACACCAACGTATATGGAGAAAACAATGTTTATGTTGATCGTTATACTGCTCATCTTAAAGCCCCATGGTGGTTTGCTATTGTTTTTTTTCAAAACTCTGTGTCCACTCGCGTGGGTGTGTGAGGGGGGAGGGGTCACGGTCAGTTGACAGCCAAAGGCTGAGGTCACCGTCGGTTGATAGCCTGTCAGTGACGGCCCTCTGATCTGATTGCCTGCCTACTCTCGCGACTCCGCCTCCCCCCCACCCCCCCACCTCCCCCGACCTTCCCGGTCCCAGCTGCCACTCCTCCCTCACCTTCGACCTCAGCCCAAGGCCAAGGTTGGGAGGTTGTTGCCACAGCAACGTAGCAGCCCCCGCGGCCTGCGACTGCTGACCCCAGGAGCCCCGAGTAACCATGACGATCATAATTTGCTCCCCGATGCCCCCCGCCAGCTCGGCCATGAATACCATTTAGAGGGGAGAGGAGAACGAACGGGCCTAAGTGATGCGGGGATCAACGGATGGACGGACAAATGGACATATGGATTGTGAGAACAAAAGATGGACGCGTGTGCCACTGAAAGGGAGAGCTCTGGAAAATCAGTTAGGACGACCTCTTGACCCTCTTCTTCTCTCCTAGATTAAAAGAGAGAGTTTTCTGGGAGTGGATGGAGATAGGTGTCCTCTAAATAAAGCTGGGTTTGCTTAACTAAACACCGAACGAGGTCACCACTCCACACGCGGGCTTTTGTCATTCAAATACACAGGACAACGCAAAAAAACGATGCTTTGTCATTTCCAACGACTCAATAGATGAAAACAGGTCTTTTTTTTTTGGGAACATCTTTGAATGGAAACCTAAAACTAAACACCGACCGCATCTACTTTACTTGTCCAGATAAATACCACAATAATCAATGCCTAAAAGTGAGCTGCATTTGAGAATAAAACTGGTCAGTCGCGCTTTAACAGGTTTTTCCAATGCTTGCTTCATTGTTGCACCTTGTATGACACTGGCATGGCTACATATGAAAGTCTGGCTAACATTTCATGCTGTAACAGTCACATTTTTTGGGGTGTGGTGGTAAACACTCTCACCTCACACTGAGATGATTTCAGGTTTGTGTGTTGTAACGTAGTAACGACCTGTCCAGGATGCCTCCTGCTTTCGCTCATTGCGACCTGGTATCGTCTCAAATTAAATGAATGGACGCCGTTTGATCCAGCCCGCTGATGAAATGTCTTTAAATTGCTAAGATGTCATCCACAACTGAGATGAACTCGAGAGATGACAGGGGAGGGGGGTTTTATCCCCTCCATCCCACCTGACAAATCCCAGCTTGCTTATGTAATTAAAAAAAAGCAAAAAACCAAAACTTCTGGTGTGTGTGTGTGTGTGTGCGCGCGTCTGTGTGTGTGTGTGTTTCATACCTGCTGGAAGGCCACTTTGGATTTCAGAGCAAGCTCCTGTTGAGCGGGGTTGGATGTGTAAATGACGGAGCGGTACTGAGTGCCGATGTCCTGGTGCTGCTTCATACCTGCATAAAAACACACACAGACAAAAGGAAAATAAGATACCCCACAAATAAGCATAAGTACCACAATCACAGCAGACACAATGTCATTTGCATGTAAAAGGGGTTTTTTTTCCTCAATGATGTCATCATCCCGCATCTTGAATTCATGAAGCCAAACGAATCCAAAGATCACAGCAGATTCGGGCATTCATTAGGGGGGGGACCTGCGGTGTGTAGGTGTATGGGCCCACGTAGGTGGGTGCGTTTTCTCCCTCTTTGTCGTCCGTGTGGCGTTGTCGAAATTTTCATCAGCTTTACGTCAGCGTGTTTGGAGGAAGCCCAGGCCGAGCGTACCTTGATTAGGAGGCCAAACAGCTGCCACCACTTGCACGCTTTTCAGACGCCACAATCCTGAGCGGCGCTGGCATCCATGGGAACATCGGTGGCGAGCGTCTCTCCGTTATTATCGCTCACTCACTCTCCCACTCAGTAATTGTTTCCCGTCTTTATTGAAGTCTCATTCTCTCTCTCCGTCTATCTTTATATATCATTGTCTCGCTCAATCTTTGGCCTTTTGCTGCAGGCTGGAGCCAGCCGAACGGACACGCGAGTTCCTCAGGAAGGCCTTCACGCTGATCCCTTTCAGCCCACCGACACTGGCGGAGGCTTAGTTCATTCCAAACAGCAGATTTCCTCCTGCCGGCCGATTATGACTTGATCAAATTTTGGCTGCTGGTCAGTGATTGCTGCTGAAAACAAAAGGGTAAAAGATCATTGTTGCATTTGAAACGCATAATCCCGCTTCTGTCCTTTCTGTCAGGCAGCGCCTTCTCATCCCTGTCATGTTGACGTGTTTATTCCCTTTCCTACCTTGATTTTCCTTAAAGAACATGCTGAATTTCCAGGCCAATTCAGGGCAGCAAAACAAGCTGTAAGCACACGGCAGACATGCTTTCACCTTAAAAAAGGTCAATCGAGAACACGCTGGTGAACGGCACAAATAACCAGATTGTTATTGACACATCAGACAGGAAGTGAGACGGGCGTTTTTCTGCAGTGATGTCCGTGTCCATCCAACACTTTGGATTTTGAACATTCGCAGTCCTTTCAGCTTTCTTTGTACCGTCCACCAACTCCTGAGGGGAACGATCTGGCTTCCGAGTGGCTAAATGATCACCAGATAGTTAGTTTGGCGCTTGGCAGGCGATTCTTGGCAGGTTGCGCGCCGTGTTTTTATTTCAGGGCTTTCTTCGATGAGAAACTACCGTATGCTGAGGCTGGAAATGAAGCTGACGAGAGTGGCGAGGATGACTCAGGACGGGGTAGGATTCAGGCTGTAAAATCAAAACTGAAAGATGTGAACAAGACGATAATTCACCGTCCTGACGACGAGTGACACCTTTTTTTAGTGTCTGGACTCATTCTTTATGTATGAACAATTACTGTTGAGTCACTGAGCACGTGTTACGCCACGGTGGATAAATACAGCATGTCCACCTCGCATTTATATGTATAGGAAGCATGTATGACATCCTAAGATGCATCGATATGATGTAATGCTTTTTGCAGGGCTGCATCTCGATGTAATTTAAGAAGATAAGGGTTGTTAAATTTGAAATTTTTCATACTGTAACTTCCGCCTGTTGCGATATGTCTCATCTGCCGCTTTCCTATTTATATTGTGGGAGGATAACCATTTCCATAAGCGTGCAGACAAGACATGTCCCTGACACAGTGATCTGCATATCTTGTTCCCTTTAGATTGGATGTTACCTTACATCACGGAGTGTCACAACCTATCTGTGGCGCAGTCTGTTCCGGCATAATGGCTATAAGTATTCATCTGGTCCTCATTCAAATCGCAGCAGACAAGCAGACGTCGCCCGCTCGCCGGCACGCGCCGCGTAAACTCACAATAACTGATGTTGTTGCCTCTGAGAATTTGCCTCGCGGAAGAATTTCCTTCAACGATATTAAAAGCTTGTGTGGCTCAAATATGATTAAACAAGTGTGGCGTGGTGAGAGAAACCCCGTTGAATGCGAACGTGCGCGTCGCCCGGCGTGCGGCGCAGTGCACAGAATCTGCCCCAGCCGTCACAACATCCTTAGAGTTTTACGATGACATGCCAGCTGACACCGGGTGACTTGTACAGCACTTTGGAGGCAAACATTAGGGCTGGATGGAGGAGTGGTGGTGAGAGCTCTCGCTATGCTGCTAGGCGCCGGCTTTGTGTTTCTCCCTGTGCATGAGTGTCCTCCGACTGTCCAAAACATCCATTTGAGGTCAACTGGCGACCTTAAATTGTCAATATAGGTGCGGATGTGTGTGGGTGCTTCTTTGTGTTTTCCCTGCGTGTTCTGGCAACTTGTCTGGGGCGAGTCGCAGCTTTGCTCGACGCGACCTGGGAGCAACTTTGGCGTCGTCTCTGAGGAACAAGAGATGAATACATGGAAGAAAAAAATGGGGACGATTGAGTCACGTGACACGATGTTACAATTGTCTTCAACGTTTCCGTGCACTCGATATTAGGCCTTAGTCACAGGTGTATTGTGTCAAGCTGTCTCTTTGAGTCATGACCTTAAAACAATAGGATCTCAAATGTTGATGTTGTTTCAGGAGCACGTTTTATTATTTGATGGTCTCCCGCCCGACGCCAGTCCCTCCCCGTGTCTCTGCAGTCATGTCCACCCTCACCCTCTTTCCTCTCCATCTCTGCAGTGCTGGATGTCGGCCATCTTGCCCCCAGCGCTGTTGTTCAGTGACGGGGCTAATGGTTGCCCCTCCATCAAAGGCCACCGAGTCACTCAGCCATTGGCTGCCCACCAGAGCCTTTACTGTGATTGGCTGCCTGGCAGGGGTCTCGTAGTTTTGCCGTTGCCTCTGACCTTCCCTGCTGACTCGTGGTGCTGACCACCCCAACCGCACACGCACACGCACACACGCACACACACACACACACACACACACACACACACACACACACACACACAAACGTGCACACCAAGAATTATGCTTAAAGAGGATCATGTATGGAGAAATGATGCATATTAATAAGAGTGGAAAGCATATATTTCACCGTTTCACCAAACTGCCGGTTTGACTGCTGCAGTTTGATTAAAGCTCTTTTATCGCCGAACAGGAAAGGGAGACGTTTAATATCTCGTATTTTAAAACGGGAGTAAAGCTGACAAAGGCTTTTCATCACCAAAGAAACGGTTGACGACATCATGGATCACAGAAAAAGTCAAGAGACAAACACCCTTGAGTGGTAATAGCGGCTTCCGACACAATTAAGATTCATCTCATCTTCTGAGATCCAGCCACCATCAGAAGAGGAGCTGCTCCCTAATCAAAATATGAAAAAAAAAGAGAAGAAAACATCCAAATTTTCAGCCCAGCTTTTGATTATACTAACTCCAAAACCATCCCCATAAGCATTGGGTCCTCAAAGAACTACAGTAGCAACAAATACCACCCCAAAAAAACTCTTGATTCTCCCCTCCCGCCTCCACCGTCTCTCTCCTGCTCTCTCCATTTTTAACAGCCCCCTTCGTTATTTTCTCCATCCATCAAAGGCGGCAGTAATTATTAATGAGAGCCTCCCTGTTCTCTCTGCATTATGCATGAGAGCCTTGCCTCTGAAAGCAGAGGGTAATGGGGGTGGGCAGAGGAGGAGGGGCTACAGTTCACACATGCAACACACACGCGCACACACACACACACACACACTCGGGCTGCCTCTCGGGGTCACTGACCTTTGCCTGCAAAAGCCAAAAATATTAATTAATTACCCAAAGCCCCCCAAAACCATCATGGTGAAGGAGCCCCCCCCCCGCCTTCAACAAAAAACGAAAGCCAGACAAAGTGGGAGGGCGGTTGGGTGACTCAAGTCTCGGAGGGGAGTCGCAACGCTCTCTGGCTGATGTGAATGCACAAACCTGTGTAGCCAAATGCACATGCATACACTTTTTTGGGGCTTGTTGTGCTGGAAACCCGCTGAGATTTCTTGCAACTCTGTCAAATCTTTTTCCAGTGTTTACCCTAACACACGGAAAAATGGCTCCACTCAGCTTGTCCCTGTTGGCTGTTGGGGATGAAAGCCTGCTGTTTTTTCCCCCCAGTGCCAGCTTCACCTCCTTTTCCCCGGCTTATCGTCGCTAATACAAAATTGTCTCCTTGGCTCGTACCTGTTTTCCCCACTCATACTTTTCTGCCCCTCGCTCAAAAACGGAGCTCTTTTTGCCTCTTGCGCAATAACGAACGGCAAGAAATGGTGTCGACTTGACAGCAGACAAGCCGACGAAAAAGAAGAAAAAAAAAAAAAAACGTACGGAGGAAAGTGATGAAGGTGGAAATTACCTGCCAGGGTGGAGTGAGGATTCTCATTGGATGCTTGGCACACTTCAGAGAAGTGATTCTGTGAAGCTCTCGGTGGAGCTGGACACCGGACCCCCCCCCCCCCGCCGCCCCCTCCCCCCCGCTTATTCTCCCAGGCATCCCTTTTTTTACACAACGATCCATCACTCGTTAACAACGGTAAAAGCAGGAAAATGGCCCAAACTTCCCCGTGACTTCATGTCCCCGCACTCCCCTCTGCCTCTCTCAGCCACCTCGTTGGCTCTATATTCCAGGAGGATGCTATAGACATTCAAATAGATGTAAAACAAGAAAAGACTGCAAATGAGGCAAAAAAAGGAACTCGTTTAATTACAAAGGAAGGAGAATAAACATTTCAGCAGTCAAGCTATTGTCAGTGTCCGCAATTAAGAAATGTTTCTGCATAATTGGTGACTTTTTGCATGCTTCTGAGCGTGGAGGAAAAACATCTGAAGAGAATTCAGAATCATCGCACTCGGTGCTGCGTACCAATTAGACTGCAGCAGAGTGAGCGCTAATGAACAATGTGATGCCGTTTCTTCTTTCTTTTGGCGCTACCTTTCTCATGCCGCCGCCCCGCGCCGTCTTCCTACACTCATTCAATACAATATTTACAGAGAGAGAACTTTAAGTCTGCACTGTGCCAACGCCGACAGATCACCGGAGATTATTCGGTGTTGATGGAGTTGTCATTTCCACTCCTCTTGTCGAAAAAAAGAAAAAGAAAGTACACTGAAAGAATGCCTGGTAACTGCAGTCTTCCCTGTGTGTGTGATGGTGCTGAGGGTTGTGCCGTGCCCGGCGGTCCCGTTACGGCTGTGTGCGTGCCAGCAGAGCTCTCTCCTCCTCTCCACTCTCAGCTGCTATTTTTGCCCTCTTCTTATGTAAGCCGTTCCTGACGCGCTGGAGACAGAGGCAGAGTACGGAGTTGGGATGGTGAGAGCATCCCCAGCGGACACACACACACACACACACACACACACACACTTCCCTGCACGTGCAAACACATGCACTCGCACACACGTACTGTATATACATACACAGATCCATATATTCACACACATCAAAGAGAGAGCGCATATATGCAGTCTTACAAAGCAAAGCGGGGAAATGATGCACGGCTGGCTGTCAGGTGGTGACACGATACGTACGGGGGGGAATCTTAAATCAGAGATGTGCTTGCCTCAGTGTAAACTGAAAATTACTCCGAGGTGGACATGTAGATTACCGCGGTAACAGTCATCATCTTTTTTTCCAACCGTTCCGTTCTTCTCTCATCCCCGAGTATCAATTTTATTTGCTCTGTGTTGGAGCGGCGCTCTCTAACACGATCACTTCATATTTCTGGGCATGTTGTCAGAGCCCTGTGACTCTGGCCCTTAGCTGTTTATTTTTAGCTGCACCTAAATCTAACAAGCGCTGCTTGCTCTACTGCTGTATTCCAATCTGTCCGGACGAGAGCAGGATTCGGTATCCACAATGTCTGCCTGCGTCTCCTTCAGTCAGCGTCCAGGTCAGCACAGCACAGATGATGCCAACGTGTTCTGGTCGCATACTCCTCTCAGACAGAGTTAATGTATTTAATAGTTTTCATTTCACAGAAATAAAACGAGGCTTTAAAAGCAATCACTGAGGCAAAAAAATCAGAAACATTAATAATATTGTTTATTTTTGTGCCGAATATTTTCGTCTTAATAAAGTACAACCTGTTTCATTTTCCCGAAGGCTGTTTGCATGAAAAAATATTGATTTTTTTAAATAAGCATCTTCAGCATCAACATTTTTCTTTCCCTCGCATTTGTCCAATCTTGATTTCAATCTTTTTTTTTAACAGCAATAATGTTTAATTTTCCTGCAGCATGGTAAGGTGCAGAAAAGTCCATCAGAACACTAAGTTAAAAACGGTCTAACTTCGCTATAATCAGATGGACACGCAGGAGTCAACCCCCACACTGTGCACACACGTGCCGCAATCTCCATAAATTAGGGTTGTCAGCATGTGTGAGGGTGTAATAACCGACACCTGGTAATGAGCATGCTATCTGCAGCCAACCACGGGAGTAAAAAATGCATTTGGATTAGGGAGTGTGGGGGTGGCAGAGGTCACAGGTCAAAGGTCAAGGTCGCCTCCTGGGAGGGTTGCCTTTCCATGGCAGGGGCTCCCCGAAAAATTGAGGGATGCGGTGACACCGGGGGACACGGGGGGACCCCAACAGGGAATTGGCGTGTGTCGCAGCCAGCTGGGCTGAAGATATGACATAAAAGAATATTCATGCTCCTTTCGATTGTCAGAAAAAGTAACTGCCACCAGCGTGAGTCGGCGACAGCAACGCAGCTTGATTTATGTCTGTTCTGTCTTTTGATCATGGCGGTGATAAAGTCTGATAGGTGAGAATCCATGAATACTTCACGCGATAGGTTGGAAAAAACTGTGCATCACAAGCAGTTAAAGCAAATGGGAAAAAAAAGGATTTCCGAATAGATAGTTCATGTTTGAGGCTGAAACGCATAAAACAGACCACTATTGCCACTTTTTGCATAACTCGACTGATTGAAAGAGCCAATTTAGATCTCTTTTTTACTGTGACAACATCAGCGTCTACCCACGGGCATGAACATGCATGTACTGCACGTGCAGACGTTATGGAATGAGGACAGCTGCATCGGCCATTTTAGCTGAACAGTTGTGTTTTTGTGTCTATCGGCGTATGTCTGTGATGCCTGTTCACTGACGCAACATCAGCAGCCCACATCATAAATACTGCATGGCCTCAAAAAATAGCGGGGACGGAGGGAAAGAGGGAAGAGGAAGTAGAGGAGAGGAAAAGAGACGAGGAGGAAACAATGAAGAGGGGAAAAGCCTCGGTTGTTAAGATGAAGGGCGACGAAGGGGGTGGGGTGGGGGGGATGAAGGAAGAGATGGGAGAGCAGGGAAGGGG
>JASSRZ010000051.1:6579124-6627466 GCA_032164315.1 Malacoctenus gilli | reverse complement strand
CACACACACACACACACACACACACACACACACACACACACACACACACACACACACACACACACACACGCAGTCACGCACATGTAATAAAAACTTGATGGCATTATCGTTTCTGTAGCAGCCTTTAATACATTGAGGTAGGACAGGATGCTAAAGGTCCCCTAAATGGATTAGTAATATGGAATCCCAGTCCAGGAGTGGAGAGATGCAGGAGTGACGGAGGGAGCCAGAGTGACTGATTAAAGGGGAGAGAACATGCTGAGAAAGGAGAAAGTCTGAGAGTGAGGGGAGAAGCGAGGAACGCTCCGACTGATTGTGCGCGAGTGCAAAACGTCCACAGAGAGCAAGAAAGAGGGAGCGAGCGATGTAGTTAATGGATGTAAATTAATTGCTGTCATGTGGATTCTGATCCCAATAAATCAGGGTCAGTGTGGTCTCCGGTGCCATCGCTCCGTGGCTGCGAGAGGAGGCAGGGCAGAGGAGGCCCGGGCCCGTGCACCGGGAAACACACGCTGGCATTCGCGGTAATGCCAAGTCACACAAACACACACGTGCGGAGCGCCGCTCCGAAGTGAGCCTGCAAGTCTCAGAGTGCAGAGCAGGAAAAATGTGGGATAAAAAAAATAAATGTGGGAAAAAAACAGCGTGCAGTTTGAGAAAGGAAATAAGACTGAAGCTGAATCAGAAAATTGTGGAAATTATTATAGAAGAGCTGGAAAGAAATCTACTCGAAAAATAACCCAAAATCTGTAAAATAAATAAA
The DNA here is from genome assembly GCA_032164315.1 of Malacoctenus gilli. Taxonomy (NCBI): domain Eukaryota; kingdom Metazoa; phylum Chordata; class Actinopteri; order Blenniiformes; family Labrisomidae; genus Malacoctenus; species Malacoctenus gilli. The sequence goes on along the minus strand of JASSRZ010000051.1, from coordinate 6,626,703 downwards.
TTGAAAGAATTAAATCAAAACAATGACACCGAAGTGTTCCATGAAAGCAAATTGATTGAGATTATTTGGATTGTGACCATGAATTCCCTTCACCATGAGGCCCTTTCAGAGATGCACCTCAAGTCCAAAGTGAAAGAACTGGGTGCCAACTAGTGCAGACCTAACCGGGTTATAAATGCAATGAGGTCCAATGAATTAGCCATGCTTATTACGGAAAATTACCACTGTGCTTTCTGCTTAACTTGGCTGCAAAATTAATTTACCTGATTTCCCCAGTCTGCGACCATCACAAATACATCCTGTCACGACGAGGACGACGAGTATTATTGTATGTGTTAATCAGAAAATATGTGAACCATGTATTTTAATTACAAATCATACAAGTGCAATTTTAAAAAACAAAAGCCCAAAGAAAATGGGGGGGGGGGGGGTGACCGTGCGCTGCAACGACATCAAATCGCAATTAACAAAAAAAGGAACCTGTCAATGCTGACGTTACCGTAGCTGTTTTTTTGTTGTTTTTTTCAAAAAACGCATTTTATTCATTAGCCGCTGCTGTTTGGCATGCCCCATAATATATACTGTACATAGTGTTTTCTTTGATACTGTATGCCCCAAAGCAAATCACTCATGTTCAAACAATAATATCTGAACATGAGAGAAATGGTGCAAAATGGGAAGTAGGTCACATAGCAATTTATTTGACAAAAAGGGATGGGGGTGGGGAACTGGGGCATGCTGTATGCAGAGGCAGCGGCGGAAGGGAAGGTTTTTGGGAACGCAGATCAGATCGTGAGCGTGTTTGCATGTGTACGTGTGAGAGCACGCGAGTGGCGGCAAACACATGTGTGAGCGCTCAAAGTGAAGCGCAAAAGTTCGAGACAGTTAAGATTTGGGTCACTGCCAAAGTCCCACAATTTTCTCCACGCGCCCCCCAAAAAAAAAAAAATGGACAGAAACATTTGTGGGAATCGGTAAACGCGGCGACCTTCGACGTGCTTGCGTGAGAAGAGAGGGTCGGAACAAGCTGGAGCAAACGACGAGATCAAGCCTCTCACTCATTAGAAGCTGCGTTTGTCCACTCTGGTGAGATTGAAAGTGATATTGCAGTCACTGGACCATATCAGCACATCTGACACACAGAGCGTCCGCAGCATTGATCAGCTGTCAATGAGCAGCCCGGCTCTCCCCACCCCTCACACAACTAAATGCACACACCGCCGCTTGGTGTGTGTGTGTGTGTGTGTGTGTGTGTGTCGCCACTGATGTTTGCAGAGTAAATACCCAAATCCACATAACCTACTGTAAATACATGTATTCCCCTGTACAGACACCCACACGTCCGTAAGCCCCCCTGGCTTCTCCCTGATCCCGTTTAAATCCCGTCATCACCGAACATCACGTCGCTATGATTTGCAAGTGCACGAGGGCCGGTTGCCTCCGTGTTCCCCGCTGACCCTCGGTGCAAAAAACGCTGCGCCTCATCCGGCGGCTTTCCTCAGGATGGGAAAAACGCAGCCGATCGCAGGCAGAGTTCCGCAGACCCCAGAACAGTTGGAAATAAAAAGAAGCGGCAGCAAATAGCAGCGCAGCTCTTGTGTGAAATAAGAAGGATTTTTCTTTTTTGAAAAAGGGTGAAATGTTCATCACGGCCTTCATTTGAACATTTGCTGCATATAACACGAGGTAGTGACACTGAACCATAGCTGGAGCTGCATTTGTATTGATTTGTTTTGCTGAGAATACAGAGGACATCGCAGCCTCACGAACCAAAGCACACAGACTGGAAAAAAGGTCAAAACCTCGTCCTGAAAATACCTGAAATTTCCCCCACAAAATTCTGGCACAGACCTCGTTCTGATATGTGGAGTTTAAATAATAGATAAAGACTAAAGTATGTGGAGGCAGTTTTGGGTGACCCTATTTGCATTTCGGAAGACGATGGTGGTGAAACTAGCAACGCAATGGAGACAATCTGCGCAGACTGCGCTGAGGACCTGTAAAGCCACATTAACACATGAGAGAGGCTCTGGAGCACCAGTCTTTTCTAATGACTCGATAATCCGACCCAAATGCTGCCTGCTTGCTAATCTCTCCATCAGATTACCAAACTCGGGACGAGCCCTGCCTATTTTTCCCGGCCTGTCTCTCCGTCTTCCTGCCTGTCTGTCTGTCCGTCTGTCTGTCTCTCCCGGCCTTGTCTCTTTGTTTAATCGCCGGGCTTCTTTTCTCCTCGCGTTTCTCTGGATGATAAAAAAAAAAAAAAATTCCCCTGCTTGCCTCCCTGTGATCTTCCTGGCTGTCGGCTGCTGGGGTTGCACGCCTGTTTCTTTTTTGCCCGCTCCCATCCTCACACGCGAGCCTTTAAAATGGAGGACGAGGTGGTGGGACATCAAAGTGCGCGTACAAATCTCCTTTCTATTGTCGTGCCTGCACACGAAACAGTCAAGGCGTCAAATAAAAACATCACCTTGAGCACAATGCAGTGCGCATAAAATGTAAGGCGTGTAATTAACGCTCATAAATAATAAACTTCAAGCCTTGGCCAGACGTAGAGAATATCTGGCACAAACTGCGACGTGTGGTTTGCAAAAAACTAACAGAGAATCGGGAATTTGCTTTTATTAATGCTTCCGATTTACTCGTAAAAATCCGTCCCTCCCGTGTGGGAAGCCTGGCGGTTCCCCGTTGTCGCCCTCCCCAAAAGCTCTGCTGCACCGTTATTGAGCTTTTTCTTGTAAATACATCTAAACTAATGTCATATTTGTCACACATCAAACCATGTCTGATTCTATATATTAACTATAAAACACAGATGCTGTTTCCTGCCTGCGAGGCCCAACAAAATGTCTCTTTGATTTTACAGAAATCAATCCACGTCTGCCTGTACGTGTGTGGATCTGTGTATGTGTGTGAGTGTGTTTGTGTGCGTGCATGTGTGTGCTCTTTGCATGTGTGTGTGTGCTTGGGCTGATGTCTCATGTACTGTAGCTCAAACTGTTGTTGACAGCTTGCAAAAACTTTTGACATTTAGCTTTTCACTGAATAACACTCGGCATTGCTAATGCTAAGTGAACACGTCCGAATTATCCCCAGATATCTGGCATTCTGTGCCCATTTAGTGACAGAGCAGAGACGGATCGTGTTTTCCACGAAAAATAACACATCACATTCTGGGACATTTTATTCCATCAAGGTAAATAATTCTGCACTATATTTAAAACGGACATTTTAATGCCTTCTTTTAAAAATAAAAAATAAAAAAAACGTAGATCAAAGTGTGTGAAGTGAATGTGTGTCAAATTGCTAGCGTGGCGGCGTGCAGCCTTTTAGCCTGCATGATTTGGTAAAAGGCACGACAAATATCGCACTGACAGCGTTGACCAAAAGGAAAAAGGATCCAGAACTTGCAGGTGCTGATGAAAACGCATTGCTACACATGAAGTGAACAGAAGTAAAATCGGCCCTTTAGTGAACATAGAAATAACTGCTAATGTCATTTGGGAGCAACTCTCCGGCCTGTGCATGTACGCTATTTTTTTTTTAGAGATCCTCCTTTTTTTCCCTCTTCTGTATTTGATATAAAGATTAAAAAGAGCCTCATTCCCCCCAAAATTCAGGGGGAGCTGAGCAGCCGTCAAGGGGAGGAGAATGGGACATGTCAAAACATGAACGCATGAAGAATATCCTCCTCCAGGATGGATTTCCTCTCGCAAAGATATGACAGTTGTAGATGTCGACACATTTCAAAATAATGAGAAAGGTTAGGAGCCGGGATATCGGGACGAGCTAAGTGGTGAAGTGAGGCGTGAGACATGAGAGAGCAAAGGAGCGCCGCGCGGAGCCAGAGTTGAAAGAAGGGTTGGCAACAGATAGACAGATCCTGTGCATACGGACAAAAAAAAATGGAGGTGAGGTGGTAGATTCGCCGCTGTTAGTGGTCCAGTGTCTGTGTGTGTGCGCGCGAGTGCGCGAGTGAGGCAGAACGAGAAAGGCGGGGAGGTGAGGTGGGGTGGGGTGGGACGGGGGGGGGGGGTCTCTCTGTGGCTGTCCATTTCCCGGGATCAGCTGATGGCCACGGATGATGGAGCGCAGGAGGGTCAGGGGTCAAAACCTTGCATTGTCAGCCGAGCCCTGCTCTCCCGTGGGGTTCCCTCCCCTCTCTCGGCCGCCCCCACCCCACCCGGTCTCCCTTGCACATTTACATACATTTATCAACACGGTGTCGCTGCGTGGCGAGCGGCTGCGCTGCACGCATTCGCGGCCGGCAGCCTCCGAACGCTGCGCCTCACGCGTTCATCGCAAAGTCACATTTGTGTGGAGGTGCCGCCGTCGCTCGTGTGTGTGCGAGTGCCGAATATCTGGACAAATCAGTGTGTCTCAATTCAACATCTATGTGTGTGTGTGAGTGTGTGTGCAGGACAAGACAAGGCCTCCCATCCCCCCCAGCTCCCCCAGTATTAGGCCTACCCAGCTCACCCCCTCATCCCCCCTCCCATTCCCACCACCCCCCATACACCTCCCCCACTTTGCCTGTGTAATCCCTGCCAGCTGGCCCTGTTGGCTAATCCCTCTGCACTGATCAGCTGGGCCACGCATCCAGTACGGGACAGGACAGGGACAGGGGCAGATAGGGGCGGGACGCTCTCGGAGTGTGTGTGTGTGTGTGTGTGTGTGTCTCTCTCTCTATGTGTGTCTGCGAGTGTGTGTGTGCACGAGTGAGGTGGGGGGTGGTGTCGACCAGAAAGCATAAATTGAAGCCCGTGCCTTCGCCTCGGCGCAGTGTGTCTGTGTGTGAGCCAGTTGCCTGTTCCTCCTCGTCCGTCCATCCCTTCTCTCCCTCCTTCTCCTCCTTCTCCCTTGGATCCTTATACATATATACCTCCCTGGCTTATATATGTATGTTTGACATCTTTGGGCTTTTCTTCCTTTTCGCACATCCCAATGGATTTTTTTTTTCTGATGGTGGTGACTGGGTAGAATTCAGTCTTCTTCTTCTTTTTTTCCCCCTCCTGCCACCCTCTCCTCTCTTCCCCCCCGACTGCATGCGTTGACACCTGCCTGCCTGCCTCCCGTCCCTCCAGCCCCTCTTGTCCGCCATCCCACCAACCCCCCGTGTGCCTGCTCCCCCTGCTCTTCCCAGCCCACAAGGACCTTCACGGGATGGAGCTGCGCAGTCACAGCTACAACTACCAGCAACAACAATAACAAAAGCAGGACCGAGGATCCAAAAGGAGGAAATACTCTGCAGCGTCCGTCCCTGCTATTTTTGTTTTTTTTCTGCCGTGTTTTAGGAGAGAAAGGATACATTTGATTTAATGAAAAGTACCTTGTTTTCCTTGTGCAACAGTACAGACAAAAAAGAAAGGAATGAAGCGCATAGGTCATGACTTAAAAAAAAAAAGAGGGACAATTGAGATGTAGTTATCAGTGATACCTTCCAGAACAGCCATTCAGCTAAATAATCTGTCATGTTTTTGTCTTGTGATAAACATTCGTGTTTTACGTTCTGCAAAAATTTTTACTTTGACAATGTTGTTTAAAACGACGGGATGGAGATTGTTGTTATTTAGATCTTGCTTTCCAGTCTGTACATGGCTATAGTTACATGCGCAGAGTGCACAGAGAGAGAGAGAGAGGTAGAGAGGGAGAGAGAGAGAGGGAGAGAGGGAGAGAGAGAGAGCGAGAAAGAGAAGAGGAGAGATGGAGAGTAGGAGGGAGGGTGGGAGGGAGGGAGAGTAAAGGGGAGATAACGACACAGCTTTACCAACTGTAATGAAGAACTGCTTGGTCTGGTTAAACCGCACCAGGCTCTTAACCAGGAGCAGTGGAGGCAGAGCAGTGGAGAGGATAACGGCATAGCGATGCATCGCGATGCATCGCGGCGCGCTCCCGTAAATATCTAGTCGTCATCCTTTGTTTTGCTCTGAGGGGAAGATGGTCTGCAGGAATGGTAGCAATCAGGTAGCTGGGCTGCTGCTCTCTTTATGGTGCAACAAAGGTAGCTGTGCTCGCTCGCTCGCTCGCTCGCCCGCTCTGTCTCCCTCCCTGCTCCTCTCGGCTCTCCTCTCTCTGTGGTGCTTTTTAATGATGTGCTGTAGAGTGCGTGTACACAGAATGTCCTAATGGTGTGAATCCTGCTTTGATGATGTCTGCATGTTTCTTTTGTGTGTGTGTGTGTGTGTGTGTGTGTGTGTGTGCGTATGACTGTACGAGTGTGTGTTCACATTTTGATGCTGGAAATCCTTTCTCTCACATCCGCATGCATGCATTGACACACGGTGGGATGTTCGAGCGGAGGAATCACAATGTCATCGCAAATGTATACGTTTCAATGAAAATGTCTTTGAGGTCACGTGTTTTGAGTGGGATTAGCATGCAATGTATATATATTGACGTGTGAAAAGGACCGCATAGCTGCCGCTGAGCCTACAGGGATGAGAGATCACAGGTGAGGAGAGAGAAGCACGGAAGAAATACACCCATAAAAAAAAAAAGGGACGCGCGATGCACTTTCACAACTGAGAAAGTCAGCGCCAATGTTAAAAATTGTGCTCGAGCACAAACACACAGTAACAGGGAGAAGGGAGAGTGGTGCTAAAACACAAGGTAAGTGACCCCTGAGATGAAGACGTGGAAAGTAGCTGCGGACGCCTCCAAAGTTTGGGTTTGAGCTCTTTGTGTTCACAGTGGACCTTGATTTAATTTCAATACAATTAAGGCACGCGGTGAATGCCAAGAGAGAAGCCACAGTCTTCGCTCACCTCCGAGACCGGCGCGAGGCGGCCGCAGGACAGCAGAGAGGCTCCGACACCTCCGCAGATGGACCGGCCCCACAATCCTATGAGATTAGCAGCAGAAGCAGGAGACGAGGCATTAGGGAAACAGTCACCTCAGACAGGTGCTCAGATTAGTTAATGCAGATCAGCGCAGATACGTTATTAGGACCTAAAGTTGACCGCGGGCGGCGAGCAGGGCGCCGTAATCACACGACGGCAGTGGGCTAATTCCACTGATTCCCTGGTTTCCATAGTGTCAAAACAGAGCGAGCCGGAGGCAGCCCACCAGTGTCGGTCCTGTGGCCAAATGGACAGAGGGATCACACTGGGGGGATTTGCCATGTGGTGACAGAGGGCCACTTCAAAGGTCTATGGTTTTACGCATGAGCGTCCACTTGCCCTGTCTGAAGGAGAGGATGAAAAACTGGGCAAAAAAATACACACAATAAAACGCTATGAGTACCGCTGCAGGACCATGGTACACATTCAGGTCTTCGATCTGGCCAATCAAATCTTGCAACCACCTGAACGTCTCGCACACATGCTGATTTATCCTGTTTGCAATCAGCAGTCCCCAAAGTCCCAAAACACCAGGTTCCACTTTGACTCCTTCAAACTGATTGTTGATGTTTTTCTTCTCCATCTCTTGTGTTTTTAACGCTGCCGAAATCAAAAAAACGCCTCAATAAAGACATGAAATCACGGACAGCATTTCTGTTTGTACTATCGAGTATTTCTTTTTCGAAGTTTGGGAGAGACTCAGAGAGAGAGAGAGAGAAAAACAGAGTTCAAAGCCCGTCAAGTAATTAAAATAATAAGCTTGAGTTCTGCTCCTCTAATCACAGAGCTGCATCAAATGATTCAAGCTGTAAAGTGCTGTAGGCAACCAAGATGTGAGTTGACCAACATCTCAGATGATGGAGGTGGGATATGCAAAAGGAGGGGTGGGGGGGGGGGATGCTGCGAATCATTCTACTGACTTTTTTTGGACCGCAAACTGAACTGCTGCAGTTTTAATTACGTTTTGGGATCCGGTCCTTTCCACTCAGAGTGGCGAATGAACAAAATGAATCCAGAGCTCGCAAACGGTCCACGCTTGTGAGAGTGTTCTAATAAAGAAGTGGGACCTCCTGGAGGAGATCTGGAGCGTACCGAGAGCCCTTTTGTCCCCTCGCGTTGATGCTCGTGAATGACGTTTCATTATTGCCCGTCATCTCCACACAATCAGAGGGAGCAGAGGGCAAGTGTGCCACATATGTTGCGGCAGAGGTCATCAACTGTGTTTGGGCCCCTTTTGCCTGTCTGCACATTATGCATTTTCACAACTCCCAATACAAACGGGGCGACGGGGGACAAACGAGGGGGGGGGGGGGGGTAATAGTCAGTATATCAACAGTGCAGGACCCCCTGCTGATTGGAGAGCAGGTGACCACATACAGACCCCCCCCCCACCCTGACATGAAAAAAAACATTCATCATCCTGACACATTCGTATTCCTAAAGACGCTCACTTTCTCCCCCCTTTTTCAGTGATGCCACATCATGCTGATAAACTGATGACAGGTGTGAAATTACCGGCGATTAGAAGGACAAATATTTATATTGCGTGTTCAAAAGTGACAAAAATAAACTTATTCCAGGGGAAATAAAAGCGGAAGCTATAGCGGCTGCGTGCCGTTCATTTGCAAGACACATGCATTAAATCTGCTAAGTTCAAGGAAGATGCTGCGCTGAGATTCATCAACAGAGAGATGCTTTTTTCTATAGAGAGGAGAGACTCTACGTGCACTGTTGATCAGTGTGTTTTTTTTTGTTAAACACGAGTTATGTTTTGTCCTTTAGCTATAGGGGGGCTTTCTGTGTGTGTGTGTGGGGGGCGATGCGCGAAAAGAGAGAAGAAATCTAATTTAGTCATGTAAATAGAGGTCGGGTTGGCGACATGGTGAAGCGTCACTAATGGAAGAAAGAGATGGATGCCTTATGATAATGAGGGGAAAATAAAGCAGAAGCATGACCTTGCAGAGCAATATGAACCCAGAGACACAGCACATTTAATGTGCAGCTCTCCCACTGAACAATGCGCTCCACACAGCAACAACACGGCGCATCTCTCGTGTGTGCTCGCTGTGAAAGAAACGCAGCATCTAATGTTTGAAGTGCTAAACCAGCACGGCGAAAAACATAATAATAATAAAAAATATATCTAAATTAGAGCCTGAAACAAGGTAGCTTGTGCTCACCAAATATCTCCTATTGTGTTGTTGTGCCTGCTTATCAAATTGCATTTAAATTGGAGCTCAGTGAAGTCAGCCAGAGGAGTTGATAATGACTCAAGTGCCTCTTGTGAATTTAGTCAATAGGCTGTATAGTTTTTGCAAGCTAAACAAGCTGGTAACACACACACACACACACACACACACACACACACACACACACACACACACACACACACACACACACACAGAGTTTTCCCTTCTCTTGTTTCTTCATTTCCTCTACGCATTCAGCTTCATATGTGAATGCTGACTCGACCCCCCCCTTCCCTCCTTGCCCCCTCCCCCCCCCTCTCTCTCTCCCTTCTTCATCACTTTCTCCTCCTCCATCCTCTCTGTCGCTCTTTCCGTCTGTTTTATGGCCGCTCATTTGCATCCCAGGAGGGGCTAAGAGGCGTCCCCGGGGACTCGCAGATAAGGGTCACAGGAGATCCCCTCGAGGCGGCGTGTTTGCCACGCACCCTCCACGCAGACACGACACGTGCCGTCGACCTCCCTCTCCCTCTCCCTCTCCCTCTCCCTCGACACACACACACACACACACACACACACACACACACACACACACACACCACTTGGAAAGCTGCCTCAAAATGTTCGCCTGTTATTGCCGCTTTATTTTTCTTTACTTTGTGCTCAGAAATTACTTTTCTTATGCGATTTTTACACCAGACCCCCGTTTTTTCTGGTAACAATGCATTTTATTTTCTGTTTAATTAACCATAAAAATATGAAATTTTCCTCTGATAAAAAACGCAAATACTGCAGTATTTGCAGCAAACCAAGTCCCTCCCCCCACGACCCCCCCCCAACAGTGATTTTTTTAAGCGTCACGGAAACTTGCAAATGTGGATTTTTGCCATCTCCATTTTTGTGCGTCTGCAAGTCTTTGATAAAAGAAAAAAAAAGCGAACACAGCGATTTTGAATGATTTTAGCGTAGATGGAAATCAATTTCCAAACTGCAGCTCGTTAAGCGAAATACATAGGAAATTTATTCGTTTTCCATTTAATTAAAATGCGAAATGAAACCCCAGTATTCATGAACGCAAACGATGGTAAAACTTTGAGAAATATCTCACATTTTTGCGTTAATTTTTCTTTAGCATGCCTTGGTATATTTTAATTTTAATAGAAATGAACCAACCTGACAAAGTGAAACTTCATGTTTTCTGCAATTTTTTCAGCGGAAAATAAAATCCATGTCTTTGTTACAGCTCTCATTTGCAGGAAAATTGTCCATTGAAGCACGTTCACCAATTGTGTTTCAATCTTCCACACCTGATGGTAATATATGACCACTCACACTATCTTGCAGAAAATGAGCAGCACAGAACAACTACAATTATAACCTCTGAGACACATCTTCTCCAGTGGAATAGCAGGAGTTTGATATGTGATTAAAAGACCGAAATAAAGCGAGATATTGCAGAACAAACAGGAGGCCCGAGTGCTGGGAAAACGCTCCGGAAAACAGTCCGGAGCAGAAACGCTTTCAGCAGGAGCGTGAACGGGGCGGTGTCGCCCTCTAGTGTTCGATGCGTGAAATAGACGCTTGAGAAAGACAGAAAATGGCGGATTTCAAATTAATTGTGGACACCAAGGAAGGGAAACGACGGCAAAGGTGGAGGTGCAATCTCCGTGTTTCCACAGCATCGATAGATTCGCCACCTCGATGACCGCGCTCTGTGATGCCAACAACCCCGATCAATTCAGAAACAGATCCAATCATTTCAGGCCTCTCAAACAGCCACGTTTACTCTTTGCAAGACATACACGACGGCTCTTTTGTACCAACACAGAGGTCAGTTGAAAGGGAAGCTCTAGCAGAAGTTTCTGGTCCCGCAGTGACCGAATACATCACGGTAGAAACTCATTTTAGTGCAAAGCAACATCAGAAAAGGGGATGAAACCACACCTGCCTTGAAGAACACTGCACAGTGACAACAAGCTGCCCACCTGACTGTCATTGGCCAATGAGGAGAAGAACCCACATGTGACTTTGTGGAGCATCTTTATTATGCCACAAATAAAAGCCAGTAGTTCTGAAAGAGGACCTTGCAATTTTTTTTTGTTTGTTTACTCACCAACAATGACATTCTGAAAATGGTTGAAGCCTTTTTGTGACAATAAGATAGTATGAACGGTGGACCGAGCAGAGACCTGTGAGAACCTGGGAGCTTGGAGGACAAGGCGAGGGGCGCAAAGTAAAGAGGGTGATGCCGAGTACTGCTGTGCTGATCCGGTTTGGGGGGGGGGGGGGTCGCAGAGAGACAAAAAATTCATTCATTCATAAAACCATGTAGGAACAGAAAACGCACAGACGTGACAGAAACTGCTTTCCACAGTCAAACAAGGGGAATGCACACCATTCTGCTGAATATACCACATTTATTACTTTTGAACTGATTAATAGAAAGAGTGGGGGCAAGGCCACTCGCATCACTGTCTTTAGAAAACGGAGGAAGGAAAGGAAACAAAACAAGAAAAGCAGCCCATAGCAACAATTAACTTGTCCAAGAGAAAGAAAAAGAGGGTAAATTAAGACCTGTGAAGACTTAACAGAGGGCCCCAGTTTTTTTTTCAGACCATGAAATTATACAGCGAGCAAAGCTCATCAACTTAACATTTCTTCTGCTTCCAAACACAGAAACCCCCTTCCCAACTCTCTTTCCCCCCCGACTTCACCTCCACCACACACTCCGCCCACACAGATTGGGGAGAGGGGGGGACAAAAAAAAAAAAAAAAAAAAGAGGGCCTTCATGACATCTGCAGTCCTCAAAAAAGGAGAAAAAACCATGGCGAGCGTGTGCATAACAATCTGGAGTGAGCGTGGTTGGCACCCGCCGAAGATGAAAATCCACCGAAGAGGCAAACTCCACTTGGTTCTTGGGCGAAGAGCCGAGCCGAGCCGAGCCGAGCCTCCTCGGAGGAGTACGGGTGGAGTCGAGGGTGGGAGAGGGTTACAAAGAAAAGGAGACAAACTTCCCATTCTTCACTTTGGGACACTATCATTAGCCGACACTACAAATTTCTATTGGATTTGTGTGTTTGTGAGAGTTACAGACTTGCTCTTGGACCATGAAAAACAGAGAATGATCCTTTCAATTAAAAAAGGAAAACAAAAAAAGCAGCATACAAGGGAAAAAGCATATGTAGTGGAATGGGGTGGGGCAAAAAAGATTTCACCTAAGGGTGCTATGCATTTAGCTGTAGTCCTATGAATAATCGTTTCCTTTTTCTTTTTACTACAAGTTCGAAGTAAGTCTTTAAAGTCAAAAGAAATCAAAGTCTTCATTTAGTTTTTTTGTCCTTTGTTAATTCTTCACCCCTATTAGAATTTCTTAAAGAGATCTGGATGTAATGATGTCATGGGGTGGACAGGGGCTTTTCGGGGGAGGAGGAGGAGGGGGGACATTGCAGTCTTTTTTGACCAAAAGCACCAAGTGTTACTTGACTCGTCCTTGGCGCTCCTGAAACACAATCAAAAACGACAGCCAGTTAAACATCACGCAAATTAATGGCGGGCTATAAATGACAGCGCGGCGCCCGGCCCGTTAGTTCACTTATGGAGGAGCCAGAAGGACTTTCCATGTAATTTCCTGCATCACTCTGCTACTGTTCTCTATTTAGTGGCTCCGGCGTGTTTTCAGACGGAAACGCTCGAAATCGCAGCAGCGTTTCGCTCGCTCAAGTCTGACATTTGATAAAATATCTACGCATTGCATCTGGAGAAGTTCAAGAGGCGCTGCCTCGGCGACGCGTTGCGGTCATGTCGGCTGAAGATGATGCAAGGTACCTGAAGCCTGTAATGACTCCTGTTGCTTGGGTTGCTGGGATATGGCTCGCTGCCTTGGACCTCCACCTGCCACACACAGGAGTGAGAACTGAGCACACCGCCAATATACACTTTGGGTTCAAAACAGACAGGTTTCACAGGTGCGATCGCAACACGAAATGGGAGGAACCAGCCCAGAGTTTTAATAGCACGGTGATGACAGGGGCCAGCTCTCGCCATTCAACAGCTCAACTGTCAATCACAAGCCTTCCCCGAGTAATAAGAGAACCAACAATGATCAATACAAAAACAAAAGTCCAGACTTATTCTCTTGAAATGTCAAGTCTAACACCAAGCTCCGAGTAAAGATGTTGAACATTTCATAACAGCAGTTTCACCTAATGTGTTTATTTTTATGCAAGTAAAGCTGGTTTTCCTCTGGTAAACAGTCAGATGAGTTTTGCAGCTTGTCAAATAAAAAGGCTGTAAACAAGGAGGAGCTTTTTTTAAAAGGACAAGTCAAAAGATCCAAAAGGCCATTTTTGCATGCTAAGAGTTTGTGTAAAAAATATATCATCATTACCAGTGATAAAATCTCGTTTCCTGATCACGCTCTCTGTAAAACAGACTGCTGCGAAGTACCTCATTAAATTTTAAATGAATAAAAGCTAATGACTGTATAATTACAGCTGCAATTACAATTACAGCTACATTTGCTTGTGTAAAATGTTTCACTTGCAATCAAGTCGGCATAACTCCAAAAACCCTAACAACACAAATTAACAGGGAAGTGACCAACTCGAGTGTTTACAGTGGTATTTTTTTCTGGCTTTGGCACAGTGAATTTTTGACAGCAGGGTTTTTCCCCCATTGATTTGACAACTATGAAAAGACGGAGAATCCAAAATGAGCATACCAATAGCAACACAATAGAAATGAGAATGATACCAAATTAGAAAGCGTTGGTGTTCAAACAGTACATCACTGTTTCCTGCTTCTCTGGATGAATAGTAAAAGATAAGTTGAGTAAATCAACTGAAAAAGATACCGAGGTCAATCTCCTGTTTTCTGTTCAAACCAAATTACTGAGATGTTAAATGAGATCTTGAGAAAAAAATTAGATCTTTTCATTTCATTGATGCTGACAGTTTAACATCATATAGACTGAAAACATTTGAACACACGTGAAACCGACAAGTATGTTAACATATGAGGGGGCTATAACACACTTTGCATGGCTTTGAGAGCTTCCTCAACAAATACGACATAAGAAAAGCTACCAATTTGATCCACAGACTGTGTCTCTTGTGCTCCATTCTTAATGCATTTTTTTTCATCTTTTTTGAGCATTCACTTCCTCCCTTTCTTCAAACTATAAAGGAGCATCACATCAGTGACACAAGGTAGAGAAATAACACCAGAGACAGTAAACAGTCAGATTTGTTTCGAAGACCTGATTCCAGCTGAAAACCCCCGAGAGCATCACTGTACTGTGCTGTTATGCAAAAAACAAAGTACATGCACCCACACAGTTCATATATGGAAGCCTTTCTTTGTGAATCAAAAGCACTCTTTTTCATTCACATTTAATTATTCCCTTTATTCAACAGTAAATGGTTTACCTTTTTCACACACTCCTCCTCTTCCTGACGCTTCTCGTAGTGAGAAAAATCATCGAAGATGGAAGTGGTGTGTTTATATCCCGCGATGATCTTTAGCACCTGCCTGGCTTTGTCCAGCGGTACCTCCTGTGTGTCCCGAGAGTTGGTCACTGGCTTATTTTCGTTGTTTTCCAGTCGGATGTGCCTCAGCTGACTGTTGGGAACGTCCTTAACAAAGATCCAACGCACATCGAAACGACCCTTCCACTTGTCCTGTGACCACACGCCAGCAGACGTGTTGTAGTCCACGGGTGAACGCATCTCTGCCACACCACAGAAGTGACCACTCCCATTGACACTGAACAGAAGAAAAAGTGGCCCTTTGCCAGCCAGCGAGCGGTAGGCCGCGTCGAGCCGCTTGTTGCCATGCTCCGTGCTGCACCAGATGTTGTACTTGATGGAGCGATGGATGTCATCCTCAGAGTAACTCTTGATGATAAACACCCGACCCTGCTTGGGATTCCAGTCAAAGTCCTTGGGGTTGTAGTTGTTGACCATGCGCAACTTCTCTAATACCGGGTGAGGCTCAGAGGGGACCCCAGGAACCACACCCACACCAGAGGCAGTGGGAGGTGACTGGCCTGAACCACCCCCACCCACATCCCCAAATCCATTGGCTCGGTTCCGTGGAGGAACCCAGCGAGTCGGTTGGGAAGGTTGCTGCTGTTGGCTTTGTGGAGGAGGAGGACCCTGGGAGAGAGGAGGCTGGGGCATTTGAGCAATACCTGGCTGCCCACCGGGTGGAAGCTGATGCTGCCCCATCTGGGAAACGGGAGGAACCAGCTGTCCATTGCTCAGGGGCATGTGTGGGTTCCCTACAGCAGTAGCTCCAGGTTGTGGGGAAGCCTGGTTGGGCGGCTGCCCGTTGCTGGGAATGGGGGGCACCTGCTGAGGAGTGGCAGCTTTAGGCATGGTGCCTTTGTTGTCCCAAGTGCCGATGTCCATGTTGTGTTTAATGGGCGGAGGAGGCAAATTGGCACCAGCCATGCCACCCTTGGTTTTGAGCTTGGGTTGAGGCTTGGCTGGCTTGCTGGCAATATCAGCCCAGGACGCAGGCTTGGCTGGGGCAATCGAGACAGGAGGCATGCTTGGAGGTCCTACAGCTGACACGGGGCCAAGGGGGCCCCCACCAGGTAAGCCAGAGCCAACCACCTTAGGAGCCATGTCCCCATTCCCACCAGGAGCGGCACCACTGATCTTGAGCCCAGCCATGCCCTGGTCGAGGCTGTTCATACCAGGTGCCTTGTTTAGAGGCTCATTGGCAGCAGGTGCAAATGGTGACTGTCCATCGATCATGGCACCCCCGAGTGAGCTGGGAGCATAGGCGTAGCTGCTGCTGTAGCCAGAGCTCTGCGGTGTCCCCGACTGTCCCTGAGAACTGCTGTTGCCCCATGCTGAGAAGTCGATGCCACTGGGGAAAAAGTTGAAGCCGTGCTGGCCAAGGAATGGGTTGCTCCCCAGGGGGCCTGGCTGGCCAAACATAGCGTCCGGGAGGTAGTGGGGTTCCCCATTGCTTAGCTGTCCATAGGAGGCCAGGTAAGGCATCGGAGGGTCCCCGCCTGTGGACCATGCTGCCTCGTTTAGAGAGTAGGAAAATCCTATGGAGGGGCTGTAGTAGCTGGGCATGTACGAGTCCGACATGGCCGTATAGGCATTGCTCTAAACAGAAGAAAAAGGTGATTTAGTGACAACGTTTCAATCACTTATGTACAAGTATGCTATGTTGTTACTACTGTATACTGTACTGTAAACTCATCATGGTCACATTTCACATAATCTTAGCTTAATCAATAAATATACCTTGTTCTTGAAGATCCAAATAGTCAGACCAAGATAAAAGATGAGCAAAGGTATGGCATTATTATCATTACACATCAAAAATTCATCACAAAACTGATAACATGTCTATGACAGTGCAGCTCTCATTTGATCTCCCTAATCTATAAACAAAATAATGAAGCAAGTCAAATTTTCAGGAGTCGTCTCTTGCACAAGAGAACGCTACTTTCTTTTGAGTGCTGGGAAACACAGACACCCATTATATTCTCCCACTGTCTAGTTCCTAGAGTGTCTATTGGCACACAAGGGAACTGCTTCTACTACACAAGAGGTAGAAATACCATGTCAACAACCTAATCCGAATTGAATATAAAGCATGAAGATGTTTTTTCAATTTCACGTACAAAACTGCCTGAAAATTTCAGAAAAAACAAGAGCAGTCTTGATTGTTAGACTAACTTATAGTGAATGTGGTTAGAGTGAACATTCTGGGAGAAAAAAAAAACCAAAACACCGTACCTGTCTGGCCTGAGTATTCAGGTAAGGCTCAAACTCATCGTCATTCAAAGTATCCTTTTGGGTCACAGCTCCGTTTTGCACTGCAAAGAAAACAACAGCAATTTAAACAGTGCACAGGTTAGTTTGACACGCATAGTAAACTGAAGGCGAGGCGTGATAAAAAAAACACCATGCAACTACTTGAGGTTATATTTCATTTCACAATACATATTCATGCCATCTTGGAGGCACACCTAATTGCAGCAACCGAGACAAGTCCCTGAATATTCATACAGTCATTAATCTTCAGTTGATTACATCAGTTCAGACACAGGGTGGATCACTACATCCTCAAGATCGACTGTTTTTTTGGCTCCTTATCATAGAGTAAAACAAGAAGGTGCTGTGCATCTGTTTGCTAAACAGTCGGGCTGTGAGGTTGTCCACTGAAGGAGATTCACTGTGATCAAAGTCCTGATTCTTTTGTGTGAAATTCAGTGTCATTTTCTGGTAAAATCGATCTTGCTGTCTTGCTCCACAGGTCAAATAGAAGAGGAGTCCCCACACGCTGCCTCAATGGGCAAGATATAATTGAATCATTGAATAACAGAAAATGTTATGCAATAGATACACGCAAAAATTAGGTATGATGAAATTACAAGCGACTACAAGCGAAAATCACAACAATTAATGTCAGTATTAAAGTTTGATAACAATTTTGACGTGTAGTTTGTTGCAAGTTTACGACTTGCTCTTTTAGAAATGCTACAGTTTGAACTGGCCTTCGTTCTGGTTGCACAGGAAAACCACGAAAGAAGCGGCAAATAGATGGCCAACAACAATAGAGAGTGGACGACATGTTGACAGGAACACGCGAGGCCCGTTCGGATACAGGAAAAGCGTGTCGGAAGACGTGTCATTTCGGGTTAACTTAGCAACCAGCTAGCCTTAGCAGATCCTACGGCTAGCAGCCTCTCCATGTTTAACGAGCGCCAAGAGTCCTTTCAACTTGACGGACTTGGCTAACGGTAGCCGAGCGGAAAGCGTGCTACGACACAGCAGCGTCTTAACACTGCATGAATGTTTAACCAAAGCCGACGGTGCGAGAGAGGCTGCGGTATAAATACGTACATCGACACCTGTTGAACCGATAAAAAGCGCTACAAGCGGAACCAGGAAAGGATGCTGGTGTGTCATGTTGCCATTACATGTTAGCCGAAGCTAGCTTCATGCTACCTGTGGGAACCTTTCCGAGTTTCAGTTCAGACACCGGAGATCTCGGAATTTTAAGTCACGAGAGCACACATTGCAGTATCATTTCGCCCCGAGTTTGGTCGAATTTAACTAAAACGAGGCCTTGTCAGGCAAAGGCTACGAACTGGCTATCGCATACGCGCACGCAAGATTTTCGAAGCGCACGGCACGTAAAAAGATCCGCATTCACCCAACCAGACTGGGCGAGGGGAGGACAATATCTCGGGCTTACCTTTATTAGCTTGGCCTTTCGGTCTCTGGATTGGGTCCAGGTGATTCATGAAGGTTTGATTTATGAGAAAAGAGGAAGGGGAAAAATAGATGAAGAGATATATTTTCAGCAGTCAGTTCCTTTAGCAGGTGGTCAGGCCTACTGCACTACTGAGCCACAGCCGCTGTCTCTGAGCTATGCTATCCTCGCTAGCCGTCGCGATGCTGAGAAATTTGGCCCTCGTAAATGTTCAGAAAACACCTCTCTTTACCTGTTCAAGAAGGCTGCTGGCTGACATGTCTTTCCCCCCCGGAGCCTGTGTAATTGTATTTACTCCTAAATAAACGCGGCAGGGTGTAGAATTTGCCTAGCTATGGCAGAGTTTCAGCCAAGCGCCCTTATCTCTCTACAGAGCCTGGTTTCTACACAATGGCGGGCTGCAGTTTGCTTGACAGACTCCTCAACATGGCTGGGCGGCCCTCGTCAACCCACGATGGCACTTATTTGCAGCGACAGAGCGCCCTCTAGTGGCACGGAGGAGCCAGGTACAGCTCGTCGAAACAAAATTCCCCCAAAAGAAAACCCTTTTTCTTCTGACCACCAACTTTTATAGATATTCAAGCCATTGCTACTTATCAAGCATAAAAACAATCACCCGGCAGTAAATGTGCATGAATATCTCAAAATGTTGCAAAGATTTTGACAAGTTGGCACTTGGATTACTTTTCTTTACTGCCGTTTTCCCAATCATTTTTCTGTCCATTGACAGAATTTACTCACATTTTTATTTGTTTATTGGCTAGAGAGCGATCCTTTGCTGGGTGGACCCTGCTTTTAGACCAAATAATCTAGGGTTAAGTTCAGTTCTCACAACCCTGAATTTATCACGTCCATCTTTGATGAAGTTTCATGAAAATTCATGCTTTACTCTGTAAAGCAACACAAGTGACCGCTGAAGCCAAACACATTTGGAACCGAACTGAAATTTTCGCCGTGTACATTCATTATTTTTGAGGAAGTTTGACACCGCCTTGTCTTTGGACAGTCTTGTCCGGAATCGAGAATTTAACGACCTCTAGTGTTGCAATGCTGCCGCTGTGAAACTGACTTTCAGACCATTTCGTGTCATATCACACTTCCACCATTAGATGTCAGTCTCGTTTATGTCTCCAAAGACTGTCAGCAAGAGGTCGTGATTTTACTCTCTCGTGCGAAAGGAACATGTCCATGCGTTCTAGGGGAATTTCAGGTCCTGAAGATACTTGTTGATGTTTATCTGATACTTTTGTGAGCCGTCTTCTGATCAAGTCAGGCATTCCTCACGCTAATAAGAACCCCCAAGACCAAAAAATATTGTTAAAATCTAAAACAAATCTGAAAATAAGGTAAAACATTCTTTTAACATGGGGTCAAATGATGTGTTATAAATCAAATCTTGTTCTCTTGATTGCACATAGTATTTGAAAAAGTTTGTTTGGATTAAAGGTGTTTTGTAAAAAATCCACAAAGACACCAAAGCCTTGCCTTTATGTATGAAAGTTGCAGTGTTTCCAACTTTCGACAAAAAATACTTCTTATTTTGCAAGTCTGCATTTCTTCTGTTGGACGACGTAAAGGAGAAATATGTCAACATGAGAGCGTCAAAGACAAAAACAAAACAGATTTCTCAGAGGAAGGACACTTTGAAATCTTGCTGCACGGCAGGGTGAAATCATCATCCATCTGCTCGCCAACTACTGTTTGTGGTATGCAACTGTTGCACCCAGGAACACACGACACAGAGCCAGGAATAACCCCTTTCCCTGCACACGCACTTGCACACACCAAAGGCCCTGCAGAGAAACACTTGGGGAGTTTAAATCAGCGGCCCACTTCAGTTTATTGGAACTAAAGATTTTAGGTTGAAATTATGATTGTCTTCAATTAATTAACTGATCAGACCTGAAGTTGGGAAAGGCTACATGACTTATTTATTGAGCTAGGGGATGAATTGATATACTTTGAAGGAATCCTGCTCACCTGTCTGACGTTTGAACAATACCTGGGGCCTCCTGTAAAGGTGTGAGTTGAAGCAACAGAAGCCCACAAGAGGGCGTTTGCAGCACAGAAGCCCACTGAGGTCTCTTCTGTCGCTTTGGTCCTGTGTAGCCACAGTTTGGCATCTTTTGGTGTCCCCAAGCTTGGAGTAGCTTGATCCAGACAAGCCTCAAATATTTGATATTCCCTCACAAAGTTTGTCAGAGTACCAAAAATGGGATTATTTTGTGTAACAAGTTTGGGCAATGTCGCTCTAAATTTCAGTGAGTTCGACGGCCAAGAAGCAGAAAGTGTTCGAACCTTCCCCTGTATCTCCCCCTGGGACTTCCTAAAGGAGTTATTTCATCATTCATCTAAATTTAAATTTGCAAAGATGTAAGATGAGTGATGGTGTAAGGGCTATGGAAAAAGACATTACACCAGAGGTGATGCAATGGCTGTGAGTGTTGAATTATAGGTCACGGATACACAAGTGACTGCACAAGTGTCTGAATAACGCCGGCAAACGGCGAGGCAAACCAGTAGCAGTGACAAGAGATTTGACTTGTGAAACACGCTCAGGACAGTAGCATGGCATGCACGTATCGTATTCCGCCTTTCAACTCTCAATCATTTTTTGGGTGCTTGACTTTTTTTTTCTCCCAGGGTCTTGTTGACTGCTGCGGATTGGACAGGTGGCATAGCATGGGGGAAGAGCTGGCCGTTTACCAGCCAATAAAAATAGCTGTGGTCTCCATGATGTCACCGGTGAGTAAATCATTGCTCCAGAGTGTAGAGAGAGAAATAAAAACGGGAGAAATAAAAGAGGATCTCATGATTCTCCATTTCTGTCCGTCGGATAAATGAATCCCCGCTGACTTTGTGTGCCTGTGTTCTCTCCGAGACCGGCATCAGTTTCTTTTCCCCCTTTTCTAACAGCTGCACACGCTTGTGTAGCCATACAAACACGTGGATGTAAAAGAAGAGGCTAAGAAAGGCCACGGCGTCGCCCGTGCAGTCACACTGCCATCTTCAACCGGTCACACTGCCGCAGTTGCCAGAAAGGGTGTACAAACTAAAGCCGGAGTCTGATCTCACTCCCATACCTGGCATTCTGAAGCCACAACACCATGCTGCTGATGAGGAACATGATCAGTCGTAAATCTTCCCTGTTTGACCATGTGACACGCCAAATTTGTGATTCTGCCCTCTGTTCACCCTCCGCCCCGCCCCGCCCCGCCCGCTCCCCCCTCCCCTCCACCCACCGCGACCCAACTGCAGCCCCCTCCTGGCACAGCGTGGCAGGAATGTCAGGCAGGAAGGTGACAATCCCACATGCCCAGATTAAAGTTTCCCTGCATCTTTCATATGTTTGTGTGTGTTCCTTTGGCTTTATAGCAGCACGTGTTTGTATGCGAGTATGTGAATTTGTGATTAGGTGCGCCTAACTCCAATGACCCAGCGGCAGCTTGGTGGCAGAACAGTCTTGGTAATAGGATGTCAGGAATCTGGCACTTGTCAGTCTCTCTGAGGATGCTGTTAATTCACATTCTGTCCATTTCAGAAGGTTAGCCTTTAATAAGCGGCGAGTGTCGAGTACATTTGCATGTGAGAAAGGCTGCCGGTTTGGTTTATCGTTTGAAGTGTGTAAATAGCTTCCTAATGATCCTGTTAGTTGACAGTCTGCTCAAGAGTTGCACGTCCGTTTGGCTCCCAATTTTAGGTACGAGTTTGCATCGTTTCAAGCTCAGTCGTGACTCGCGTTCGCGAATGCATCACAGGAGAAACGGACACAATCACATTCACAAACATTCACACCTGCAGGTGGTTTTAGAGGCACCACTTAACAACCAAAGCATCTTTGAACTGAGGGAGTAAACTGCGGTGCATGTATTTATTTACACACCCTTAAGGGGAAACATGCAAACTACCAAGAGAAATGCTGCCAGGCCGCGACCCAAACCAGGGATCGTCTTACTGAGAGGTGCGAGTGTGAACCAATACATGTTTCACTTGTACCACGGTTTGAGGTCCAGAAAAAAATGGGTCTCCCTCAGCCTACGCAGTGCTGTTAGCGTTGTGAGGAAATTAACTTAGTCCTAAAAATGATCAATCTATGTCTCGTGACATTGCTGCAGGTTGCAGTACATTTTAATAATCTAAAAGTACGATGCTCTGACAAAAAATACACTCTGAGATTTTAACATTTGCAGAATATGAGACCACGAGAATAAAACGCACTCGGCCAAAATGTTTCAAGATGACATTTTTCAAACTACGATAAAAAGGAACCTAAGTAGCTTCATTGCCCCCAAAATACTCAATATTTACTTTATTTTGCAGGTCACAGTTGTAAGTTCAAAGTGCTTTTTCTGATTGCTGTTACTCCATTTCATTCTTTTCAGACTGAAATTTCCTAAAAATAAAGTGCATTAAGTGATGAAAAAAAATCTGTGCAGTGGAAAAAAAAATATATAAATTGCACGACAGTCATCTCAATGGTTAATCCAACTGTGATCCATTCAATGTCTGACTTGACTCACAGACTGGACAGTCTTGGTTCTTGGGTCCCGGTGGTCTGTGGAGACAATGAGGAGGTTGTTTTAGGAAGAAAATAGCTGCACACTTGCACATTCTATCACAGAGGATTTATCACCAACATTTGTGTAGAAGGTTGAATGAGCCAGACCTGTCCATATGTGGCCCTTTGTGTGTGTGTGTGTGTGTGTGCGTGTGTGTGTGTGTGCGTGCCAGGGTGTCTGTGCTTCCGATGACACTCGGTGATGATTTTGAACAGCTGAGATGAGTTTGTGTGGAACTGGACAACGAGGCAGCTGTACATCTCTGTCTTGGACATATACACTCTCTCACACACACACACACACGCGTGCACACACACAAGCGGACACATACACAGACACACATACACTTCGAGGCATATAAACAACAGTGGAATCCTGAGGTCCTACCCCCTCGGGACCGAGCCAGACTGAGACCTTAATAAAGGACTTGTTGTTTCAGGAGGTAGCTTATATGGTTTCGGGGTTCATATTGCAACAAGCCCCACTTTGCAGACCATCATCATCAGCTTACTGATGACATTTGCCCCTGGTACATTTACATAAAACTGCACGATGGTTGACAGTCCAACGGTGATGGTGCCTCGACAGGTTGGCAAAAGCACATAGGAACGGTTGCTTCTTTCATGTTTTCTAGGTATTTCTAGCAGAGTATGAACTATTATTGGTGGTGTTGCGATTTGAATAGTGATCTAAATAAAACTAGGTTGCCATTACTACCTCAACTGGCCTGCAACATCTCAGCCAATGAGAGACTTTGCCCAGTCGGACCTCTTTTAAGAGGGGTGGGGCCTAGATGTGCTGAAGGGTCACAAGGAGTGATGTAACCTGTGTTTATTTTCAGCGTATAGAAGTAAATGTAGACACACAAACACCTCCACACACTCACACATGGGAACACACACAAGAGCAACTGTAGCCCACTGCACATACTGTTCTTTACATACAAAGATTTTTAACACACACACACGATTGGGTATCACTCACAAACACAAGTGTACCTAGAGACGGAGTTCTGGAGTTTGGGACCGCTGCCATGCTCCTGCACATTCGTTGTCTTCCCCCCCCTGACCCCCCCCCCCCACCCCCCTTCTTTGCCCGTTTCCTAGTTTGGTCACTTGACGACAAATGGCGCAGCATACGTGTGTGCATGCACTCTCGGCGGTGCATTGACGAGTGCATGTGTTGAGGCTATAGATGTTTCCACTGGAGGATGGCTGGTTGTGATTAAATAAAGAAAAGGTGCGTGTATCACCAGGGGAAGACAAGTGGAGGGCAGAGGCAGACAAAAAGAGAAGGCCGAGAAATTTAGTCATGGCCATTAATACATAGCGGCCTCTCTTCCCTTCCGTCAGCTGCAGCTGTTGGTCATGCTGGTGTAACGGCGAGCTTTCGGGCATTGCATCACTCTCTTTCTCCACGCGTCCCGTGGCTGTCCTGCATTACCCCGCATGCATATGGATGTGCGACTCAAGCAGGATTATTCCCTCGATATCGCCAGGTCCCGTCTATTTAAAAAGGAGACCTTCAAATATCGCTTGATGCCTTCGCTGGTTGTCTCAGGCTTCATGCGACATAGTTTTGCACTGTATGCAGCATTAAAGCAAGTTGATCGGCGAGTGAGAACGTCAGCGCAACTTGTCAGCTTTATCCGCTGCTATTTAAGAGCATGTTCGGTTCATTAGCATGCCAATAACCTGCCACGAGTAATTCATACTATGTGTGATGTATGCATAGCAAGATGTTGGTCATGTTCTCCCCCCAGAGAACGCAGCACTGGGACGATGTAACTTCCCCAGGAGCTCATCCACTAGCATACATCAGAGACATTCCACCTCATCTGACACTCGTCCATGGAATTCTGCAAATTTTCCACACTATTCTCTCAGGCATTCTAAAGTGCCTGTCAAAAAGACTGGCATGCCCAAACATCGAGCACCTGTAAACACTTTAATCGCCAGAACTGGATTTCACTTGTAAAGAATTGCCATGGTTTGTTGGGTTTCTGCTGGAATGTTCCCCGCATGATATTTCAAAGTGTTTTTTAGTGCTGCATATCGCAGGAGTTTCAGTGCCGCTTAGGTACTTGTGATTGCCATTAAGTATGTTTGTGTGTGTGTGTGAAAATATCTTTTTGTTTGCACTGCTGATAGGTGATAATTTGTCATAGATTTGTGCAGAGTCCCTTTCTCCTCCATGTTGGTATGACCAGTGTATGCAACCTATAGTTGACACCTATGTGTCATTCTGGGAACACACTAAATACTTCAGATGACCAGAGGGTTTACTTGGCAACCGATGGCTGTTTTAAGACCGCGGATACTTTCGGGCTTGGACGCAGTACAAAGTTTTCAAGTATCCCGAGTACACGGAGAGGAATAAAATGTCATGGAATCGCATGTATCATGTGCTCATTGTTGTGTGGATAGTTAGGGTTAGGGTATAAAGCTCAATGACTTCATCCAAATCTATTTTTGGAACAGGATGACACACTACTTAACCTTTATTTCGCACCAGGATAAAGATGCTGCACAGCTTTGGACCAGTTATTTTTTGGAAAGTTTTGTTCTCCAAATGTTTGTGTTTACATCAAAAATATCTTTGTACCCATCGAACCTTTACATAATTAAGGAGGTTGATATGTGCACTAGTTTTCCTATTACACTGCGTTTAATGAAATGCTTTTTTGTTTTGTTTTTCAAAATTATACCATTAAACGTTTGCTTCTGGGCAATTAACTGATGAGCAAGTGGCGCAGTGTCACAGTGTTAGTGGCGGTGATGGGGGGGGGGGGGGTGAAGGTGGGAGGGGTTGACAGAAAGATGTACAGGACAGGACACCCTCATGCTTACTCCATAAACCTCAGCAGCACATTTTGCTAGCGCAGCTGTTGTTGCGCACGCAGAGAGCGGAGTGGTGCGCTCGCTCCGGAGGGGCTATGTGGAGTCTGGCACCGGCGTCTTCCACACCGCTGCTCGGCGAGCAACTGAGCCCGCTCCTCTGCGACTTTTAAACGCGGAATGTTGTCGCTGCCTCTCTCGCCAAGGCCGGTTTTAGGGGAACAGTGAAGACGCCGCTCATTTACCATGAGCTGTTTGGATGTTATGTACCCAGCCTATGGACATTACGCACCGTACGCACCGACTGCCCCTGCTTTCATCAGTAGCTTACAGGTAGGAATCGAGCCAATCTGTCACGTTCTTGTACTTGGTTTTTTTTGTTTGCTTTTTTTGTTTATAGAAAACGGAAACGGAAAGTTGGGGTTTGATAACACGAGAGACCTTTAAATCTAATTGAAGCAGCGGGATGCGCAAAAAACAAATTATATGACCAAAAACATTTCAATGTTCTGTCAGCTTGTGAGCGAAGTTGTTTGATCGTTCAATTGAGTTAGCAAACCCCGCTGTTTGTGTCTGCAGCTCTGATATCGCGAAGCGCAGGAGTTGTTCTGCGCCCGCTTGCGCACGCACGCTCATCCGCGCTCATACGCATGCGAGTGCTTCCACACAAAGAAAAACATTATGTCAAAAAGTGTCGTAGTCAGCCCCACGAGCAGCCCCGCAGCACCTGTCTGAACCCTGTCCCCGCTCCTCCGCCTGTTCCCTCACCCCCCACCCCGACAGGCTCCCACAGGTCTGAGCACCAGTTCGCCTCACTGCCGGGATTTTATGGACACTCCCAGCGGTCCCGAGGGGATGTCTGGGGGCCCAGGCGCTGGAGGATCAACTTCCTCCTCATCTTCATCCAGCTCCTCGTCCTCCTCCTACACCCCTGCGGCTCCGAGGCCGGACGAGGGCCCCAAGGAGAAGCAGGAGGCTCCCGAGGCGGAGTACCTGACGTCTCGCTGTGTCCTCTTCACCTACTACCAGGGAGACATCAGCAGCGTGGTGGACGAGCACTTCTCTCGGGCCCTCAGCTCCTACATGGACGGCGAGGGCAAACGGCGGGCGCCAGATCAGCAGGGAACAGGTAGTCTGCAGTTTTCCTCATACATAAAGACAATGAAGAATGAGTGAAGTAGCAGCTAGTGGAAAAAGTTTCTAATCATGATTCCTAAATGACTGTTATTATCACGAAAGGGCCGGCTGATGGGGGAAAAAAAGTTGAGTTTAAACTTAAAAAGCAACCAAATGATAAATTGTAAATCTGAATTTTCTTGAGTCTATGACGTGGTCATGGCCACAGAAGCCGATTACGCTGAGACGAAGTGCGTTTTCACCTTCGCCACATCGCTGCCGTTTGTTCCACTGATTTCGGGCACAGGTGCGGCGGTTGTCATGGCCACAGCGTCTTGCGCCGGTGTCGAGGCCACACAGGGTGAGCTGACAGTTCTGCAGAGCACAGCAGAGAGTCGGACAGGTGATGTGATCAGGTGACAGGACTGAGGGGTTGCTTGTTGGAACTGTTGTCGATGGAGAGGTCAGGGCAGCGGGTCATGAAGGTCGGGAGCCGTTGGCTGTCAGAGGGGACTTCTCGGAGTGTGGTTAGACTTTTAAGTTTGTGACAAACACGGAGAATGTTTGCACACTTTTGGGTTCTGATTGGTTTGGGCTTTGGAAAATCATCACTTCAAGGAAGTCTGCTTTGCACAAAAATTAAGAAACACAATAGTTTGTGTAGTGAAAATTGGAAAACTTAATTAAAATAGTATAATAAAGAATTTTCGTGATTAGCTTTTAGGTTTTTTTAAAAATTTTTTTGAAGAACAAACCCAAAATAATTTTTGTCAAATAAAAAATACACAATTTAAATTTTTTTAATATCATAATTTGTGTGTGTGTGTGTGTGTGTGTGTGGGGGGGGGGGTTCAATTTAACTTCACCTTTAACTTTAAATTCCCACTTTTTTATTTGAAAATCAGCGACGGACACCAGCATCCCATTTCACCCGCAGCGTGGAGATATCTGCCTGGATATCCATGTAGGGCCTCCAACCTTCACTCGCTCGCTCGCTCTGCTGTCACTGTTGGTCTCTTTCCTTGTTCAGCCGGACGTCTTCATTTCGGCACCAACACACGCTCCCTGCCTCACAACAGATGCTATGTTTATACACGGCCGTAAGCGCGCAGCCTCGCCGGCGAATCCCCTTCAAACGTCTCCGCGGCTGCCATTCTGACTCTCGCTCCAGCTCTTGCCCTACAATGGTCGCTCAGTCAGTCAGTCGCCCGCCTGCCTGTCAGATTTATATATGTTGTGGTCAGTGTGATAGGAGCAGCGGGGAAACACTAGCTCTCAGGGTGCCTGCCGCATGGTGTCTTTTTTCAGAGGGAAACCTAAATATAAAAGTATGCCGCTAAAAACATATAATGGTCTGCTGACATTCTCTCAAGGGCGAGGAGGGGGGTGGGGGGGTGGGGGTGGGGGAAGAGAAAACAACAGGTGGGGGTGCAGGAGACAGAGGCGAGGGGCGGCGGGCACTCGCACAGGGCCAGAATTGTGTGTTAGAGTGTGAGTGCGTACTTGACTCTGCTTTCAGAAGCATCGGGTTGACATGAGAGTGAGACATGTCACCATAGCAAGTGATTTAAGACGCTGGGAGCCTTGGGCTCCCTCCAGGTCAGAGTGTCTGCCTTATATAGAACTGGAGGGTATAGAGTCGTCTCTCCTTTTTATCCCACTGTCTCGTTCTCTTTCTTCTCGTGCGCGGACGTCGTCGTGTTTATTTTGGTGTCTCGTTGGCGCTCGAGCTGTGCAACGGCATGATCCAATGGGGAAGAAATCTGGGCCAGAGGGTGTAGCAGTCGGGAGAGTGACATGTGCTTTTTAGCACGCTTTCCTCCTCTTGCGCAGCTCCATTTGCTTCTGTGCATTAAGGGAGTTACTACACAGTGGTGTAATGTTTTGGGACTATTTCTGACCGTTGTTTACCCTTGGTCTCCCATTAGAAACTCCTTCACCGAGCAGTCGAAGGAGCTTCCCCCCATCCTTCTGGGACAGTAACTACTCCTCGCCTCAGAGCCGCTCCCACTGTGAGACGAGTGTGCCTTCTTATTCCATGGACCCGTACGCATCAGGGCTCCACCCGGGCCTGCCGCACCCTCACGCTCATCCTCACTCACACGCTCATCCTCACTCACACCCTCACCCACCGGAGAGCTGGGGGTACCCTCAGGCCCAGGCCTACGGGCCCCCGCGGCCCCTCCACGAACTCTATTCGCCGTCAGCTTTGGAACCGCACTACGGGCCCCTGCTCATGCCCACCGTGAGGCCGCCTCATCTCCCCACGCTGCCAAGCCACTACGAAGTCAGCAAGCTGGAGCCCACCGCCTCATGGCCCAGCCTGCTTCCCCCGGGAGACGTAAGCCAGACCCTGGCACTCAACATGGATGCAGGTAAAACCCCAAACAGCGGCAACTTTCCTCATCCGCTTTACCGACAGTTTCCATTGGTACCCGCTTGCGATCAGACTGGATCTGAAAACGTGAGAATGTACCGACAAATATTAAGATGTCAGTGTTAGAAAAACACATCCTCAGCTACGAGTATGATCAACAAATGTCAATTTTTGTTTGGAAGATTGCAGTTGTTGAACGTGGAGCATTTTGTCTGAGCTATCCTCCGTTACCATGGAAAAAACCAAAAAACCAAAACGCTCCTCTGACAACCAGCCAAGCAGCTGTAAACACTTCCAGCCCTTATAGCGTCCAATGCAAGGCACACGTATACCACGCATGCACTCGCGGCGTCAAGCACCTCAGGCCCTAGCATCGGCACATCCCAGCGTGCAGACAATAACTCAAAGACACGAATGCATACATGCATCATAATCATCACCGAGGCGCCTTTTTCTTCCCTCCTCTGGAAAAGGATGTTTGTCAAAAGTAGGCTCCATGACAACCTGTGTTGTGTCCTTTGCCATTGTCCTCCTCATTGTCTCCTGGTCTTTTTTCACCCTCAGGCCTCCAGCAGCACAAGAAAGGCAAGGAGCTGTACTGGTTCTAACGAGCCCTTCAGTCACTCTGACCAGCCATTACCAGATCCAATTAGTCCCTGGACCTGCTCCGCTATTGAAGCCGTGTGTCCCTTTATCCACCCCCCAACCCCCCACATACACACTGCACCCCAGTCTATCCACCCCCTTCTCTCTGCTCCGAGCCTCCCCTGCCAGTATCCAAGCCTTGCTCCAGGTCGACATGTGTGCACCATGGAGATAAAGCGGAGAGAGAGAAAACGAGGGGGGAGAGACGGAGCGTCTGAACGGTCGATAATCTGTGCTGTTGCGCTCGCTCTCTCATCGCTCGTCCCGCGCTCCTCTCCCGCTGCTGCCGGTGCCGCAACAGACCTTGGCAAGGTGTGAGCCACAGTGACCTGTTTGGACCGAGAAAGACAGGATCACAACAGACTTTTTCAGAGGACAGAGAGATAGAGGGATGAATGGAGGGACAGGGGGATGAATAGCAGCGAGCAGGGATTTCCTCCAACGTCCCTGGTTATCTCGGTCTCATGCTCTGTGTTGGTACAGTGGTTGTTATTATCCACTTATCACAAATGCAACATGCAGCGATAAACAAGAGCGGCAATTATGGAGGTTTCTGCTTTGTGACCGTCATCCATGAGGCCTTTTTTCATGATTATATAATATTGCTCTCTGAAATAAAGTGTTTCTATTTATTGGTGTTTATGTGCATTTCTAACATGTTTGGTTGGCCAGTGTTCTGAGATCATTGTGGTTCAGTTAATTGTGTTTTCCAAACTGAGGGGAAATCGAGCTGACCGTGCCTCGCGTCTCGGCTGTCTTGTGGTGGAGAAAAAACTTCCACGTCTCAACAACGCATTTGTTCAGACAAGCAAGACGTTCGCTGGAAACACTGAGGGTGAAGATTGTACTTTCAATTTGATGATGTTCCATTCGAGCTTGTCTTTTTTTCCCTCTGTTGTTCTGAACTTCTTTTCTTTTCCTTTATTCAATTTGGACTTTCTAAATATGTTGCCGGTTTCTTTTTGTGTCATTTCTCATTTTTGTGTCCAAGAAGATTGTGATGTCAATAAATATTTTTATGGTACTTTGCCAAATCTCCTAATTGTGCACCCTGCATCTCACAATGATCTGACTTAACACGATGAGTGGAGGTAGACCAAAATATCAGAGTGAAGTGCATTTCAAAGATCCACCAAGACTTGGCACAGATGTGATAATTGCTAACGCTTTCCTTTAGGCTTCTAGGCCTGCATCAAGTTTTCCTGCACGCGAATATGTTGGTCGCTAAAGAGACAGTAGCACAGCCAGATGTGACGGAGGCCACGGCGCGCAACTCGTCTCATTTAAAAAGCCCACCATTTGAATTCCTGCTCGCATTCACACTTTGTCACCCATAAAGTGGGAACGAGTGGTGAATGCCAGCAATGCGAAACCAGAGACGACGCCAGCCATCCCAGCTATGCACCAAATGTCGCTGCGTTATTGATCCGATAATCAGATTATGCACTGAGGTATGCCAACCGGGGCCACTGTCACAATTTAGCGGCTGTTATGTTTGACCCCCACGGGAGAGGAGCCAACTATTTGATTGGCTTTAAGCTGAGGAAACATGTCGGGTAATGAAATTAAAAGAGTTTACCAGGGATTGCTCATACCTCTCAGTTTCCCCTTTCTCGTCGTCTTGCTGCCCTTTCACATCTGCGTCGTCGCTCTGCGTGAGGATTTCTTCACACAGCCCACCTTCGATTGTACCAACTGTAGTTATTGTACACACACACACACACACACACACACACACACAGAGGAATACTGCCTATAAGAATCAACATTTTTGCAAACACAATGACAAACTGATTCATTTTCAAACAAACTAACGTCAGTCAGTCGTCCTTTGTGCATCAGTGAAATCATTCAATGTGCAGTTATTGGTTTTTTTATCATTTTGATATCATTCATTAAGTCTGTAAGGTTAGCCATAGGAGCGGATAGTTGCTTAGGAAATGCTGCCATCTTCTGATGAATGGGTGATACTGGACCACACTTGTCACAATTACATTCAAACTGACTCGTAGGCATTTATTTTGAATTATCTTTTGGGGCTTTAAAGTACCTGAATACAACATCCGAAAGCAGAGACTTGGTGGTAGAAGTTTGTTGAAAAATCCTCTGTTTGTATCAGTTATTCACACTTAGTTGACCTGTTGATAAATCACCATTTGGCCGCCTGGTAGTTGAAAGAGGATGTAATTATCCAAAAGTTTGGCCAGAAGCAGTTTGGGAACAACCCTCCTTCATCGCACAATGTGACCACTGCATGACCAGCATTAACCAGGGTTTTCAGAGAACTACTGAACCTCACAGTACCGGTTTGAATTGAAGTTCCCTAAAGCATGAACCGTAAATTGATCCAAATATAGTGCTGAATGAGAGATTGACCTATTGACCGGTCACTGGCATCAACTCGTGCGGGATGTTGAAATCCTGCACTGTCTTGTCGTTCCACCTTCGCGAAGCAATGTCAACATGCATCTCTCGGAGCTGCCAGTCTGTCCGTTTACAGACTGCATAAAGCAGTAAACAAAGGCTCATTTTACTTACCTGAATTTCAGACACATGCAGGTGGCTGTCATGCATTTCCCTGAGTTAATATCTAACTGTCCCAGAAGTCATGTGCAAGGCGAAGGAGCCCTATAAAACATATTGATGTGCAAGCAAAACATGTGACAAACTATATGGAAGTGGTGGGGGAAAAAACCCTTCATGCTAATGTATCAGTGCACTCGGGAGGTTTCAGTTTTGTCTTTGCAGAGACAGCCAGAAAGGCCAGACACAAAACTGCACAAGAGCAGCGAAAAGATGAACCCGGGTCCTCGTTGCTCCTGTTCTGAGGGCTCTGTGGACAAACTTTGGCCTGTTTCTGCATCAACTCATGACAGGATCTTGTCACTTGACTGTTGTAAACAGTTTATCTTACACTCAGTTGTAGATCACACAATAGTCATCCTGTATAAAGGTGCGCTGGACATTCAAATGACGTCGTAAAGGCTGCTCACTTTAGAACAAGCATTCATATCCCTCAAGCTTTTGTTTCTGTCTTGTCATCTTGAGGAACAGGAATGTATAAACTGATTCTACACAAAGGTTTGGCTCAATTTATCCATTTTCATTGTATGAAACACAAAGTTGGCGAGAGAAGGGAACAAGAGGTCAAACCCCTTCTACATAGCTTTCTATTCCCACTTCAGACTTTTTATACCTCACATTAAATCTTTTTCAAACACATAGACGCTGCTGTTTTAAACACCAAGTACCATCTCATTTCGGAAGATGTCTTGTAAAATGCTAAAGTCAGACGTTTCATTTTCTCAACAAAAGAGCGATTGATTTTCCAATTTTCCAATCCAGAGTTCAGTGATGCTTTAGTGTTTGCGTGAATCACCTGTAATATGGTTCACTGGTCAGGAAGGATAACGACGTTCTCAGTTGTTTTTACTCACTTCGTGGCATCTTTATGGGCTGCCGCACAGACACAGCACAGAAAGTCATGTGACTGTCAGGCTGCCAGACAACCCTTACGTAACATCTACGGCAAATAACCCATGAAGTCTGAGAAAAAGTCACTTCTAACTCAAAAAAGAAACCATGACAGATACTCTCCAGTTATTCATGCAATACAGAAACAAGCTAAAAAATTGAAGTTCCCCACTGGGACTTTTATCAGGTTGTTTTTTGACTGCCTGTGGTTTCTATCAAGCCTTGTCAACCAGCCTAAAGACAGGATGCGCTTATGGAAACTTAAAGGAAGTCTTGAGCATCAACTGAAACCTCATGAATCATATATCAAAGCCTTGTTGAGAAAAGTTCATCCAAATACGCATGTCTGTGGGCAACATATAAAGTAAGTAAAAACAGAGAAAAACTGGCACAATATTCACACACAAAGGTGTGCACATCAGTAAAGTTCATGTAGAAGAGGCTGTTTGGTCTTATAAAGGTAAAATTAGATTCAAATAATGGTTTTCATCTTTTATGCAAATCACCCACGGAGTCAGGATGTGAGCAGAACTGCACGTCACTCTTTCTATTGGCTTGCGAGGTTATAACCAGAACCTGTAGGAGAAGCAACGTTTGTACACACATGTCACCGTTTCAACTTTGGAGTCATTTATGACAAGCCATGTCTCATCTGACAGGAACCAGAAAAATTACAATAAAAATTCCGACATTTGTGATTCATTCTGACGTGAAGACGGATAACGCTTCCTTTCTTACGAAACCGTGTGCCTTCAGACCAGCAGATCTGCTGAATCACTGATCATGCACTGATGGGAAATTGAAGCTCTAAACTACTGGTTTACGACATCAATGCTGCCTGATTTGCTGAGTTGGATTTTTCCCTCCAAAGACGAGCAGCGTGCAATTTCTCCTCCTTTTTCCCGGTTTCAATGATTGACTCTCTGTCTCCTCCTTTATGAGCAGCTGACAGCCACCTGACTGGAGCACAACAGTTGTAACTGCAGTCGGCTATATAAGTCCACACTGACAACGGCCCCACATCACCAACAGGTGCTTCGACCCCTGAACTCCAGTGCATACTTTCGACGGAAGCAGGTAAGCAGATGCACTCAAAAAGACTCTTTCCGGGATGCACCTTCGCAGATGCAAAACAGATGCTCTCGCACACAAGAGAGGGGTTAGTCAGAGAGATGAAAGAGAAATGTAAACAAACCGGGAAACTGAGCCGACTCAGCGGTGTTGTGCAAATGACATCAAGCAATACAACTGAAAGCGATGAAGTTGTGCTTCGACCTGTGTGGTTTCCTGCACCTCACGAAAGACTTCTGCTGTGTTGTTCCTGCGTTCAGTCGAGATGAAGCTGCTGCTGGTTGCTGCAGCTCTTCTGGCAGTGGCCAGCTGTGCCACCATCTCCTTGGAAGACCTGGAGTTTCATGCCTGGAAGCTGAAGTTTGGTGAGACCATTGAGATGCTGTACAATACTGTGCTTATAAAAAGATTATAGTCTCTATTCAAATGATGGGCTTAGAAGGGATCACTTCCTAACAAGGAATCATCTTCAGAGTATCGTGTTCCTCTTCAGTGCAATCTTTCTGACAGTTTTCTTCACTCGTTGGCAGAACGGTCTTACAACTCCCCAGCAGAAGAGGCGAAACGCAAGGAAATTTGGCTCAGCAACCGCAGACTCGTGCTGGTTCACAACATCATGGCAGATCAGGGCATCAAGTCCTACCGCCTCGGCATGACCTATTTCGCTGACCTGGTATGAGTAGGAAACAAAATGTGGTTAATGCTTTGACCCTTTATTATTAGTAACCCATAGTGTTGAATTCGATGCTCTTCTCATTGAATTATCTTGTGGATTTTTCCTCCCCTCACCAGGAAAATGTGGAGTACAAGCGCTTGATTTCTCAGGGCTGCCTGGGCTCGTTCAACACCTCGCTGCCGCGTCACGGCTCCACCTTCCTGAGGCTTCCCGGGGGCACCAATCTGCCCGACAGTGTGGACTGGAGGGACAAAGGATATGTCACTGATGTCAAGGATCAGAAGCAGTGTGGATCCTGCTGGGCCTTCAGTGCAGTACGAATGACGAACTCCACACACACACATCGCGGTAAAACCTGTAAGCACCAAAACTGTGATTTAAATTGAGATGCCTTCTTTTCAGACTGGCTCTCTGGAGGGACAGCACTTCAGGAAGACCGGGAAGCTCGTGTCTCTCAGCGAGCAGCAGCTGGTTGACTGCTCTGGCGATTATGGCAACATGGGCTGCAGCGGAGGCCTGATGGACCAGGCTTTTGAGTACATCGAAGCCAATGGGGGGATCGACACAGAGGACTCCTACCCATATGAGGCCGAGGTAAACAAATGCGTTTTTGTTTGAAAAATTCAAAAAGAAAACCACTCATAATTAGGGTGTAAAAACTCCCAAAACTAACTCAGTGGATTCGTCCATGTAGTAGATATACAATGCTGCCATCTAGTGGCCAAAGATTAATATGACCAAAAAAATAAAGCAAATCAAATAAATCGAAATCTCACACTGGGAAGACAGAATTAGAAGACTGACTGTTCACGCGTGTTTTTCACCCATTCAGGATGGTAAATGCCGCTACAACCCTGACAATGTTGGTGCTACGTGCACCGGCTACGTTGACGTGAAAGAAGGCGATGAGGACGCCCTGCAGGAGGCAGTAGCCACCATCGGACCAGTGTCTGTGGCCATCGATGCTTCTCATGAAACCTTCCAGCTGTATCAATCAGGTGCAGGCCGTTAAACACACCGTCCTCCCCACTTCTTTATCTCTAACTGTATCAGGACTCTTGGTTTTTGTGAAGCCGCCATGAAAGTTTCGTCCGTTTTGTTTTACCCATTCTCTCTCAGGCATCTATAACGAGCCCGACTGCAGCAGCACAGACTTGGACCACGGCGTGCTGGCTGTGGGATACGGCTCTGACAGTGGATCAGACTACTGGCTGGTCAAGAACAGGT
This sequence comes from Malacoctenus gilli, assembly GCA_032164315.1. NCBI lineage: Eukaryota > Metazoa > Chordata > Actinopteri > Blenniiformes > Labrisomidae > Malacoctenus > Malacoctenus gilli. The sequence goes on along the minus strand of JASSRZ010000051.1, from coordinate 6,590,449 downwards.
AAACAACCCAAATGTGTGCTCCCTTGAGAGTTGTCACTTTGAAGTTTCATCGAAAAAAAGCTTGTTTGCAACCATTAAAGATAAACATTTTTAACTTTCAAGATCAGCTTAGTCGTGAATTGCTCTGTGTACTTCAGCTTTCACAAGGAGCTGAGACATGAGATCAAAATTAGGATTCAGGAGCTCACCGTTGATGTTTGTGTTTCTAATATTTCGATGACTCGGGTGTTTTTTCAGCTGGGGTGTTGGATGGGGTGACAAGGGCTACATCATGATGAGCAGGAACAAAAACAACCAGTGTGGCATTGCTACTGCGTCCAGCTACCCTCTGGTGTGAGCAGGTAAAGCTACCGTTACATTTTCCTCTCTCTCCAAAATCAGTGATTCATTTGGGATCATCTGCACCAATGGATCTGTAAATATATGGGTTTTTTTTCCCCCTGAACTTCATTGAACGTTAACTGATCTTTGTTTTGATTCACAGGTCCTGGATTTTCCCGAGCAATGGATGAAGACGACACCTAATTGCCTTTAATTACTTAATACTTCTATTATTTAAACAGAAACTGTGTCATGTAAGGAAATGTTTTTATGCTTTCTTATAAGTCAACCTGAACTGAAGCCGTATGAACTTTGTGTATTAGAAGTTTGATTGTAAATAAAGGTACAGAAATAAAAACTAAACTCTCACAAGGAAACAGATTTGACACAATGTGTTTTTCTGTGTTTTAGTTCCTTTGAGTCGCACAGACTGTTGTAGACTGCAGTGAGAAATAAAAGCTGTTTGGGTGAGGCCTGAAACACCATGAGCCTAGTTGTACTGTGAGAATTGTAAATAAATGTGCGTAGCCATCCCGCCCCCACCATCCAATGAAAAGTTGCAGTTGCGACCCATGTACTCTGGACTGGACTCTAAGTCGACTGGTGGTGTTGCAAGAGCTGCTCCTGCATTTGTGCGTCTTCCATCTATTTTACTAGAATTAGCCTGTATGTCAGCCTGCCAGTTCTAATGCAATGGTTGCAAATATTTGTGAAAGTCAACCCACCCAATAGGTGATCGGCCCAGTGTTGAGTAAGCTATGCTAGTGTAGTGGTTTGAATTTGAAAAAAGAAACATTGATTTCATGTTTTCCGTAAATCTACCTTTTAATCTCTTGGACATCATCCAGAGATTGATCAATCCATCTGCAACTGAATCAGTGCAAATCTCGATTTGGTTTTGCTCCAATTAAACTTTGCATGTTTGTTTCAACAAATGTTGATGCAAACCTTTCCCAAAAGTCTCTGTTTATCTGCTTCAATGATTAACGACTCTCAGCTAAATAATTCCACGCTGACGGCTGCCTCACATCACCAACAAGTTGCTTCACTCTCACCTTCATACACTGAAGATGTGCTGCAGCCTGTGAGGTTTCCTGCAACTCGCAAACAATCTCGGGTCCGCTCTGCCTGTGTTCAGTCAAAATGAAGTTGGTGTTCACCCTTCTGGCTGTGGCCAGCTGTGAGACTTTGGTCCGTTTCGGAAATGAGTTTGAAGACTGGAAATTGGAGTTTGGTGAGACCACTATGCCTCATCACGAGTTTGATCCTCGTCTTTTCCTAAAGTTAATTATATTTTGCAGCCTGGGTTCAATTTGTTTTTGCATGAACTTGATGTTCACGGGCGAAACCCCTTCGTCTGCACTTTCCGAACCATCGAGTCGCCATTATTGATTGACTGTGGCTTTGTCTGTGAGGTCTTATTTCACAGCTTCCTTCCCTCGTTGACAGGACGGTCGTACGCCAATGCATCAGAAGAAGCTCTACATCGAGAAATGTGGCTCAAAAACCGACAACTGGTGCTGGAGCACAACTTTCTGGCAGATCAGGGCAACAAGTCCTTTCGCCTTGGAATGACCAAATTTGCTGATATGGTATGTGCAAAGAAACAGATTCCTCTGACCCTCTCTTCCACCGAGTATGTAAGGGTACCGGTAAGTACATTAGATGTTGGATGATGGCCTCATTGACTGATCTTGTGGATTCTCCCCCTCACACCAGGACAATGAGGCATACAAACGCCTGGTTACTCGTGGCTGCTTTCTCCCTTTCAATGCCTCAATGCCTCGCCAAGGCTCCACCTTCCCGGGGCCTCCTGAAGGTTTCAGTCCACCCAGTACCGTTGACTGGAGAACCAAAGGATACGTAACTCCTGTCGGGGACCAGGGGAACTGTGACTCCTGCTGGGCTTTCAGCGCAGTGCGTCCTCCAGCTTCTTGGCAATGCAGTGAACTTTTGATTAGGCACCAGTAAAACTGCGACATATTTTCTTCCAAGACTGGCTCTCTGGAGGGTCAGCACTTCAAGAAGACCGGGACCCTAGTGTCTCTGAGTGAACAACAGCTGGTCGACTGCTCTGGTACACATGGCAACTTGGGCTGCAAAGGAGGCAGAATGGACTACGCTTTCAACTACATCAAAGCCGTTGGAGGAAGTAACACAGAGGCCTCCTACCCATACACAGCTCAGGTAACAAAAGCAACCCAGAGAGTTAATTCATTAACAGAGTGCCAAAGTGTTTCAGCAATTCATGTTTGAAAACTGGAAGACAGCGCACCAAACTCAACTTACCCCTCCATGTGGTGGATAAACACATGCTGCCATCGAGTGGTCACAAATTTTTATGACAAAAAACTTGGATGCAACAACAAAGCGCACAAGTTCCAATTTTGTCCACATGAAGAGATCTGTCGAAGACCCTTTTGTTTGTTTGTTTCACTGATTCAGGTTGGACAGTGCAATTTTGCCAAAGCGACGATTGGTGCCAAATGCACGGGCTATGTCGATCTGACGTCGGGCGATGAGACCGCCCTGATGCAGGCAGTGGCCACCATCGGACCAATATCTGTGGCCGTCGACTCATCTCAGGTGTCTTTCCAGATCTACACATCAGGTGCAAACCTTTACAGATACAACTCATTCATGTTCTTCTCGCCTGACTTCACAATATGCCAGATATCTTTTTTTTTTAGATACAAAGCAAAAAAATAAACAAAAAATTGAAAAGATGCCCCCTTTTTTAACCTATGTGCTCTCAGGTATTTATGACGAGCCTTTTTGCAGCAGCACAAACCTGGACCATGCCATGCTGGTGGTGGGATATGGCACTGAGAACGGAGTAGACTACTGGCTGGTCAAGAACAGGTAAAAACTCCAAATCTGCCGCTCATATTCTAATCCACACACAGCTCCCTTGGTAACGGTCTCCTTGACGTGTCACTCCAAGGAGCCAACAGTAAGATTACGGGCTGTCTTCACCGCAATCTTATTTATAACTGCCAAAAAGAAAGACTTGTGATGTTCAAGGTCAACTTCCTTGTGAGTTGTTCAGTTCACATCAGTATTTCGTGTTTCTAATCTTCCTCTGACTCTCCTGTGTTTCTGAAGCCAGGGCGTTGGATGGGGAGAGCAAGGATACATCAAGATGAGCAGGAACAAACACAACCAGTGTGGGATTGCGACGGTCGCCAGCTACCCGCTGGTCTGAGCAGGTCCCCAAAATCAGTGAGTCATTTGTGATGATCTCTACTGATGGGTCTGAAAACACTGCAGTCAATCATTTGCTAACTGGTCCTTTCTTGGATTTACTTTTTCCAGAATTTTCTTCAGTAACAGAAGAAGAATGACAACAAACGAACAGATTTTTAGTGTATTTTTCAAGCAGCAACTGTGTCCAACAAGGAAATGATTCAACTTTTTCCTCATGAGTGTGCTGAAACTGAAGACTTCGATAAAAGTAAAGAAATAAAGTTTCACACGATAAAATAAAAACTTTTCTTTTTCAAATTTAAGAGGGGACAGCATCATTTTTGAGTATCATTCAATGACATCAGAAATGATGGTACGTTGGTTATTACGTATGTTGCACAAAATTGGTGTAAAACAATTTGTGAAAAACCCGAACGCACGGGTTGAATCTTTGAGGTCATCAAATGAAACAAACATGTCAGAGGTCAACACTTTTGTCTAATACAATAAAGTTTTTGACCAAATCAAGTTTCAAAGTCACATCTTCTCTGAAAATGTTGAATTATCGATGCTTTTCAACAATTCAAGTGTACAAAAAAGAAAATGCAGCTTCCAGCTCTGGTATCAAGCTATTTCCTCCCAGTCAAGGCTCATGTGTTTAAAAACAAATTGCGCTGCATGTAAAATACATTAAAGGGGCTTTCAACATTATAAATGTACTTCCTGTGTTTTATTCATGGTTTTTCAGACATATCGTGTTGCTTTGAGAAATTGCATGAAAAATAAGCCGAGCTTTGGCACATAACGTATTTCTGAGAGCAGATTTCATCTTTTTTCTTTGGGCTGCATGAAAGACAGGGATATCTGGAAGAAGAGTGATTGCCTGACTTTATACATTGCGACTGCAAGGAACAGACAACGTATGTTTTGGCCTTCAGCCGTCCAAACTCAAGCATGGACGTAGAAAATTTCATTTTGCTTATGAAACCTTCTTGTCTTAGTCTTTCTTTTTTGCTTCCTCCCAGATTGTTATTATCTTTCCTTGAGGTAGCATTCTCTTGATTTAGCCTCTCAGACGCAGCTTTAACGTTCTGTGGCTTTCGAAAGGTTATCTCCGATACGTTTATCAGATGGCAGAAAAAGGGAAGCGGTAAAAGAGATCTGGCAGGCAAATACGAAGAGAAACCTCTGAAACTGCACGTCTTTACAGTTAAATGTCTTGTCTGATGTTGCAGGAAGCTGGCACAGATTTTAGATGAATATCTCAGCGGTATGTATTTTGACCTCTCTCACGTTGAATACGCCTCACAAAATGTCTGCTGCTTTTGAGATCACTTCCTGCCGTAGTTCTCTCATCTCGACACTCGATCTGCTCCATCCTCCACAATCTGTTTTCATACAAACTGCAATTATGATAAGGCAGATGAGCAGAAGATTGAGGAAACTTGTGATTCACTTTACCAGGCATAATTCAACATTCACCCTTTGACTGTGTGTTGTCATGAGTCCCAGACTTGAAAAGAGCAGGATTTCCTCCTGATATTACTCCAATTTTACTCCCAATCACAAGTGAAGCAGCCGTTTCAGATATGAAAGTAAAAAACACAAAATGCAACATCAAGATGCTTCAGGTCCTGCGTTTTTAATCACAATTTTTCCGGCCATAAGGGACATTTTCGCCCCCATTTTGGACATAAAATTGTTGCAACACAATGATCAGATGCTTTTGAAGCCGCACAGCTAAGACTATCACAAAGCCACATGCCAACGTTTTTTCTTTCCCTTTCCGTTACGTCTGCTTTAAACCTTTTACTCTTGCCACGCAGAGCTGAAGTTCAACACGCTTGTTACCTTCATTGAGAGATCAACCAACTCTTATGAAGACTAATTAGTTACATCCACTCCAAATGTGTGTAAACTAATCCCATAATGGAATCCAGGCCTTCTTTCAACAGTCATTTGTAATGCTTAAGGGTTTTTTCGCGTGTAATCCAGCTAAACAGCGCCACTACTTAAGCCATTATTCTTACATCTCTATTGAACCTTGAGTGCGGGAAGGTTGCCTCGTTTATTCTGCAAAACACAAAATTGGTTTTAAATATATTCCGAAGGCCTGTAGAGATTTTGTTCGTTTGGAATGGGGCCATCCAGGCAGACCGCGTTTGATTTTACTACAGGAAGCGATGCTGCTGAGAGGTGATCACACAAACCTGACGCCAATTCAGAGTACGAATGCTTCTCACTGTACTCTTGAATTATTCAGGTATCTTTAGTTTACTTGAGCAGTTTAACTTTTGATGCCTTCACAAAAAACCCCATTTTATTTCTGCTCTTTTCCATTACATTCAAACCACTAACGGTGATTTAACAAGGTGTATTCGGTTAAATAAAGGCTGCTTTTGGTGTTTTTTGTCTCGTTTAACCTTCACAATGTGTATTTAGAATGTTTTAAGATGCAAGAAAGGTGTCATGCATCATTGATGTCCATTCATTTACAAACTCTACAGTTTCAAAGCGTATACTTTCTCACTTTTACTGCTACTATCACACTTTTATTAAAGTTTCTGTACTTCTATTTCAGTATGTACTTTCTGCCTGAACTACACAACAGAGTGACACACACTGCTTTCTTCTCGGCTCATTAGTGAGAAAATAAATTCTCCTCTTCCCGTGAGGTGGGTGACATCTGTTTTAATCATACACAATTGTTCCCTCAATGTAATTAATAAAATAATATTAAGTTCCGGTAATTCGCCTGTTCTGAATGTCACATTAGGTCTGGGTGTGATAGTATTTGATGGGCGACGGAGATGCGGAAGCAGTGAGAACATATTAGGGATTCAATTATCTGGCGTGACAAAATGTGACCTTGACATCTTCGTCTTTTTCCACTTTCAGCTGAAACTGCAGCGGCAGCGCCGCGCGGGCAAACATGTACTGAAGATGTAATTGAAAGAGAGATTTAAATTGTCTCCTGTCAGGTGTTTCTCAGAGCCGCCGCAAAAATGCCGCTGCCATTTTTATCGGCATCGCGGTGTGATGGCGTTTAGGCAATTAGGCTTGAGTGATTGTTATCCTGTGCCATTATCATAATAATTTCTCTTATTTTGGGGAAACGAAGGAGGGCATTAGGGAAGCGGAAGAAGCAAACAATGGGAAAGCTCCCAGACAGAGACAAAGGAAGACAAAGGGAGGGCGCGTAAGAGGTGAGTCAAATTAATTGGTTTTGCTAAATCCTCCTCAAACAGCAGAAGCCAATGTGGTTCCACAAAAGGCCATTACCAGTAATCAATTTAAATCTGTTTTACCCTTCCCAAGGAAACCAATTAGGCAATTTAATTTGGCTTTTTTGATTCACAGCATAACCACTGCACAGGACAGGACATCCAATTCGCTCCCTGCCGAGAGGGACAAGTGAAAACACTGGGAGGCGCTACTCAAACAAACAAAGCTATTGATCAGGAGGAGGCCGAGGGATTGGAGGAAGAGCCAGAGGAAGACGCAGGAGGCCTGGCAGGATTCCCTTCATGTTGGCTTAAAAAAACAACAAACAAACAAACAAACAAACAAACAAACAAACAAAAGCAACACAGATCCTGCTGTGTCGCGTGGAAACCACCACATTAGGGACATTTTTCAAAATAAAAATAGCTCCTCATTTCACGCATGTAGCAATTTTGTCCTACAAGAAATACTTCATTGTAACACTTGATGGCAGCACTTAACTACTGATGATTATCTGGCGGGATGGCGCTTGGCTCGAGCCATGCAAAGCAATGCTTCAAAGTCGAATGTGTTTGTTTGAATTCTGCAGCCCCACGGTCTCTGCAGCGTACATGCAACACACGTGTGCACGCAGACCCACACACACAGAGACGGCCACGCAAACACACAGAGAGTGCATTTCTCTGCACCAGTGAGCCCATTACGGCGTGACAACGCGCACACTGTGCTCTGAAACGTCTGCTTAATCAACAATGTCACTGCACAATTTCTGCAGATTGGCTGCTGGGTTGGTACGGAGCAAAGTGTCAGTCAGCCGTGTCACCCATCATAGCGAACAAACAGTCTCTCCTGTGGGGATACAGCCGGGGCCACGTTTCTGCACCGATGTGTTATCCATCTCCCATCATGCCTCTCCGTGCGACTGCAGCCCCCTTTTTTGTATGTGTGATGCGTTTATGTGTGAGCGGGGAAATGGGATGTCAACTGGTTTGTCATGGTAATGGCGAACATGTGTGATTGTGACAGACTGAGCTTCCGCATGGCCGCACACAATGCTGTCGCGCACACGCACACACACACAAACCTACAAAACCGGAGCCAAGAAAAAGGTTTAAGTTAACAAACAGCTTATATTTCGGAAATCCCTGGAGAAGGCCAATAATCCAAGCTCCCACAATACTTGAAACCATTTCTTTATCGTCTTTATCCTATTTTCTTTCCCTGCTCCCTTTGTCTCGCCATCCTCCTTCATCCAGCTGCATTTCTTGGACGGGGCTCCTGGCTGTGGTCGGAGAGAGGCAAGTGAAGCTAACCGTTTGAGAAAAACAGCCCTGGCAAGGCCAATTACACCCAGACAAAGCACTTTGCATGTTATTGTGTTAGGGATTCATGCTTGATTGACTGAATGGGTTCTAATGAGGCTGGGGAGCGACGTGCAGGAGAGGAAGAAACACTCCTCCATTCGCTTCCCGATGGATTGATTCGTCCTCACCCTCCCTCACACATGCAGGTACCGGCACACACTCGCAGACGGCAGCTACAGTGCGGACGTGCAGAGTCACATTGGGACACAGGGAGAGGCGAGCGTACAGTCGCACAAACGCGAACACAAACCGCTGGCTTTCTCCAGTCGCTACTGTAATGTACGTAATGCAAGTGTCTGCAGTGGGTGGCAGATGAAGTGGAGATATTATAGTGAAAAGGTAACTTGCTGTATTGCCTCTGCAGATGCTCCTATGTGAAAGCTTCACTCCCACTGGCGTCCTTTTATAGTATCACTCGACTAGGTAGAGTTGAATATAGCAACAGATGGATTGGTAAAGCCTTCAGCAGTGATAAGAAAAATGTCAGCTGGGCCTGTACAACAGATGTTGGTTTTATTCCTGTGTTTTGTTGTGCGTTTCAGGGCCTCGACTCCTCCAAGTTTAACATCTTTGAAGTCGTTTCTTCTCTCTATTTCAGCGAAATTACTGTTTTTTCCCCCCTTTTCTTTCTTAAAGACAGTCATCACCAGGTAACAGAACTAACGAATGACATTATTGTAGATTCAAAGATCAGTGGTGTACAAAAATAAACGTAGGCAGGCAGAGGAGGAGCATGTATGCGGCAGGCAAACATGCACATGATTAAAGGTACATTTGCCAGTGAGGACTTTCAATGGAGGAGTTTTGTATACAACATAAATCGATCGCAAACAAGCCAGACATTAAACTAGTCTCCGTTAATCATCCATGTAGATGTGCTAATTTCATTACATTTTTATTTCTTCATTTGAATGACTCCGGCCTTAGCATGAGGACACACGAGGGACCCGGACTGTGTGCTGATAGTCCTCTGAAGTGTTTTTAGTGAACGACTCACTTTTTCATCCCGTTTCCCGTCTCTTATCGCTGCCTATTTCAAGCCTTCCTCCCTTCTGGTTTCATAAAGTTTGCAGCCTGTTTAGACTCATTTGGTTGTTTGGCAAATGCTCCTCCACCTATTTCTTTCCTTCCCTGTTCATCGCTCCTCCTTTTCCTCCTCCATCTCCTTCCACGGCCGCACTGAGGTCAGGCTAAAGGGTCAGTAGTCTCAGCTGAGAATCGGAGCTGCTTCTTTCTTTAATATCGTCTGAAAAACACTTCTTTGAGGAGATTGGCTTACCTTAAGCGGCGCAGTCTCGCACATGTTTGAATGCATTCTTTCCATATGTTGGCGTGCGTGTGTGTGTGTCTTTAAGACATTGCGTGGCAGCGCCTTTGCGTGTCCTCCTCTGCCTGCCCCTCTTTTGCACCCTTGTTTATTTGTAAAGTTTCCTCCTCTCCAGCTGTCTTCCTTACTTGACCTTTTTTTTCCCTCTCTCTCTCTCTCTCTCTCTCTCTCTCTCTCTCGCCGCCTTCCCTCTTCTATCGATAGCCAGAGCTAATAAGGCAATTAAAGCCTAATTAAAGGAGTCTTCAGAGAGAGGGAAGGTCTCAGGCAACTTCATGAACGTGAGGGAGCGGTGTGTTTATTTCTGCCTCTCGTGGGTTTCCTCTCGCTCTCGTCTGACCACCATCAACAAATAAGAAGCAGTCCTGAGATAAAAAGGTCAGAAAACTGTGGAGGCAAACCCCTTGCAATTTTTTTTGCAAGCCTGGATTAGATTTCGGTATCTCAGGCGCTACAGGTTACTCAGGGTAACTAGCCAATTTGTTCGGCTTCGAGTGTATTTATCGGAACGGCGTCAGCCCACTCATTGTTGGTAAATTTGCCAGCGCAGATCAAAGGGGGCTGCGCGGTGTGTCAGCCAGGTTACCTCGGCTTGGCACACGGAGTCAAAGTCATGGATTAAAAGGGGAGGCAAGAAAGGAATGGGGGTGGGGGGAGTGGGGGGGATTCGAGACCACGTGAGAGACGATCATCCTCCCTTCGAGAGGATGCTTGTCGCAAACGTCTGGTACGAATCCGTGAGGGTCCCCCACCCCCTACGCATCCCAAAGCTTCCCTCACATCCTGATGTATACAATCACTGTGTGCACTTGTAGTCTGAAATAAAATCTTTACCCCTGATTTAGAAGGCACTTACAATGCATTAGCCTTGTGGTAATTACTAGAAACTCAATTAGAAGAAACCGCTGAAGACCAAGACCAAACTGGAGGGCTTAAGCTGCAACGCTGGTAAATGGATTTGGAGTTAATTTAGTGAGTCAGAGGGTGAAACAGCCATCAGTGATGTTTTAAGCTGCAGCGAGCAACCTCGGAGCTCTGAACCGCGGGGCTGCTCTTCCCAGTAGTCTGCTCACGATCAGCACTTAGCCTCGCGTTGATTTGTCACAATTAAAATATTGCGAGCATTTATTTTTACTGCGCGAAGGCTCCACGTTTGGAGGAGGGTGCTCGCGACACCCTGTGCTCAGCGCTTTCCTTCTTTGGCTGGGTGTTTGTCAGTGATGTTTACAGGTGTACGGGTTACAACGTCTCAGATCCTGTTCGGAGGGAAGAAGCATATTTTATTCATAGCTTTTCTATGTTCTCTAACATGCCTCCGGGCATTTTTTTATAACCTTAAGCAGTGTCTGTCTGCTTCCGAAAAAGATCTGTATTTACAGTGAATGTTTTTATTTCCATTTGTGGCATGAATATGAATATTTAGGGGTCATTTTAATATTGGAGACAAAGGAATACAAGTACTCTACTTTGGGATATAGAAAGGATTGCTTAAAGAAAAGACTGAAACAGCTTTTCCCAAAGGCTGATTAAATAACTCATGATGCTGATGGTGACTCGAGGTGTTTCTATGTGTACCTCAGACACCTGTACCCACTGAGACTGTAATGCACCAAGCTGCTAAGCCGCATCGCATGTTGGACTTTGCCATCGAATTCAATGGAGGGAGCAGATGGACTGCACCTTGGAGAAGGAGTGGGTGGAGAGGGCTGCCTGCCTGCTTGTCCCTCTATGTGTGCTTGTGAATGCTCCGATTGGCGCCAGCATGTGTGTCGGCGTGTGCGCTCACGGAGGTGCGACTGCAGGAGCTTGGCTCTGGCCTCAGAGTAGAGAGAGTGTGTGTGTGTGTGTGTGTGTGTGTGTGTGTGTGTGTGTGTGTGTGTGTGTGTGTGTGTGTGTGTGTGT